>CM052146.1:4825501-5076100 GCA_028454255.1 Halictus ligatus | reverse complement strand
CGCATGGAATGATCTTTTTTTCGTTAAACACTTTTTTCTTGCTCTTTCTACTCCATCAGTCTTCTTCTCTGTACAATTAGAATTACAATAGTGTAATAACATAATAAAAATAAGAAATTAAATTAGTTCAATATTAGCCAAATTAAGAACGTACTTTAAATTTAATTTAAAAAAATACGACGTTGATATCACTAATCTCATTAAACTATTTAATTACTACCTATTCAATCTACTTCTGATATTGCTTTTCATTTGCAGCATATATATTCTAATGAGTTTAATTACTTGAGATTGAAAAAAGATTGAATAACAATATTTATAATAAGTGGTTTTGAACATTTTTTAACGGTAATTAAATTTAAAAAACCAAAAGAATGATTTAAAAATACAAAATATATTTCAGTATATACCATTAAACCCGATTGTTTTTAATTTTTTCAGCCTAAATTCTACTTTGGTATTTTTTTTTTTAGTTCGAAAGTTATAGTAAATTGTTCGCCTCGCCGAACCAGGAATCAAATTCGTTACTTCCAGACAGAGTTGGGCACTATTTCGATAACAAATTATTTAAATAAACGATTCGAATAAAAGATACTTTATATTTATTCGATATCCGAAGATTCGAAAGGAAAAAGTATCTTTATTCGACGAGTATCGAATAAATAATTTTATTCGACAAGAATTTATTAGATGAATAAAGAGAATTTTTTTATTCAAAGCGGATTTATTCGAACTTGGAATCATTTTTTTATCTTTTATCTGTATCTGTTATTCGAAGGCTTCGAATAAATCTTCCCTTTTTTCCTGAGATTATCGGAAACCTTTGAAAAATCGTGGTCATTGTGGAGTACGTGCACCAAAAAACTGGAAAAAGTATTTTTACACGTAAATTATTTTAAAATGATGTAAATTATTATTACAACATCTGTACATCATGAAATGTTTTAATAAGTAGATATGTATTTTAAGAATATTTTTAAATTATTACCATTCATTACGGCGAATAGTAATTATAAGAATAATCATAAATGCGAATAATAATTATACGTATGGAGAAATGTATAAAATAAATGTATGAAAATTGTATTTATATAATTTTAAAACGTGGCATCTATATTTATTAATATTGTATTGATAAATATAATTGTAGATATATAACATAATGACATCAAATAAAAAAATATAATTTGAACATATAGTCATAACATTACATACATAATTCATCAATCATTTGTATTTCACCAGATTTGATTACTCTTGTGTATCTAGTTCCAGCATTTATCGTTCGTCAGCGTAGAGGGCGTAGGAAAACCAGTTGTTTACATGTGAGACACGAAACCCCATATGGTGATTAGTCTACCCCTATATCTCGTCTGTGGTGAAGGTATACAGGCACAGACGGTAACTGTGCTGCAAGCAATATTCTTTTGCATCGGTAAGGCAGTGTGTTGGCCTAGGAAATCCTAGAAGATGTTGTATCTGTTCTTATATCTTATCTGTGGTAAAATAATCTTCCTTACAAAGACAAACGCATGTAGTTGATCACCTCCACGCAGCGTTCGTACCTTCTGGAGTTTGTAACATAACCTATACGAATATTGTCATTCTAACGTGGAATTGATAACCAGAATTAAGAACCTCAATAAAAAACTGAAGGTAAATACCAGTTATTTTCTTCTGGCATCATTATTAATATTCTTTATGAAGAATATTTCATTCCAATTCATTCATTCTCATAAATTTACACAATATGAATGCTTTTAATCAAGCTTTATGTACATATATATTGAATGAAAAATAAAAATTTAATAGGTTTAAGAGATAGATGTATAAATATATGAAATGCACGGTTGACTAGATAAATATATGTTAATGGTAAGAGTTAAATTCAAGCTTTTGTAAACTAGAACAGAAAACACACATAGAATAGAAAATTATGTAGGAAAATTTATAATATATACTATACCAAGAAAAGATTTTGATCGAAATGGAATAATTAGGAATTCTTTGTAGGGTCTTATATTATATTTATGGGTATAACAACACGCTTTGAAACATTAATCATTCAATGTTTTTGGGCACGATATCATTCTCGTGATATTAAAATGACTTCTTTGCTGGTTCCTCCTGAATCAGTGCGAGGAATGACATGTCTGGACCGTGCAGCATTCGCATCTCCTACAGAGTTACCATATCTAAAATTTGGTGATATTAAAATATCAAAATTAAAACCAATTGTGAAAAAATATTTACTCAAACTAAGAAAGTTCAAAGCAATTCAAAATGTAGATGACAAAACTATTGCATATTTGGACCCCAGCTTAGTAAAAAAGTTTGAAGACTTGTCGGAAAATGACAGAGAACAACTTTCAGGATTATATGAAGAATTTGGCAAAACAGAAATAATCATAAACTATGATAATTGGCAGGCAAATGATATATTAAAAGCTGTTTTGCCCAAAGGAACTGAAGTTCCAACTTCATACAGCTTAGTAGGCCACATTGTGCACTTAAATTTGCGTGATATGCATTTACCATACAAAACGATTATTGGTCAGGTTTTCCTTGATACTATACCAGTTGCTAGAACAGTAGTAAACAAGATAAATACAATTGATACAACATTTAGACATTTCACGATGGAGATACTTGCAGGTGATAAAGATACTATCACAATAGCGAAAGAAAATGGTTTTGCGTACGAATTTGACTTTTCTCAAGTATACTGGAATCCTCGTTTATCTACAGAACATTCAAATTTGATAAAAATGATGAAACCTAATGATGTGTTGTATGATGTATTTGCTGGGGTTGGACCATTTGCTGTTCCTGCTGCTCGTAAGGGGATTAAAGTAATTGCAAATGATTTAAATCCTGAATCGTACAAGTGGCTTAAAAAGAATGCTGAAACTAATAAAGTAAAATCTAATATCAAATCTTTTAATATGGATGGTAGAGAATTTTTAAGGACTATTGTAAAAGAAGATATTTTAAACAGACGAATCAGTAAGAAAGATGGTTTGGAACATATAGTAATGAATTTACCAAGCATCGCTGTTGAATTTTTGGATGTATTTTATGAATGTTTCAATGAAGATGAAATAGTAAAGATTAATTCTCAACCTCCCATAGTACATCTGTATTGCTTTGTAAAGGCAAATAAAGGAGAAGATGCTTGCAAAATTGCACAATTATTAGTGGAAGAAAAACTTGGTTGTACATTGCAAGAGTCTTTAGTTAATTTACACAATGTTAGAAATGTTTCTCCATACAAAGAAATGATCCGTGTTTCGTTTCTATTAAACAAAAGAATTTTGAAAGGCGAGGAGCCAGCAATGAAGAAATTGAAAATGGAAAATATTTCTGATATATCTGTAAGTGATAATATTACAGAAAACAATGGGAAAGAACAAGGGACCGCAAAAGAATCAAAAGAACAAGAATGTGTTCCAAGTGTCTACAGTTCGTAGCATTAAACTGAAAGCCAAAGCACAAAAGGTGGTGTCTAATTTAAAAAACGTAAGTGAATTCTCACAAACAATTAAATAAAAACTAACGAATAATTATAAATATGAGCTTGGTTCTCATATCAGTATTATCTATTATCTGGATTCAATAAACATAAGAACATTGCAATTCTTTATTTTAATAGTTGGATTTGAAAGGAAACAAAGCCATTAAAAAAAGTAAGGATAGAACAGCACAAATAGATCAACAACTTCAGGAATTACGTAAAGATATACATAAGTCCAAACCTAAAATGAAGGTAAAGAATACCAAACATGAAGGAAAGAAGAAAATGCCCAATAGGACACCAGTGCAGACAGATGTAACAACATCATTAGTTGAACAAATGCAAATTTAACGAATACTTTCATTTAGATAATCTAACTTATGCACTGTTACCATTTATTAATGAAAATGTATGAATACTATTGATTTATTTTGTATAACGTTATACATATTTTGTGGAAATCTTCATTGGACAAATCTTGTTACATAAAATAAACGTAGTCAACAATGAAAGTGTTTCACAGAGTTTATTCTTATCACCTAATTTTTATCTTAAGCCGTTATCTAAGCATAGTTAAATATTCCACATGTTATATTTACACAATGATAGCTACAGCATTGCTCTTAATGACTATTACTCATTTCAAAGTGAAGAATTCATAAGGTGTTAAAGCAAATGAATTTCCTCTCATTATTATTCACATAAATTTATTTTATTTTACATAGGGAAATCGTTCGTCATGGAGGTTGATACTGCAGTCTTGATTGTAATAGGAGATGAAATTTTACGTGGACAAATAGTTGACACAAATACGTCATATCTCGCAAAAAGTCTCCGTGCTTCTGGGATTAAACTTCAAAGAGTAACAGTGATACCTGATATTGTGCGTATTAATTTATTATCTTCATAAAAAACAATTAAATTAAGACCGTCGAAGTATAGAGAAAAAAAATTAAATAAAATACTTAACAATTATATACTGAATTTATCATATATGTAGTTCAGTGTTCTAAAAACATAATTTAAATGTATTTTTACATATATGAGATTTCTTATATTTTATTTAAAATATCTTTTATATTTGAAATTTCACTACATGTAATGTAGCCTTTGAGAACAGTGTATTAGCTGAGAGAACATAAGAGTAACAGATACAGATGATTAAAGTTTCGGTGATTCCAGTACAGTGCTGCACCAAGCGGCCAATAACATAATCTAGCAAACATTAGCTTATTTCATTTGCCTTTTAATACTAAATCGGTGAATATTTTCTCAGCTGACCGTTGTCCATGAGAAGAAGATGCTTTAAAAAAATATCTAATTTCGAAATCTATACTTCTGACAACTTATATGTCATGCTAAATGGGTTCTGTCCGTGCTAACATTGAACTAATTGGGTTCTAATCTATGCTAACGTTTAGTGAATTATATCATTGGCCGCTTGGTGTAACACTGTTGCTAGAACAGAAATTTGGGCCACCGTAATCCAGGGGTGAGCACTCACATCGTCACATCTGCTTTTTGAAATTAGGTAGATGATATTGCAAAGACTGTATGCGATGCTTCCAAAAAGTATCCTATTGTCTTTACATCTGGCGGTGCTGGACCTACCCATGATGATATAACGTATGAAGCTGTGGCTAAAGGTTTGGAATTGAAACTTGAGCCACACCAAGAATTGGTTGACCTGTATGCAAAAGTATTTCCCAACGAGAAAGAATTTCGCCGAATTACCGTCGTACCAAGACCCTGCGAACTCGTCTACGTCCAATCGCAAAGTACTTGAATTACTAATTAAATGTTTAAAAGTTCTTGATTTCGACAAAAAATCCTCGATTTTACATTATTACGTTAATTCCTTGTACTAGATATAATATAGAGTCAGACTCGTGATGAAAAGTTCGATCAGAATCTGCCAAATATGTATGTTGTTAATTTCGTTTAAATTGAAATGAAATTATATTTTATTATAGTCAATATGTAACTATTGGAGAATACGTGGGTGTACAATAAATATAATGTAAATATAATATAATATAATTGTCAAAAAAGTTCTAATCATTATACATAATCGCAAAGTAAATCATAGTGCAAGGGATTAACTATATTGAAGAAAGAAATTGAAAACAATTTCATAACTTATATATTCAATCATTTCTAGCAAAGTATGCAGTTATAAAAACGAAGAATGTATATATATTACCTGGATCTCCAAAATATTTTGAACCTGCTGTTGACACAATAGTAACACAATTTAAGGGGGGTACTCCTTTATATCTTGAGTTCATAGATGTTAATTTAAATGAATTGTCTATCGTAAATATTTTGGAAGAGCATGCTAATCGTTGGAAAAATAAAGTCAATATTGGTAGTTATCCTCAAACAATACCCGACAATTATACAAGAATCACATTGGAGGGAGAAAAGACGCTTGTTTTAGAAGTGAAAGTGGAACTTTTAAGTTCTCTGCCAGTACAAAAAATACGAAATCTGGAGAATGGATTTACCGATTACCAGGCAAGAATTGTTTTTGAAGATGCTAATAATCAGCCCCACTTGAAAAACGCCTTGGATATTTTACGAGAATGTTATGATAAGTAAGTTTGCTGAGTCATAATTAATTGAAACGATATAGAAGAAAACAAATTTATAAACACTGTCTTTTACTGTATATTTTTAGGTATCGACAAGAAGATACTCTTGTAAGTTTCAATGGTGGGAAAGATTGCACAGTGGTTTTACATTTAGCTGCCACTATTTCAAAATTACGGAATTATTCGCCCTTGATGTGTTTATATGTAACAGCTGAACCCTTTCCAGAGGTAAAATCAGATTGAAAGTAGTCGAAATTATTTTAAATACTTCTAAATATTTTTTATACAAAAAGAGTAATCATTTTTTTTTTCATTTGTTTGTAGGTAGATTCCTTCGTGGAAAAGGCTACACAATACTATAATTTGCACTTGATAAGAAAAGAACATCCTATAAAAATGGCATTAAGTTCACTATTGAAAGAACGAAAGAATTTAAAAGCTTGCCTGATGGGAATGCGGATGGGTGATCCTGGTTCAGAGAACATGAAACCTTTCATACCAACTGATCCAAGTTGGCCGGCTATGGTTCGCGTGAATCCTATTTTGAACTGGACATACGACCAAGTGTGGAGTTTCCTATTGAAGTATAATGTGCCATATTGCCCATTATACGATCAAGGCTATACAAGTTTAGGAACGAGGTCATCTACGGTACCAAATCCGCGATTAAAGGATCCTAATAATCCTTCGTCCTACTTGCCAGCGTATACTTTAATTGACGAGTCTGCCGAGAGGCAAGGCAGAGTATAGTGAAATTTATTTATATGCAATTTATAAAATGATGCAAATTTTAATAGTGCTTGCTGCTAATTAGATTGTCAACACTTTCTACAAAAATGCAAGAAAACTATTTCGTATGTTGTACGACGTAAAATTGTATAATACACGGCTATAGAGTATTACTATAACATATTTTGACTAATATGAAAGCACAGATAATTAATGAAGTATTAATAAAATAGAATCATCACATTAATTATTTAGTCTTGACAAAGTCAGAAATAGTAAATTGTTACCGTTAATTGCTTACAAAATGTTCGGCGAATAAAATATTTTGCAATAACTTCCGTTTCGTTCGGAACAAGAAAAGATTAAATTCTAATAAATTCAAATAAATTCAATAAATAAATATAAATTCTAATAAATTCAAATAAATCCTAATGGAAATTCGTCGATGGTTACGAAATTATTTCTGATTTCTCAATAAATAACTTGCGGGTACATTAATGATCTCGTAAAATCAAGTTTGTAAAAGACGACATTGGTACGGATGATGCGTCATCGAGCTCGGTACTGATTGTTCTATATATTTTTAAGTATCAAAGTATTTACAGCGTGAATAATTAGAGTGAATTTATTTTTTTGCACAGCACAGTGTGTTCACAAAAGTATTAAAGTAATAAGAAACCGTTGATATTATCTTTGAAATTGCTTCGAAATACTGCTTGTTTGTTCTGCACAAAATAAAACGCAAATTGTTACCGAAACTGGAAATTTTCTTATTTATTATATCTAAGTAAACGCGATCAGCGGCGCCTAGGGTGCGAAACCGACCGTTTTCACGGGGAATGCATCAACAATTTTCCAATATTTTTTTAACAATTTCCCAATATTTTCGTAGCCTTCGTTTCTCGTCGAATTGAGGTCCCTAGATGTTACGAAACAGCCTAGCGGTTCGTCCCAGTTGCGTCACCCTGGTTAATCGGGGTACAGTCGCGCGACGAAACAACAGAATGTTCCAATTAGGGGTTGGAAATGGCTATGATACCATAACTCCGGTTCTCGGAGCGGTTACCAGAATCGAAATTCCTCGTAACTGGCAATTCGCCCGTAACCGATCGGGGTTTTTATGTAACAGTTGTTTTCGGATCGAATCCCAGGTCCGATCGCACGAAATCAAGGGTGTCCGGGCTCGGCGGAGGTTCCTCCAGCCTTCCCAGCCCCGGAACCTCGACTGATGATCCCCGTGACCGCTTCGCATGACTTTGACGCACGTTCATGCTGACCAAGAGCAACCAGGGGATGATCCGCGGCTGATCCGCCGTGAGAAGCCAGCTAAATCACGGGGATTAGGGTTTCGTCGTTTGAAGGGGGTAGAACGGTATAAAACAGCCGGCTGATCGGCCGTATCAAGGAGAGGGGCTGGCGGACGGTGTGGCCAACATGTCCAACGACAGTATTCACTGGGAGGCGAGATACGGGCCAGCAGGACCACCCCGGCTGCTCGGATGGAACGTTCCACCGGAGGAAATCATTCACATACCAGAGCATTGGCTGGTCTACCCCGAGCCGAACCCCTCCCTTCACTATTTATTAGCTCTTCTGTACATTCTTTTCACGTTTCTCGCATTGCTTGGAAACGGCTTGGTGATATGGATCTTTTGCGCGTAAGTCTTGCCCGATCTCTGCAGCATTACTTCCTGCCCTATTAGCGGTACGCGTCCGCGTAAGAACAAACCAGTTCGTCTCTTCCGACGTTAGCCAGTGAACGTGATCAGTTTTTTAACTAATTAATTGTGTTAATTGTGTTCTCCAACTTTCGCGTGACTTGCATTGATTCTTGCCTAGTATTTTAGTGTCCGAAGAGCGCGGTACGCTCGAGGACGGTAAAACATGTTGTGTTGTGAAAGTAAACGGCGCTGTTAATTGCGGAGTAATGTTAAAAGTGATTGTGCGAAATGATGAAACGTAATATTGATTTATTCGTCGGGTACGAATCGCGTCAGATGAGTTCTCCTTGCCTTAGAAAGATTTTTAAAGAAGATGGTATCTTTTTCAGTATCCGAATAATCGTATACATAAATATTGATAACTGTTCGTTGTATGCTTTGTGTTTCCAGCGCCAAGTCACTGAGAACACCCTCGAACATGTTCGTGGTGAACCTCGCGGCATGCGATTTCTTCATGATGATCAAGACTCCTATCTTTATATACAATTCTTTTAACACCGGGTTCGCTACGGGCCACTTAGGATGTCAGATCTTCGCAGTAATCGGTTCTCTAACCGGAATCGGTGCAGCCATGACGAACGCGGCAATATCTTACGACAGATACAGGTACGATATTCGTATCATTAAAACAATTTAAAAAGTACAACGAAATTTATGAAAAGAATTCTAGTCGTATCCTTTTCGCGAGCGACGAGCTTCGACGCCATTTTGTCCGCGGCCGAACTTTCTAGGCTGACGACTCTCGCATTTCATTCGCGAACTGTACGCAAAATAAAATTTTCTACGCGCAATTCAATTGAAAAATTTATTTAACGATATTAAGCTTCGTCGGACTTTATATTTTATAGCTTTTTTTACATTTCTTACGTGAGAGCAGTCAAATCCGGAGTAGTCTCATTAACGTTACCATTATTAAATTTTTGTTGTGAAAACGATTAGATGATTGCAAAGTTCGTGCTAACTTTGAAAATGAAACACAAGCCGTTGCATTTTAAAATTAAAGTTTTATTAGTTAACGTCCTTTGAGGACGAAGATTTTTTAAAATACCGCAAATAGTTTTCTCAGAGAACTAGATTAAGTATCAAAGTTTTAAATATTGGGAAAAATTAACACAATGGATGTATTGATCTCTTTTTATTTACATTATTAAACTTGCAACATGTCGATATTCATCTGCAAAGGGTTAGTCACCACCATTTTGTAGAACTGTCTCCCAATATTTTACGTTCAGCAATCATACCTCGGCCATGCCATACCTGATTGCCTGTAGCAATCGTACAATAATTTAATACTAGATTTACGGGACCCGTCAAAATGACGGTTTCTAACATCCTTAATTTATGAATATTGAGATTTTAAAGATGCGTCCATGAGGAATTATTTAACAAATTGATTTCTTTGGAAATATATCATTTAAAAAAGTGGCTACAAATTTTGATAGATACATTCATGTTATTTTTATAAAGTAATGTAAAATAGTCACTTTTAGTGCTCCGTAAACCTAGTGTTAATATTTAGTTGACCTTGAAATATCTGGTTCACGCTGTTGGTTTAAAAATAGTTAGAGGTTGCTTTCTTTTTCAGCACCATCGCAAGACCTCTCGACGGCAAGTTGTCGCGCGGCCAGGTGTTGCTCTTCATCATCCTGATCTGGACGTACACTATACCGTGGGCCCTGATGCCCGCGATGGGTGTTTGGGGCCGTTTCGTGCCCGAGGGTTTCCTCACCAGCTGCAGCTTCGACTACCTCACCGACTCGAACGAGATACGGATCTTCGTTGCAACCATATTCACCTTCTCCTACGCGATTCCGATGACGCTTATCATATACTATTATAGCCAGATCGTCAGCCATGTCGTGAACCACGAGAAAGCTCTCCGAGAACAGGCGAAGAAGATGAACGTGGACAGCCTAAGGAGTAACGCGGGCACGAACGCTCAGAGTGCCGAGGTTCGCATAGCCAAGGTATGTACTTTTCAACTAGGCTTCATCAACATCTTCATCAAAGTCTTCATTAACATCGAGTTTCGCCGATACTAAAGTCTTCAGAATCATATTTACTCTCGATTAGTTTCATTCTCGCACATCTGTCTAGGACTGTCAGATCCGTACCGCAATTCTATAGAAAAGATCAATTTAAATAAATAAATTTTGTTGTCCACTGGTCAGTTTTTGCAAAAATTAATGTCGCAGCGTCTTAAAACATTAAAATATATCCGGTCACTCGGTCTTGCATCACATGTAAACTATCAATGAAGAACGGAATTTTTAACGTTTTAGTCTTAAGTATGAAATATTAAAAAAAAACCCTGCTTGAGGATACAGAAACTCGATTAATTCCGGAAACGTCAGTTGATCTGTGTTGGTAATTTCAGCTCGATCGTTAGTTTCGTAATTATTTTCTTGATGAGGAAGGTTTGTTCAGTGTTTCCATGTTGATCGGATATGTTGTTAATATTGTTATCGTGTTCGAAGGCTGCCATCACCATCTGCTTCCTGTACATCTGCTCGTGGACACCGTACGGTGTAATGGCGATGATCGGAGCGTTTGGCAACAAAGCTCTGCTGACACCCGGCGTCACGATGATACCAGCATGTACGTGCAAAGCTGTTGCTTGCTTGGACCCATACGTCTACGCTATCAGTCATCCGAGATACAGGTAAAATTTACGAAACGCTTCGGGACGTTCACTGGCAACAGAAAGTTCCCAATTTCGTCCGCTCTCCTTAAAGACACAGCGAATTCTCGATATATGTCAACAACACGGGTCTTGCCAGTGTCGTGTATCGTCTAGGAGACATACCCGTTATGTTTACACACCTCTCGAGCTTCGTGGGCCTTCACGACACCCATCGGTAGTGGGGACAATTCCGCGACGTTTATACATCCACAAAGTAAAAAATATACTGCGACAAAGCAGCATCGTACTGTCAAATAAATTGTGGTGTATCATAAGTAGACTACGGATCTTTATGCAAAATAAAAATCGTTTGTATTCATTGCCAGGCATAGAAGCCACGTAGGAATTTATTCCTCTTTCCAATAATTGCAAGGCATAGAAGCCACGTAGGAATTTATTCCTCTTTCCAATAGTTTTATTAAGTTGAAAGAAATGTATTGACACTCTTAAATTCCTGTAATCTTTTTACTGTTTAAAATAACATCCACTCATTTTTGCTATAAATGCATAAAATCCGCAGTCTAGTCATAACGTCTTAGAAAATCATTAAATTAATCAATTTATTCATACATTTGCTACAACGAAAGTATCAGGAACTATATGTCTAAAATGTTTTATAAGAAACTGAAAATGCGTCATTTTGACTGCTTGGTAATTCGCAATCGAATTAATTGTGACGACAGAGAGGATATGAGAGTGCTCACGCTCGGGATTTTAGTGTCCCCACTATTCCTGCATCATCTTTTTAGCTTGGAACAGAACCTGCATCATCTTTTTAGCCTGGAACAAAACCAGCATCACCTTTTTAACCTGTATTAGAACCTGCATCATCTTTTAGGCTGGATCAGAGCCTACTGGCATTATTTGGAATCCGCTGCTAATAATGCATGTAAGATGATGCAGGTTCTGGTCCAGGCTAAAAATGAGCACTCTCATTTCCTCTCTGGTGACGATTGACCAGAGGAAATATAATTTTATGGAAATTAATTAACTATTCTCCGTCACGTGTTGGATTGTCCTCGTTGAGAGATTATATGAATCGAGAGCCTGTGTTTCTCCATAGCACTAGAATAAAGTGGGATCTCTTGTTTGCGGCAGGTTAGAACTGCAAAAACGACTACCGTGGCTCGAACTGCAAGAGAAACCGATATCAGACGCGCAGAGCACCACCACCGAAACTGTGGCACAGCCTCCGGCCTCAAGTTAAATCTTCACCGGAACATTCGTTTCCGGCAAACGAATGTTTGGTATTGGTACTCGCGCGACTCTATGTTTTCACTCCGTTCAATATACACGATCCTTGTATAGCGAAAGCAACTGCAATAAAGCAATTTCCTGGCACGTCTGCAACCTACTTTCCTCCCTCGACATCTACGTAGATCGGTCTGCAAAGTACAAGAGATAATCTAGAAAAAAGAAAGAACAAACCGAAAAGTTAGACGGTCCTAAATTTTGGAATTGGAAAGATTAATTCTTATGAGATTGTTGCAACACGAAACGATGTTTTTACAGTCTTGTATAATAAGCTTAAAATACAAACAAACTCGTGGATCGAAGCAAGCATCATTCTAAGTATAAATTAAATTTTTTGGTCGTTCTTCGTTTACAAGATCGTCATTTTGTAATTTTTTTTACCATCAACCAGTGTGTTAAGGACTAAACGTCATATATGTCAGGGTGTGACTCTACAAGTAAAAATAAATAAGGATGAAGGAATAATTGATGTGGAAGTAAACTTTATTTAAAAGTAAAATTGAATATCCAAATAAAACGATGTACAACAAATCTGTGGATTATAAAAGTGTTCTTGATCGAAACGCTTTAGAACATTTGCATTCTAAAATCAAACTCATATGCAGCAAACTAATATATTCGCCTATGAACATTGTACAAAATATTTGTTCTCCTTCGGGCATTCATTTCTGTTAAATTTCAGCGTTTGTGAATTATTTTATACGAGTCGGATTCTTTTAAATAAAAATTGGAAATTTTAAGAATCTCTTGGGCTCTAATTTTAATTGTTTGCCACGGGCATGACGATATAAAAGAAAAAGCCATAGACACAAAAATATTGAATTTTAGATCGCAGTTGGGAGGGATGCGTGACGAATGAAGAAACTGTTGTCAGGAACAAAAACTGGCAAATTACAACTTTATTCGCTTATGCACACTACTCGCCTTATAGCTACGATTCTAGGCCTTAAAAATCCGAGAGAATCAACGGAAACGTGTGTGATCGACGAAATTCTGAGATCAGCTAGCGCTTGAAACGTTTTGATATCATGGCAGAAGAACCGTTTCTAAGTGTGACTCGAATCGTGTAATCGAGAATTGACTGTGTGTGTGCTTGTGCCTGAAATTAAACGAATATAATTCACCCGATCATTCCGTACGCATCTCTGTGTTAATTGCGGTTTAAAATTAATAGCTACGGTTAACTATAATCACTAGTGTGCCAATACTCCCTTTCCACAATAATAATTCTCTTAGTTTTTGAATTCTACAAAAAGAGATCGAACCTAAAAAGTACCTAAGTTTTAAGTAACTAAAAAAAATGGAGACGATGTTGCATATGGAATGACCTGATGCATCGGGCTAATGCATATGAAACCGCCGTTTGTAAAAGAAACCACGTTCGAATAAATTTTTTTTTCAAAGTTGACTAGAGTATATTTCATCGAACCGATTTCTTTTCGAACTTCGAAATTAATTTACACCTTGAAATATTTTTTAGAACGAAGGAAACGTGACTGGCGGTTTCACATGGACCGATCAAACAGTTTCAAAGGCGTAAATCGATGTCGATGAGCAAGGTGTACTCTCGTGATTGTAGAGACGAGAAGGGGCGATCGATTTGCATATAAATCGCTTTCCGATAACATTATATGCGTTAGAAAATTATTTTGCGCTTTTCAGTATCCTTTTGTGCTTTACCGATCGACACGTTGACTGCCACGGTGGTCACCGGCGTCCAGCACCATTGAATCGCTCGAAGAAACGTTCGATTCGTGAACAGTGACGTTTGCAACCTCGTGAATACACAAAACTGGCGACAGAACAGCGATCCAAATAATGCGCGTACAAGTCAACTGGTAAACATTCATATTCTTAACAGTAAAAACAACCGAAACAGGCGTATCCTTATCACAATATCGCGTTGGTGGTGCACGTTTGGGCAGCCAACATGTTAATTGGGCCATTCTGGTCTCACCTGGTGTAAATCTGGTTTTCCAGTTCCAAATTTCCAGAAATTATTTATCCAGATGTAAAAATGAATTTTCTATGCAGCGTACCTTTAGTTATAAAGCACATGTCAACTTTTGATCTGATTAACACTAGATTTACGGAGTACTAAAAATTACAATTTCATATTATTTTATAAGAACACCAAGGATGTATCTATCCAAATTTTTCTTTTTGAAGAGAAAACTCCAAGGAAATAAATTTGTTGGATATTTCCTCATGGATGATTCTTTACAATGTCGATAATAATAAATTAAAAGTATTAGAACCCGGAATTTTGACGGGTCTCGTAAACTTAGTGTCAAATAAATTACTTCGATGGAGTTTTTGAGATTGCTGATTTAGCAGTGAACTTAAATTTAGAAGTGACATTGAAATTCGCAAAATTTTTTAGTTTATATTAATTTAGTTTAGCACCGGATGAGAATCGGACGTCCCAATTGTCGGATAATTATCGTCGTTACGCCTGGGACCGGTAACAACGAATCAACAAATCTCGAAACGGTATAGTCGGCGTCGAGAAGAGAAAGGGAACATGTCTTTTTGTTTTCGTGTCGTTTCGTCTCCGCGGACTATATTTTCAGTTTCTCCGAACCGCCGTATCATGCTTACTCATTGGCTGACTCCCGCCACGGTCTACCAACGGTCGTGGCTCGCATTTTTGTACTATGGTCACCGCTAAACTGTGCTAAATATACAATTACGATAATAAACAATAAATCACGTTCTGTACAATTTCTCTAGGAACTTTCTACTTCCGACTATGTTAATTCACAGAAGACATTGATTTACTCAGGAGCGACTCCAAGCGATTACCGAGATACCGAGATCCAGCTTCTCTGCCAGAGTTGGCATCGGCGCGGTGACGTACTAGGACCTTTCTAAAATTCTGTGGACATTTTCTCAGACACTTTTCCGAGTATAATTCAAGACAGAATGATAGAAATGTTCCGAAAATGTCAAAGAAACGTGATTCAACAGCGAAAGATGGTGTACAGTAATTTTGTTGTATTTTAAACAATTGAATTTTCAACCTTCGATCGAACGCAGTAAGAAAAGTCAGCTTCAAGTGAAACAGATAAATTCAAAGTAAAACAGCGATCTGTACGTTTAGATTTCAATTTTATTTATTCGACTATGTGAAAATAATTCAGAATTAATTGAAAAATTAATGTAGAATTATTGGTAAATAATTTAGAAAAGTGTTCATTGCATCTATCTCGTGATAAATAATTAACAAGTGGATCGTATCTAGTGGCCATATTCGTTTTGATTATTTCTCTCGCTTCTTTTCACTCGTTTCTTTTGATCATTATGCGGATTATGTTTTGCCCAACTCTGTTTCTTATGATACGTACGAAAAAACGTCGGTTACAATGACCGTGTGGGTTTCCCGCGAATAATAAATACAACGCCGTAACAATTAGAAACAATCAATGTTATTTCGTACGCGAGGACCATTCTGAAAGTTTTCTCGCTGGACGATCAAAATTGGTTTCACCATATAATAACATAGCGGAAATTGTGAAACACTTTTACGAAATCGCACACCAGAAACATACTCTGCAGTTCAACGTTTAATATTAATATCACTCAAATAGATTGATCGAAAGCAAATGGCTGATCATCGTATTAACATATGGGAAGCGTTAGATTGTAATTCTGTAATGGTTTTCATAGACATATTTTCATTGGTGCGTTGCTTGGTAAATATAATAGAAACTTCAATGCTGTTCACGATATAAAAACAATGGAAGAAACACAACACTGTTCTCTGGTTATACCATGGAGAGCACTTTCATAGAATTATCTTAAACCGTCGTTCATTTTCCATTAGCCTAATGTAGTGACTAGCATTATTATTGAATGACGTTACTAATGACTTATTTAATAATACTATTGAATATCATTACTTAGATATCTGATAATAGGATATTGATAACAATCTTGATAACATTAGTAACTAATCAGCAGCGTCAATAAATGTCAATGAGTTCTCGCGAACTTAGGTGTCTACGTTCAATAATTACTTTTCAAAATTTAGATTCTCGATTATTTGTTACGAACAGAAAACGTCGTGGTAATAATAACAAAATGATCACACAAAGAGTGTGGCCGGATATGGAGGTCAAAAGTGCCACCATAGCAAATTGAATTTGCAATAGGCTATTTGACAGTCTATTCAAAGAAAATATTATGTGCCCATTTTCAACCCTACATGTTGACATGGGGGGTAGTAATGGGGTGGCAAAAGAAATTAGGTTTTTCCGTAATTTCTCTTATTTTCTTCGATTGAAAATTCTGGAACAAATCAGGCATATTTTAGCCATCATAATGCACATCCATGAATTTTTTCAGAATTTTTAGCTTCGAAACCAAATTTTTAAAAGTGAAAAGTATCTTAAAATGCCCATTTCTTGTAGAAGTTATGAGATACTAAGTTTATATTTTTTACAGTATTAGCATCTTGGTATGGTTGTTAATATATAATTTTTTCAGGTTTTTCAAAGTGGGGGCACGCCGTTTTTTATTTTCTGTTTATTTTTTAAAATTCAGTTTCGAAGCTAAAAATTCTGAAAAAATTCATAGATGTGCAAGCATTTTTCAGAATTTTCAATTGAAGAGGGTAAGAGAAATTTCGTAAAAACAGATTTTCTTCGTCACTTCATTGCTACCCCCATATCGACATACAGGGTTAAAAATTGGCACAGAGTATTTTCTTTGGACAAGCTATCCGGCGACACCCTTTACAAGGTTACTCTATGTACAGCCGCTTTAGCTTACTTCGATTAATACTATGTCGTTACGCTGTAAATTATTCTGTTGCTTTAGAAACGGTAAATCTAAGATATGTACACGTTATTACGTTTATTAATATACTATTCGATAAATTAATATTCCCGTGTAGCTAATCGTAGAAACGAAAATACATTCTCAGACTAATGTCATTGCTTTTGGAACGTTCTCACAAAACTCTCGACGAAATTGAACATTGTGCTCCGACGAACAGTGGGCGAAAACGCGATTTCGGCGCTCGAAAATGGAAATTTTTTTTGTTTTTAAATAAATGAGTAATGGGAATGTTTTAAGAACATTCTAAAAAAATTTCTTTATCCCCCTACCACGACCCATAGGAAGCCGGCAAAAAGGAAAAAATTAAGAACGTGAAATCGTCTCTTTTCACATGATTTTTCAATATTCAAGTGTAATTTAAAAGAAAACTATTAGAAATAGCTGAGTTGGGTTTAGACAATACGAAAGCTTACATCTTCTAGGATTTAAAACGATGTTAAAACGAGTAATTGTTATTACATTTTAAAAATTATAGTTTAAATGCCCAAAATGGCATTTTCGCCCAGTCTGCGACGTAGTAGAAATACACAACACGGCGATCGGGCTGCGGATTTCTGTGAACGCGTCGGCGTCCGCTGATGTACAGCGGAAATTTCGAAATTCGAAGAGGGAATAAAATTTTCTAAAATCTTATCATACGCTTCTCTCTATACGGAATGTCAGACAATCCCGGAACATTGTGAACGCGCGAAATCCGCAGCCCGACAGCGACGCGATCGTTACGAAGGTAAAGTCGACGCTGGAACGTTCGATTTTCAGAATAGTCCTCCCCGCGGCTCGTATACGATGTCGAAAACAACGTTAAACATGTTAAAAAATACTCGAGGCGTGAACATCCGACCACCAGCATAACAATGATCCCCGAACAGCCGTAACCGCACGGAGAATAAGGTATCAACTCATATTTCTTTCTTTCCCCCCCCCTTCGTATGCTTTAGACTTTTTTGTTTGTTAAACCCGGCGACTGTACAGTTATTCGTTTTCCTAGGTCTACCATAACGATGAATAGAAATGCCGTTTAAAGATATGTATTTCACTGATGACTCGTCGAAAAATGTCGGAATGACCCGCCAGCCGTGAACTTAGGCGATCGATCTGCGGCGAGGCTCGAAAGGGGAAACGAAAAAGCGTTCGTTCTTCTCGCACAAAATCATGCGAAAAATCTGTCTCCTCGTCGGGGATGGGGGAAAAGAAACCGAGGGGAATTTAGTTGAGCACGCGACAAGATCCGTATCCGTCCTAAGTGGCGCGCGTTAACACTAGAACCACCGAGCAGTCAACCACCTCTTCAACATCTTCTAAACGTTCTACGAGAACGCGTTTCTTTTCCGAGAGACTTGCGACACACGCGAATAAATCGATTTATTTGCTAGTTTTTCGTTTTTGTTTGTTGTTATGCGTCTTGTTCCGCGAGGGTGTTGTCGTCTGCAACCCTTGTAGAAGTAGGCGTGCATACGTTTAACGTCGATATTTCCAGTGTTAAAATTCACCTTCTCGCGAGATCGTGTCAGCGAAGAGCAACGAGCCGACAAATTTCTCCTGTCGTTTTTCTCGTCGTTAAAACAGCGGTGTAAAATATCCTCATATGGAAAACATGATCGTTGCCTGCGGCTAGAATATAACAAGGGGTTCGCGCAGGATTTTTTCTCGGTTGCGGAACGCAGACTGCAAACTCCACGCACTCGTTCGCACAACGTTCGAACTTTCGAATAACCCAGCTTTTATTTTCATTAACATTTTATTCGGCAAGTTTCTAATTGTCTTCTTTGAACCGCCGATCAACAGTTGAGAATTTGGAGATAAATTGCTCGAGAGCGGCAGCGATTTCGTTTATGGTTCGACAAATTTTTAGAATTAATAACAGGCGGACAAATTCGTTCGTGACGGATCCTTATGCAAATTAAAAAATGTTTGCATTGATTGCAAGACTCAGAAGCGAGACAAAAATTACGCTGATGTCCTTAAATCTTTGTAGTATGCCCACTGCATTAAATTTACCTTACCCATTTTACAAATTCCAATCTTGTATCCGCAATGTTGGGTTTCATTAATCACTTGTGAGATGAAGCAAATATATAGAAAGCGGCGGAGATTATTTTTTAAAAATATTTTTCTTGTTTGTATGTGATCAATAAATTCACTACGAATGATATTAGATGTACAAATACACTGTGATGTATACAGGGTGTCCCACATAAATGGAAACACCTAAATATCTTTCGTATTTACAGTCCTATCAGAAATCAGAAGACAAAGTGACATTATTGCAGGGGGGCAATATAATGGTGAAAAATATTTTTTATGTCGTGTTTTTTAATGAAATTTCAAGGTCAAGCATGTTTTTTTTAATGGAATAGTATATTCTTTACGATAGCATGACAGACCTTGAAATGACCTTGAGCAAGAATAATCATATTGAAGCGGATGAAATGTGGAAGTTTAAAACTGACGTGTCTCAGCAAATATTGGAAATGTTCGAAATAGTCACCCTGAATATGTATAAAATAATAGTGAAATAGGACACCCTGTATATGTATAAAATATTAGGTGTACAAATACGTTATAATTTAACAACTTCTCAAATCATTTTTGAAAAGAAAATTATAGTTAAGAAAGTAAATTGATAAGCAATTACTTTTGTTTCAGTGTCCAATAAACCCACGAATCTAGTTTACTAAAAATTTATGTGCACTGTATTTGAACTAAAAATGTATTTGTGTTATAAATACGAAAACGTTGCCATTTCATAGTCTGTGTATTAATCGGGATGTTTAATTCGAGTGTTTATGGATTAAAATTTTCGAAAATAGAAAGTGGAGATCGCCTGTTACGATAAACGTTCATTTCTGTCAGGAATGCATGAATTTTGCAGTTTGCTTGTTATGAACAACCGGCACGAACTGCGTGTTCGTGCGTGCGACCGGACTTCCGGTTCTAGAAGAGCAGTCGCGTTACAATATAACTTCCGCTCTGAACTGCGTTTTGCGTGGAAAAACGTGACCATGTGGATACAACTCTCTGGAATTGATGGCTGGTATTAATTTTAATGAAATTCGAGATAACGGATGAGTATTAAATGGAACCGGTAGAATTCAACTGGAATTATTTTCCAGCTAACTCGCAAGGAACATTTCCCAAAAGTTGTCGATCATGGTCGAACATGCGTGTCAAAAAATATTTAACACGTATTTTTTTTATAGCTGCCGGCTCTCATACCGGCGAAAATAATTCATAAAGTTGGGAATGGGAAAATTTAATATGTTGATAACCAACGAAAAAAGTGTTACATACAAAAAAGTTGCTTAAAAACGATTGTTATAAAATAATTTTCCTATCTCTGACTTGGCGGTTTATTTTCAACCCGATTTAAAAAATACGTGTTGAATATTTCAGTGTCCCTTGTTGGTACAAAGGATGTTTCAAAGGTATTGGTGCAAATGAAATTACAAAATAGATATTAGCAAAACGATTGTTCGCTAGATATTCAATTTCCAACATTCCAAGTATGCTTCCGTCAACGTTAATATTTGCTATTCTCGAAATAATTTGAAGCAAATCGTCCGCTCGATAGATTTCATACTCTACATATTTACATAGAAAAATCATTACAAAATCATGAGTTACGCATGCTTCTCTAATTACACGAATTTATTACACGCCTTTGAAACACCCGACATGGTTAAAATACAACTACAGTTTAATCGCTACCTTGTGTACTCGCTGACGAGTAAAGACTGAGCAGAGAAATGATTAATGTAACAAGGAATACCGCGAGCTATATATACAATGTAAAAAATGATTCTTGCCGCGCGGACCGTAAGAAACCCAGTGTCTACCGGCAAGAATTGATTAGAGTAGCGTCCAAGAGTCCGAGTTTAATGAAACTTTGTAAGTTTGTAACGGGGAAGAGACCAAACAGGCTTAGAAGCGATATCGCGTCAACGAAATCGAACGAATCATTACACTTATTTTAAAAATATATATTTACAATCCTTCGGTTTGAAAATTATAAATCGTGAGATCTACTTCGTTCGCTAGGACAGAGGTCGATTCTTCTAATCGAAGGGGCCGTATTCTATTTGTTTGACACGTAAGGAAGCGTACTCTACTTGTCCGGCCAAGAAGAGGCTATTCTACTCGCGATATCCACGTCGAATGTTGCGCTACTGTCTGACCCGAACCTACCCTAATCCTCTTATCTATTGGAAAACACTTCGAACTGTTCTAATCAGTGATACGTCGGTCCATTTAACTCCGATCTCGCATGATCGTCCGATCAGAGACTACCATCATCTCCTGCTTCGTCTGACAGGTACGCCCCTACTCTACTCGTCTGCCTGTTACGTCTCTACTCTACTGATCTGACAGGCACGCTCCTAATCTACTTTCCTGTCTACGAACGGTATAGTTCTACTCGTCTTGCCGCGTACAATCGTAATCTACTTGTCTGTCCTAAGCGTCTGATCCTACGTTTCCGTCTAAGGGGAAGCCTTTAATACCTCCTCGTGACTATCGTCGAGTCTATTCCGCTTGTCTGTCTAGTAACGTCTCTAATCCACTCATCTAAAAGGAATTAACTCGTATCGCGTTGCTGTCCGTGGCCTACATGATTTATCAAAGAGCTGTATACGTGTACGTATAACGTTATAATACTGGGGCGAGTAAAAATGTTTCAACAGCTGTCTCGCGGTGCGGAGGCGAGGCTCTGTCGATTTCGGTGTCGTATAAATCTCCAAAGTTTCATTAAAAGACTCTACGTGATGACCGATGTGATGAGGAGGGGGTGGGGGTAGGGGCGAAAATAACACGAAGACTGGTGCTTCGGGAACGGCAGTTATCGTCGAGTTGCGACCACCGTCTACGCGCTTCACGCTCTTCCAAGCCTCGTTTTCGCTTCGATTGCGGGGCCAGCCGAGCAGGTCTGACCCATCTAACGCATCCCTATTACAACGATACCATCTAATTGTACGTGTAAGACACTCAGCAAATAAACGAACACTCGCGTCATCGTCGGGGCGGAGGATGAACCGGCTCCGAACGCGTCCGTGTTCCCTCGCGAGCGACGAAAATTGGTTTCTGACTAACGCGGTTTTGCTTTTTTGGTTTAATCTTTTTTTTTTGTTTTCGTTTTTGTTTTCTCGCGCGACACGCAAAGCAGCTCCAGGCCTCGGCGAACAGCGAAGCGAACGGAGGACGATGCAAACGGACGTCGGTCGGCGGTTTCTGTTTCTGTATCTGCGTGGGCGGGCGTGCGAAAATCTTCTCGTCGAGGGAAAAGCGTATTGCCTACAGTGCTGTTTGCGCTTACCGTTTACTCTTATCGTTACTACCGATTATTCGTGTCGTTCTCGCGCCGTTCGTTCCTCGATCCCATCGAATCCTCGCGCGGGGATTCTTCTTGCTCCGCGAAGATCGGTAAGCCGCGCGGTCGCAGCCCGTGTCTCCTCTTCTGGGTTCTCTCGAGTATTTACACAACGGAGGTCGACTCGGCCGTTTGCTGGACGTCGTTTCTCCTCCGGTACGGTGCGGATCCCGAGGATGTGAACGGTGTCTCGAACAACGACATGTTCACGCACAGCGACTCGAACTCCTGCTGGTACAGCGAGGGGAGAAGGATGTCGCGCAGGGACAGGCTGCGCTACGACGAGAAACGATGCTCCTGGGGCAGACAGTTCGCGTCTGAGCCCTTGTTGTAACCGTGATTGTTCGACTTCGACCGTCGTTTCTCGTCGCCGCCGGACTTCTTAACTTTGTACTGGCGCAACGAGCGTATCAGCATCGTCTGGCTGTCCTTCGAGGACTCCTCCTTATCCTGGCTTCGCGTCTTCGGTTTCTTTTGCTCGTCCTTGTTCTTGTTCTCCGTCAGCGTCTCGTCCTGCGTGTGCTTCTCTTCTGAAATCCGAAAAACGTTCGCTGTCAAACGATCGGTCTTTAGCAAATCTAGGGTACCTGTCCCAATTACTTGTGCCATCGAGCTAACCTGTTAATTTATGAATTATTCGCTTCTAATTTGACCTATTCAGAAAACATTTTTCGAGCTGTAAGTCTGTCACTAACCCTATCACATTTTTTGCTCTGTATTATCGATATATTGAATTCTGACTACTCTCGATTTCAGACAGAAAACTCATCCAATGGCATAACAATGCTTGGATTCCACAGCACGCACATCGTCAATTTCTAGCCTACTTCTAATGCTTATATTACCAAATATCTGCATAATCTCGTTAACCTTCCTCATTCGAATGAGCCCTTTTCCAGCGAAAAATATAAGGACGAAAAGTTGAGGCACGTAAAACCATTTTTCACCTATTTGTGTCGGTAACGTGGTCACTCTACCTTATCGCGAATCTACGGAGTTTTGGCTCGTACGCCACTATAGTGGTTTTCGTGGGAAGCATCAGTTTGAACGGTAACGCCACTATAGTGGCTTTTCTGCCTTCTGAGGGCAGGCGCGCCGTCCCTGGGAGACAGATTTGCGGATGAGCGCGCCGTTCTTAACACTTTGATCGCCAAACTAGAAACCCCCAAAATTCCATAAAATCAAAGTAAGTTATTTAATGAAATAAAAATGAAAAAAAATTAAATGTATGATACTGAGTAGTCCTCCAAGTTTCTTGCATATTACAGATCCTAATCAAGTTTGGTACAATGAATATATCAACGTAGAAATTCATTTTAAAACCTGCGCAAATAATTCCGTCACCCACATATGGGTGATGTGGCATTCAACGTGTTAAGAGGTTAATATTCCTAGGGTTGCACAGCTGAACTAGTCGATAGTTCGTAGCGTATTTAAATTAAAGTTCAAAGTTAGAATGAGGATATTTATTCATAGATTTATTCAATGACTTTCGTTCCAACTCTATACGTAGGGAGCATCCCTAACACCGATTATCATTTCCGAGGTACATTCGAAGCCGCGAGCCGATCGAGTGTCATCGACGTATAAAAGGGAAACGAGTACCTTCGAGGACGTCATCGAATATCGACCTGGTGATCTTGGACACGTAGCTCTTCTCCTCGGTCTGGTCCGCCACCTCGTCCTCCCTCTCGAGGTTGTTGTTCGTGCGGAAGATCGACTCGAGGACCTGTCTGGAGAGCAAAGGCGAAACAGGTTGCTTGGTCTTCGTCGTGTCCGTGCCGGTGCCGTTCTCGTTGTCGCACATGCTGATCGTGGAGGCGTTGTCAGTGATCAGTTTCTCGGTGTCCGAGTCGCAGCCGGTGTTGTAGTAATTGTTGCTGCTCTCGGACTTCTTCAGGATCGACTTCGAGATCGCCCGGTGTCTGTCGATAAAAGGCACTCCCTCGCCGTCGATCGAGTCCGCGGACAGGGAAAGCTTGCTCTCGGTGGTGCCCGTTCCTGAAATTACCATTCGATTCACCTGCCGTGTATATGTATGTATACACCCCGTGCTCACCGGGTTACCCTGAATACCGACTGACCCAGAAATACCACCGGAATCGATAGGGAGGGTGGAATCGACGACCGGACGTGGCCCGAATCATCTCGCAACCACCGAACCAGTTACCGGAGGGTGGGAAGCGCGGGGGGGGGGGGGGTGGAATCGAAACGATGACCGATACCCGCGAGAGGTATAGCCGCGAAAATGGGGAAACCATTACGTCAATCTTCGGGGAAGGTAATTGACCCTTTTAATCGCCGCGGAAGAATGCGATTCCTTCGTGGTGGACGTTCGATTAAATACGCGGGCTCTTTCCGATCCGATGGTACTGCCAGATAGGGTATGATTTTATAGGAAGAAGTTATTATGGCGATGTTAATCCCATTATCTACTGGCGATTATTCCGTACTTTTTGAAAGTTTGTGCTAAGAATTTTTTTTATGTATCTTTCAATAGAAATTTCAGTCGTGAGCCAACGAGGTGTTTGTTTGAGAGAACTAGGTTGAAAAAACATTTTCAAGCTTCCTTTTGGTGCATCACAATTTTTTTAAATCAGCCACTTTTCAAGGTCAGATTTCTTTCACATTTTTAAAAATCAGCCACTTCCCTTTACAGGGCAGTATGAGTTTAACTTATTCATTGGGAACGTCGTCAGTCGTGCGTAGTGTACATAATTAAACCAATCTTCAAATTTTAATCTGAATTCGTTTAATATAACTTAATTGAGCCTCCTTCGGTAACGACCGTTTTTGACCATTTCGTTCACGATCTCCACTTAGTTTTCTTTTCCTTTGTAATAATAACCACTGCAGTTTTGCTCCCTGCACATCAGCCACGTTCTTTTCAACTTGGCAAGAAACTCTGAAGAGTATTTAAAAAATGTTATACTTGAAAGGAGAGATTCCTCAGGTCATTCGAGTAATTCTTTCCTTTACGAAAATCTTCTCCGTGGCTTTGTTCAATAGTTATTAATGAAAAACACGGACCAATCACCGCGCGGTTACAGCAGAAAGGGGCGGCTCGGCGACGGGCCCGGCTGAGTATAGCGTTGGCATTGGTCGAGCCGGACTCCGTCCGCAGCTGCCGCGCTCTCATTGGTCCGTGTTTTTCATTAATAACTCCTGGAGCCACGGAGAACATTTTCGTAAAGGAAAGAATTACTTCAAATGTCATCAGAAATCTCTCCCTTCAAGGAAGTACAATATTTTCGGGACACCTTATATATTATACTAAGCCTGAGTGGGTTCAGCTACGCTCCGTCTTGCGTTACCTATATTCATGACTGCATAAGTGAAAAAGACGACATGACGGATCGTGTGTGACAACTTTGATACTTTCTTCTAATTGTTCTGAGAACGTTTTGTCCTACACGTTACTTGACACGCGAAGCTCTGGAAGAGAAATACTTTCGTGGGAAATGATTAAAAACAGTGATTTCTCTAATATATCGCCAAGGCCTGGATGATAAACGTCGCCCACACGTGTACTCCTTACTATTCTGTTAATAAAACCTTTTTGTTATATTATATCCGCGCGCGTTACTACAAAAATTGCTGTGTAAATTTTTAAGGACGGAGTTGACTGCTTCAACAATCTACAAACTGGATATTGAAAACAGTGACTCCGCCCATTCATTGAAATGGACATTAACACTAAAACTACCAACCAGAAAACATATACAGTGATTTCTCTATATATGTCGCTAATGCCTGGATGATAAACGTCACGAAATTATCTCCACCACCGCGGAGTATACTCTGTGAGGGGCCACGCCGAGGAGTCTAAACATAATACGGCTTGGGTATGTCTACGATACACGACACTATAAGACCCGTGTCGTTGACATATATCGAGAATGCACTGTACACCGGGGAGAGATAGGATGAGTGTTACCTGTGTACTGTTTGGGCCCGCTGGCGGACCCGAATAGGTGCTGATTGAGTATCCTCGTCGCAGAGACCAGGCTGCTGTTGGTCGCCGGGAACGGTCTGCCCCCTCTCAGGCCCGCATAATAATTGTTGTTCTCCAGATGGTCCTCTTTCGCGGTGTTACGCACCGCTATGTTTTCCTGGTCGTTGATAAACTGTGCGCGAAGTCTCACGCTCTGCAATCAGCCGCGTCGAATAACTAATACGCGACACGCACACGCGCGCCAGCCGGCTGTTTCGTTAGCACACGCAGTTACACACAGATCCGGGGCCGACCCTTCTCCGAAAATGGCGGGATATGCTCGTTCGATGGAGGGTGATCGACTGAGAAGCAACGATTAGGGGCTGTGAGTGGTTAATGAGAGACCTTCTACGAGTCCTTTCTGATCCTTCTCGGGGATCAGGCCGAGGAGCACGATGGGACCAGTCTCTTTGCATCACTGTTTTGCGGATAGAATCCCACTTTCGGTCCACGATGGTGGTTACGTCATCAAACGTTTGAGCATTTTCAGGTTCGTCGGGTGTCGCGTGTTCTTAACCAGGCGGGATTTGAATCTTTCGTTTCGTTCTTTGTACTATCTATGGTAGCTCTTAGGTACGTAAGTTATCACGGATTTTCTGTGAGCCTGCGCTTGGAAGATAAATCAAACGGTATAGATGTTATTTAACACTAGAACTACCGAGCAATAAATGCGACTAATGTATATTGCTTTGTAACATTGACAAGACTGTGCCCGTTCAGACTTCATACAACTTTCATTGTAATATGTGCTTTAATGAAGAGGACCATTAAAAAATTGCCGATGAAAACATTTTTACAATTTCAGTAATTGTAAAAGAAAAAAAATTAGAAACCAGTCATTTCGACTAGTCCGGTAGTTTTAGTGTTAAAGTTTTACGATCAGCTGTGTTCGCCATTTTGTTTCCTCGACCGAGTACAATCTTCACGAAAAAGCTTAATGAAACGCAGAAAATAGTCTGGAGTAATGTTCTCGCCGGGAAGGATGAATAAAATAATAAAACGCGCAAAATAGTCGGCGTATAAAACTATTTTCATAGACTATTTTCAGAATTAAAAATTCCGCAATTTCCTGTGTCGACGATACAGTGATTTCTCTATATATGTCGCCAACGCCTGGATGATAAACGTCGCGGAATTATCCCCACTACCGAGAGGCCTCGGACATAATACGGCTCGGGTATGTGTCCTAGACGATACATGACGGTGGCAAGACCCGTGTCGTTGATATATATCGAGAACTCACTGTACATACTCGATAGAACACTGAATGAGCGATAAAACATTTATCGCCGAAGCAAAATGGAGAACACCGTTCCTTCCGGTTTCGCGTTGCAAATTGGAATAACATCGATCATATGATTTTCCTGCTTGCCTCTCGGAGCTTTTCGAAAACGAGGGGTCGTTTTACAGGATTTTGTACCGTCCATTTACTTGAAGGTTTAAACTTTCAGCCTATTCCTCGCGATCCTCTTCCGTTGAGGATAAGCCTTAAAGCGTGCAGTCACTGTCGTAAATTTTTGAAAGTTCGGAATGTTGTCACCGTTCTCCCCGATCGGATAGAATTGAAGTACTGCGGTCTGTTGCGAAAATGATGAGGCTCTATTTACGAAAGCTTCTCCGACACTTATTTTTAGCAATCAAGGTGATATGCCTGAAACTAGTTCCCCTGAGACGCGACACATTTCGATGGAGAAATTTCGTTGGAACTGGGCTCGACGTCATCGTTCCTTGCGACATTTACTCTGGCTGAGTTACGGTTTATAAAAAAAAAAAGTGGTAACAGCGATTGCAAAGATATTTCACTTGTAAAGTGATCTGTCTCGCTAGTTGAGGATCACTGTCGGAATAAACAAAAAATTCTAGATCAATTAAGGATCACCTTGATTCCTATTATAATAACACAATTAAGCACGGATCACAGATGGCATGTAATAATTTTTTTTTAATCATTTAACCGCCAAATTGAAGTTTAACCGAGACTTCAGATTTCATAAGAACGTTATGCAAGGGCTTTTGGCTTAGCTATCCTCGAAATATCTTCGGTGAGCAATTAATTATCTAATTAAAGGGCTGAGGGGGTAAAGGTGTTGCGTTAGGAATGGGAACTTCCGAGCAAATCTAGTTTAAAGTTATTCTGCAACACGAGGGGCCGCTGCCGGAAAGAAAGTTAACATTCGCATCAAAGTGTTCCAAAGAAGGCTAATGGAAGTTCGTAAGTGAATTATATGCGGCAACAAATGAAAATTCAATTTTCATGGATGGTGCGCTGGCTTTAATCCCATAAGTAAGAAATTTAAACCGATCCGGAACGTTTTGTTAGCAAGAAAAGTTTTTCAGCAATTTTTTAAACACGGAAATGCAAAATACCGATTGAACTATTCTTTTATGAAGCTTTTGCCAACATATTCATTACATTTTTCTGATTAAAATGACTCCAAACATGATATAACTTGGAGCATTGTAACTCGTTTAATTGACAATTTAGTGGAACCTCGATTATCCGAATCGGTGACACATAAACAGTTCGGTTCAAACTGATCTATATACAGGGTTGATTTATCAGGGAAAGGATTAAGGGTGATTACTATAAGGCCTGCAAGTATCGGATCTTTTTTGTCACCCTGTATAAAATAATTCAGTCTATAAGTCACTAAACATTTAATCTACCACTGTGGCTAGGCGACTGTTCTATTATCCAAACGCTGATGCGCCACCGACCAATTCGGATAATCGAAGTTCTATTATACAGTGATTTCTCCATATATGTTGCCAAGGCCTGGATGATAAACGTCGCGGAATTATCCCCACCACCACGGGGTACACGCTGTGAGGGGCGACGAAGCTCGAGAGGCCTCGGACACCGAGGAGTGTTCCCTGGACGATACACGACGTTGGCAAGAGCCGTGTTGCTGACATATATCGAGAATTGACTGTACCATGGATTGAACAAGTAAGCACGCTCCAAATTGTGTCGTGTTTGGTATCATTTCAATCGGGAAAGCGTGGCGAACATGTTGACGAAAGTTTCATGAGAGAATCATTAGAAATTATCAAGTTCTGTGATGTTTTAGTGCGAAGGGGTTAGTTTGCTTCCCGGGGCGACTTGACCGCGCTACAGTTCTCCACTGCGACAAACTGAAATCGGGAATTTTCAAACAAAATGCAACTGTCACAAAAAACGTTAGACAACTGTGTTACCAACCAACGGCCTCCTTCGCGAAGGGTTACAGTGATCGGTGGCCATGATTATCGTCGAGGAAAACCCAGTTTCAAAGTGTTATCACACGTCGGCTCATACGAATGTTCAGAAAAGCATCTTTCCAGGACGGTTTCGTGTGTGTACGTGTGAAGAAGATGAACGAGAAAAAAGAGAAAGAGAGCGTTGACGGAGATGGAAGCGTGATGGGGTGCGAGACAAGCGAGGGCATCGTCGATGAACGTGATCGTGTGAAGCTGTAGCTGTTCTGGTGGCAGGAAAAAGTCAACGATACCGGAAATGAATGGTTCGCCGAGCGAAGCATCAGGCGAGTCGGTTTTTCTAGCTGCCACTCGTCCCCCGGGGCCTTTAATCGGGATTAAGGGCGCCCCTGGGGTGTGTGATCTCGGTCGGGCTATTTCGACAGCCCTATCCTCTCCCTTTCTCTCTCTCTCTCTCTCCCTCTCCCTCTCCCTCTCTCTCTCTCTCTCTCTAGTCTGTGTGCGATTTTGTCTTTTTGTTTTGTCGGTTTTCGGACGGAGCGCGCGAGAGCAATGTTTTGTGTGTTTGTGATGTGCTTGGGCCCCCTTCTCTCTGGCGAGCAGCAGGCCGTACGATTCGGTAACGCACGATTCGCCCTCGGCGATTCGTTCAACTGTGCTCCGTTTGCGATCCTGACGGTTCGTGAAACTGAAAAAAGCAGTGATGACACGCCGGTCAGAGCTCGTGCGGTTCGGGCAGCCTCGCTATCGGACAAGGACACGCTAAAATCTAGGGCCTAAGTTTCTCGAAAGAAGAGACTCGGGACCCGCCCCGCGGAAATTGGGAGCACGTGACGTCACGTGCCGAGAATTACCCCACCAACGTACCAATAGTGGGGGCACCCAGTGACATCACGATCCGCACTGGAGGATCGTGATTGGATTCCTACTCTCGGCACGCATCGCGACATCGCTGTCTCGGTTGGACTACACTATAGCTTCGTGACGTCACTCGGGCTCTTACTATAGCATTTCTTCCGTTAGTTACCCGAGAAATCCCTCGATCCGATTGGTGATAGTGACAGTCGCAAAATCAGACTGAGGATTTTATTCATTACTAAAATGAGAAGGTAGAAAGATTAAGTAAATTTACGAATATTGATTTATGGTCTTCAACTTATCAAAATGATTAACCCATTTGTATCATTAGCTCAACTACGCTCATATACACTCAACTTTGTTGGGCACTATCATTATTCGTTAGCTAAAAATAGAAATGTAGTAATTCTGATTTTTTCTTATAATGCTGAAATATCAAGTTCTTTTACTTGTAGTCCTTTTTGTACATAAATATAATAAAACAAAAAAGTTTGGTGATAAAGGCTTCTTCTCATATTTCCCTGTGATGCAAATGGGTGAAGGAGGAACAAAACTACTGCTTAGCTCTAGTCTTCTACAATTAACCGAATTTTTAAATAATTCATGCTCCTCTTCTTTAAAAAGGAGACACAAAAGAACAAGATATTTTTGTCACGTTGTGGCTAAAGATAAAGTTTGACTCAAAAATATTGATATTTTTTTTTGCCACAGTAGAACATTTTTTAAGGGGACCTCTACCGAGTGGGTAGTTACATAAAAGCAACATTAATATTGATATATTGTAAGTTTAAACTCGATTGCATCAGTCGATTTTACATAATGCCAAAGTAACTATACAGCCTTGTAAACCAGTCCAGTATACTAATTAACACGTGTGTTTCGAGCCTGGAATGATTATTATGACAATCATTCTAACGTTTGGAGTAGGTTAGGTCTCTTCTTTCGAAAAAGTAGCTCTAACTATTGGAGCATTGTTTCGCAAGGAGAATCAGGGTCCTCTCGGGCCCATAATAAATTATCTACTTGGAGTAGCCACATGCTAAAATTAAAGTTGCCAAGACTTTCCTATACAATAAATGTATTTTTTCATGAAACTTTAATTTTCATTTTATTATAAATAAATACTTTTATCTCTAATTATACATCAAGGAATTTTCGCCTGTTATTGAGCGAGCAATTTATACCGTGCATTTCAATAAGTTATTTTATGCTAATTTTATGTGATAATACGTGGATATAGGTCCAAAAGGACGCTGTATTCGCCAAGGAAGTTTTAAAGGGGCCAGGGGTGCGACGGGGAGGGTCGGGGGCTGCTGGGAATGAGATCAAGTGTGTACACCGAGTGGCATCGATTCCTTTTGTGAGCAAACGCGAACGCCGTCGGAGAGAAATCGAAAGAGTTATGAATTATAGAATAGAAATCGCGAGAAACGGAACAGTTGACTCGTCCTATTCGTCTCGCAGACGTAGCCATGGTCCATTAGTTGTTTATTATGAAATTTACCATCTCGTATGCGTGCACGAGCGTACCTTTGTCACAGAAACTCATCCACCTGTTTATTTTTCTTTCTTATTGTTTCAACAACGCGTTGCAACGGAGGGAAATGTCGAAAAGCTTTATGGCTGTCTAAAGCACTCTTTAATATTTCCTCTACTTTTATGTTATTATGTCTTCCACATTCTAACTATTGTACGGCAACTTTGTAAACGCAACAAAAAGTTTTTACTGTTACGAAATTTTTCTTTCCTGTATATATCTCCCATTGTTTGAGAAATGAGTGTAGGGACCCAATTATTGCAATTAAAAAAAAAATTAAAAATATTTACAAAATATTATAATATTATAGTAGTTCAAAAATATAATATAGAATATTTAAAAAATTTAATACATATTTTGAAATATTCAGTATGCTTTGAAAATAAGTATAATTAATATAGTCACAGTAATTGGTACCCTCTCAGTAATTGTGTCTCTTACCGTAGATACTATTTCACAATTGATTTAACGAATTTGATCCCATTCCTAGAGTCTTGCGCGTCGAAAGAGCCACAAAAATTAAGAAACATATATCAGCCGATGAACTGACAAATTTATTATTACTATTACTCTTATACTTACTTTTCTATTTTATAACGTGCGCTCAAATTGTATTCTATCCATTCTTAATTAAAAATCAATTACAGTATATTTTCCAGCAATTCATCATTGCATTGGCTGATATTTACTACTGCAAAAAATGCAACAAGCTCTACATCCAAGCGAGAAATCACGTTCTTGAAGTTTGGAGACGCGAAACGTAGCGTGGTCTAATTACTTTATATTTATAAACTGAGTATTGCACTGACTATTGTATTGTATAGTAAAAAGAAGTGCAATTATTTTACGTCGTCTTATTCTGCAACATCTGTTAAATATTTACACAGTTTATCGCTATTCCTCTCAAACATCAAAATCGAAATATTCCAGGGGCTGTTCCTAGTTCGACGATCGAGAAATGAAGCAAGTTTCAGGGACACTATGGAACAAAAGTAACATACGTATCAACTAATAAAAAGTTTGTACCGTTGTTCATTCTATGCTCGAGGGACATGCAAATATTGGCTTTCTATTTGCCAGAATGAAATCCAGCGAGGGCATACGAAAGAATATTGCGCTACGAAATTTGCGGGTCCTACTGACCTGAAAACTTATCGACGAGCAGAACGAAAATGTTTCGTGCGTGCTATCGCGCCGTGTAAGACTATGAAACATAATGATGAATACATTCTCTGCGCGAATAAATAATCGTCTGAACGAACGAAAAGAGAAAAAAGAAAACGGGAGTCGTGCGTGGGAGTTCTAAAACTCGATTACTCGCGGAAGCTTGTCTCGCGTTCTTGGCGAATCGAAGTCGATTGAACTTCGTTTTTATTGTTACCGTACCGAAAAACCTTACGCTCGCCTCGTCGCCTGAGCTTAGGATCGGGTAGCACGAATAGTGCCACGAGAAGTGTTAACAATAAACGCAATATTCATCATGCAAAGTAGCCTGTCGAGTCAAAAAGTTCATAAATATATAATACAGATCCGTGTACATAGAAGGCATCTCGAATCCTCCGGCTAAATTATGGCAAGGTATCTTCTATGCGACGGAAGAAAATTCCATACAGGGTCCAGTGTTCGTGTGAAAAATCTTGTAGATAGAAAAACATTACAAACAATTTTAATTTACAATTTTTATGATAAAGCTAAATTGTTGATTTTTATAGACGTTCTTTTTTAGTCACTCTGTATACAATTTTCCCGGGACTTTATCTCACAGAACACGGCTGCCATAACTTAACCAAACGCTTTCTAGACACCCTGCAGAATCGTTCGCACCAATTTCCCCGTTCGATACAATTCGCCCTCCGGCAGGAGGTCAATTATAATTGAAACCACCGACAGTCTCGATCGAAATCAAATGAAATCTATATATCGATGATACCTGCATCGGTGATTTCAATCGTTCGTCTTGCGAAGCAGAGCAGACAATTTTGGAGATAATGGCACTTTAGTGACGTACCAATAAAAGGCCGTTTCGAAAACCAACTTTTAATATTTTGCTGTGAGAAAAACTGAAGAATAGCGTATCACTGTAAATATCACTGTAAAATTTGGAATTTTTAAATGGCAGGGTTTTATTCAAGATGGTAGCCCTTTGATCCTCTAGATTCCAGGACCTAGGGCCTTCAGAGAAGCCTAGGACCTAGAACCATCTATTCTGATTCGCAGGACAAAATCCTTCGTTCCTCACACTGAAAGCAGCGTGATATCCTTCGGCGCATAGAACCAGTGTCGCCAGATGAGGGGAGGGAGCACGAATCGAGGGGAAGAAGTTCCCCCTCTCTGCCCGTACCGGAGTAGGCGGGAAAGAGACGGAACGCGTTACGTGATCGGGCCGCGGCACGGTCCCCACGGACTTCCGCGGGCCCCGGAAGCGTGGGAACCAGCGCGGTAGAGGGGGAAGTTAGAGTGGGGGGACAAGTCTTGATCTGGCGACACTGGATAAAACAGCGATTCCAAATCGAAACGTTGGTACACGCGTGCACAGGTGGACATGGCTCGCATTAACACCGAGGTACCTAATCAACCGGCGGCCACTCACCTGTTGAATACGAATTTTCCTGTGCTTAGGCACCGTGTCGTTCAGCGTGACCTTGCCGGGCTCGTTCGTGGGACGAATGTCTTTCAAGGACTCGACGCTAGGCGACGCATCCGACGCGTTCCGAGCCATCTCGCCGGAAACCGACTTCTTCACCCTGTTTCCGCACTTCTCGGCGGCCTCGAGCGGGTTCACGTACAGATTATTGGTGTCCGCCGCCTCCTCGGTCAGATCGCCCTGGGAACCGATACAATTACGTTATCGGCGATCAACGTCGATTGCCTCTTAATGGCCCGGATGTGCCCCCACGAGATTCAATCGCATTACGGGTTTTAATCCCTTAGCCCCCGCCGTCGCCACGGCGGGACGCAATTGAAAATCGTTTCCGTCGATTGAGCCACCGCCGTTTACTCACGGGCCACCAACAAAGTAAATACGGACTCGTTCGGTCCGTCACGATTCTTCGTTTAACCCCTTGCACTACGACTTATCTTACGGTTTCAGTGACTAGAAATTTTTTGGAATCCGTAATTTCTTTTAAAAAAAGGAGAAAATTTATATCTACTGTATGCCTGTATGTTTTTCAATAGATGTACATTAACGACGCCAAAATAGAATTTTATCTCACAATCAGTCTAAAGGAAATTAATAACATACATATTTATTGGATTCTGTTCAGAATCATTATCGCGAGTGTGACTCGATATTGTAGGGCAAGGGGCTAAGAGCCAAGGGTAGTCACGTGACTTTTTCAGAGTCAGTAGGTCGGCAACTGCTGTATAATTTCCGTTCATAGCCTTCAACCACTGACTTAAGATCCGTCTTGATCATGATCCGACGGGTCCTAAGTCTGTGATTAAACTTGTCACATTTTTTTGCTCTGTATTATCGATATAGTGAATTCTGACGCCAGAAACGTGCTTCAAGTGTTTGGGTTTATTTCGCAGAGAATCAAGACAAAATATAGCTCAATTTGTAGCTGGAGATATTTTCTAGCACGCGCTACCCTCGATTTCATCCAGAAAACTCGTCCAATGGCGTAAAAAGTCTTGGATTTCACGGCATGCACATCGTCAATTTTTGGCCTACTTCTAACGCTTATATTACCAAATATCTGCATAATCTCAGCAGCTCCTGACCAGCAAGCGCTAGATTGAACCTTCCTCTTTCGAACGAGCCCTTTACCAGCCAAAAATAATCTCATGTAAGGACAAAAAGTTGAGGCACGTAAAACATTTTTCGTCTATTTTTGTCGGTATCGTAGCAACTCTACCTTATCGCGAATCTGCAGAATCTTCTTCTTGTGTGACGACAGTGAAAACAAGTGATTTTTACGAATATGTTTTTGAGAATAACTATTCTATATATAGGCCTTTTTGCGATGTAAACATATGGTCTTGAAGTACAAGTGTCTTTTTTTATTTTTAGTTAAATTTTATTTGTTGTTAATTGTATAACATAGAAAACAACTTCGGGAGTGGAAGCATTGTTGCAATATAGCCGAGGGAGGAAATATGAATAAAACTAGATTAATAAAAATAAATATATAGATCTTCGATTAAATAAATTGTGGTTGTTCGCTCTATTACAATTCTCCATTTGGCTGTGTACAAAGATGAACAACGTAACTCGATCACCTTGAACATCTTACTCGCTCTTGATAATGGGTGCAAATGTTAACGAAACATATTTGCTTCGAAGAGACAAATATTGATCGAATAAATGCACAGATTGATTTTTTATCAAAGAAATCGTGGCTGTTAACTCTGCTGCAATTTTCCAATTACCTGTATGTATAGGGTGAACTACACGATCAGCACGAATATTTCAGTTACTCTTGACGATAGGACAAAATATTGAAGAGACATATTGATTGAATGAAAGACAATTTTTGTAGATAGTCAAAGATCTTGAAGGGAAACATTATGTGCTTGATCTAAAGAAACGAATATAACGATGAACAGAATATTTTCAATGGGAGTACATACTTTCACAATTATGCCACAATAAGAACCAATCCGATGATCTACGATACCGTAACCTTGAATGTGACTTTACATACTAGTAAAATAAACAAGAACGACCTCGAAATGTCGGAAAACATTGTTTCGAGACAGATGACTGTAACAGAGCGAGGTGAAACTTGAAACTGTTTACATTTTCAAGAAAGCAACAAATTGTATTCAGACTAGAAGTTCTCGTCTCGTTTTAGAGATCGTTATTCTCATTTGATAGAAAAGTCGACAGTTAACATTAGGTTTACGGGGCACGCCTATTCGACATTACTTTATAAAAATTCTTTTACAATATACAGTGAATTTTCGATGTATGTCAACAACACGGGTCTTTTCAGTATCTAGGAGACATACCCGAGCCGTGTTATGTTTATACTCCTCAGTGTCCGAGGCCACTCGAGCTTCGTTGCGCCTCACGGGGTATACCTCGCGGTAGTGGGGATAATTCCGCGACGTTTATCACCCAGGCCTCGGCGACGTATATGAAGAAACCAGTGCATACCCAAAGAAATAAATTTCTTGAATAATTCTTGTATTTTTACAATAATTGTTTTCGATAATTAAGAATTCTAGAGCCCGTCATTTTGGCGGGTCCCGTAAACCTAGTGTTAGTCAAGATTCTCAAATTTCTCAGAAAAGGGGCGGACTCGAAAGGATCGATTACCGAACACGGGCGGGCGTGTATCGGGTAGGTATGTTCCGGGCGGTGAAAGTTAATCGGTGGGTTCGAGGAGGATGCCAATTTCCTAGGGATATCAATTTCAGTACCTGAGACGGATGCGTCTGACAGCTGGCATACGTATCGGAGCTGTCCACGCTTCCTTGCTCGTTGTAAGCTCTCCCGTAGCCGGTGATCTCCAACGGTTGAGCCGGTGACGTCTTCGTCTCGGTGAAGATCGTATGCAGGGGCGGCTCCATCAACATCCCAGACCGCATCGACCTCATCTCCTGGCAGATCGGAGTACGAAAGTCGCTGGTCGCCAGCGGCATTATATTTTCCGCGTCACTGAATTCTTTGTATTCCTAGAAACACCGAGCATGGTGAAAAGTCTCGGCTCGTCGAGGACGGCTCGCTGCACAAAGCGCCCCGCCATCAACGCGGCTCTCAGCCTAAAAGTCGCTGGGAAAACGCGACGAGCCTCGTCGCACGGTACAATGTCCTTTTCACCTCGATTTTATCATCGAATTTCTCATTTTCTTTTCCTTAACGAAGGCCGCGCATTGAATTCGTGTGGAAAAGGATTTTTTCAAATGTAAATTCGGGGCACCGTTGAAAAGCCGTGTTTTTAAACATGTAAATTCGCGGCAGAGTGGAAAAGGGATTTTTCTGAAAATGTAAATTCGTGGCAGAGTTGAAAAGGGATTTTTCTAAATGGAAAGAGAAAGATATAGTGATTGTCTTAGAAGGAAGAAATATTGAAAATTTTCGGTTCGTGCGACGAATGTTACAGCCCAACTTGCAGAATTATAAATTACAAAAAAAGAATGCAGTTAATTCTTTTAAAATATAGGAATATTTCTCATAAAAAATAAAAAAAAGATATTTGGAATTTTCTTAGTTGATAAGCAACATGAATTGACATTGTTCCTGCTATTATTACTTTATCTTGCGAATTACGACCGCGCACTACGCGATAGTCTGCATAAAAAGGTCGTTTAAAAAGAAGTTTTAAATTTCGTTTAATCAAGTCCTCTGTAGCTTAATTAAAAAATGTAACTTCCGGCTTGTTGTTTCAGAAGGTCGGTTGACCCCGCTGAACTGTTCTTTAATTAGGTCAGCGTCACACGGTTGAGCAGTTGTTCAGTGTTATTTTTTGGAGAACGTATTTCAAAGAGATGTTTTTAGAAAAAAAAATTGTTCCTTTTTCAACCGGACAACGAATTCAATGTCGTCCTGTGTACTTCGCTGTAACAACATTGTTAAGCTAACATTGACGTTCGCAAGCTATTAACATTTACCGACGACGAAACTCGCGCATCGCTAATCGGAAAATTAATCGAGAAAATAGATTTCTGTTCGGGTGCTAGACCCTAAGAGGGGGAGGGTGGACAAACAAAATTATTGTGTGCTCTCTAAATACTCGGATCTATTTGATGTGGCCGTTCTATGTTCGTATTGTTATACTCGCCTGATGTGTCCAAAAACGTATTTGCACGGTCATTAGAGCAGATTAGATAGTAGAAGACGGTATATACGGGGTGTTCCATCAAACGGAGGACACACCTGAACGGTGAACGAGGATAGGAGACAACTCTGAAAAAAGTTCCATAAACGGCATGCGCCTCCTATTTGACATCGTTTGACCTCTACGTGACGAATTTTTTATCCCCGCACGAGATCAGCCATTGATACGCATCGGGTTCATTGTGTTTCCGACAAATAGTTATGCTTTATATTTATTTTAAATCTACAAGAACCTTAGGTAACTCTGAGAAACAATTATATTTACCCGAAATTTACAAGAATCTAACCCAGACCTCGGTCATTGATATAAATGTGTTCATTACATTTCAGATCCATAATTAAACTTCATATTTTTTTTTAAACTTGCTAAAACCTAACCCAGCTGTCAGCCATTGATGCACAACGTGTTCCTGACCAATAATTGTATTATACATTTACTTGAAACTTAAAAGAATAGAAAGAATTGTAAGAATTTTAGAATAACATTCTACTTCAATTTCTCTTTTAACATAATTTTAGTGAGCAGTGTGCAAAACAATTTTGAAATGGTTTCAACGATTAAAATTTTATGTGTATTTTACCGGCGAAGTCAGAGGAGATGCGAACAATAATAAAATCCCATAAGGAGACGATGCTGCACGAGCAGCGTAGTACGGACCTGTATGCGTGAACATAAACACGATTCTCGACGCATATAGGGTCACAATGTAGTTGGCAGGGGTTTCAATGACATCCTATTGAGCGAGGAGAGTCCGCCGAAAACAAGTTTGACCGTCACGACAGCAACATTGATCGGCATCAACTTCGAGATGCATGTACACACACCCGGCGAGTCGCATGCATCGCCAACAATATGTAACGGGTAAGAAGTGTATAAATACCGCGACCTCGTGGTCAGAAAAGTGGAGCCACCGGCAGGACATTGTTGTCTCGCGAATTCTAGCTAGTTGAAATAACAACGGAGAAGCCATTGTCAGATGAATCATCAGAAATATGTTATTTTAGCTGGCCCAGGTATCTGTTGCGAAAGTTGTTCCCCGAAATAATGGTGGCATCGTCGGGCACTAAAATAAAAAGGGATGTTTGCAAACGCTGCTCGCTGTGAGAAAACCTTTCAATGGCGTAAGTTGCGGTGACTGACTAGCAAAAAAGAGGTAGAATCCTTGAGAGGAAGATGTCAAATAGGGTCCCCGAAGAACTCCTTTTTCATCGTTTGTTGCGTCCTCTGTCTAGGAACGAAGTGGGTGTCACACGTTACGGAACACCCTGTATAGTAACATGGGCCTGCAATAAGATGCGAAAACATAAGAAAAGTCCGCTACTTGTTAAAAGTCGTTCTCAAGCTAGCCAGAACCTACCGTAGATGCACAAATCACGCGCTATATACATGTGTACATACAGAGAATCAATTGCAAAGTATTTTTTTGTTGAAATGCTTGTCTATCGTGCTTGTTACTCGAGTTCCTTTGTTCGCTAAACGAACGCATGCTGATAGGACGAAAAGTGGAAGAAAGAAGCGTTATACTGCGAAATCCATTACAGGACACTAGAACGACAATGGCTCCGAGGGCTTTATTGGCCGATCACGAGCAGACGCGTCGACCGTTTGATTCGCTCCGTTCGAATAAAAAAAAAAATAGGGTCGAGTTGGCGTCGATTGAACTCGGACTGTTTGCGAACAATACTTGTGAATTACTTGTTATAGATTTTGGAATTGCGATTGGGCGACAATCGAGTGCAAGAAAGGTCCTTGACAGTCGCAAGCACCATTTTCATCATTGCAAACGAGGACAGTTTATATTTTTACTTTATTGCAGTTAAAAAATATCGTTTCTCGAAAATGATTAATTAATTTTGTTTTGCGATAGTGCAGAAGTTCGAGGAAAAATTATTTCTCTGATTCGTTGTTTTACAGACATATCAATTAACAAACGAATGGTATGTAAAATATATTAAACGATCCACAAGTAATTTCGCCGATTTTAGATACTTTTCGATACATAAAATGTGTCATAAGGTTTTCCTCCTCGGCCGCCATCTTGTTTCGCTCGCGATCGTGTAATGGACTCGAACGATCCAAGATCGTCGTTCAAAGAAAGCGTATATTCTGTGATTCGAATTTTCTGTCGCGAAATGAGAGCGATAAATCGATTCTCGATGTTCCACGCGAAACGAAATACATAAAAATGAGAAAAAAAAAGAAAATAAAGAGAATTTACCGTAAGAGGTTCGTCAATTCGACGCTAGAACGCTGTATGCTCTGGAAATTGGAAATGTAACGGTAACAATATGGACGTGTAACAATATCCTTCGTCGACGAAATTCGAGCATTGCCTTTTATTCGGCGACTCGTTTCACGCGGTAACGACGCTCTGAGGCTTGTTGGCTCTCGAAAAATTTCAATTTATTAGGCTGCCGCGGTGTTTCTGTCGAAAGGCAAATCTGGGACACTTTTGAATATTTTAAATCGCCAATTAGACCTGTCCTCCAATCTTTTTCCAAATTTTTATTCATCGCATTCGTCGCAGTTGGCAAATCTGAATATTTCTGAACTGCAGAGCCCGGAAAGAGGCGATGGCGAACAATGGCGCTTGAAGGTAAAAGAGAATAAGCAAGACGCCGATAATTTACGGAAAAAGGTCAATTAAAATTTTTGGAATGTTGATTCAATTTCTCCGTCTATAATACTTGGTTGTGGTGTTACTTAAATCATCGGAAAATTGGATTTAATTTTAAAATATATGTCGAGGTACCATTTTACCATTTATGGGACTTCACTTTAAGTCGCAAGACATTATACAACAGGTTAAGAAGTACTAATTTTTTGAAACTGAGGGACATCGAAGCTGCTCTCGCATATTTCCAAATGGAACTTACGTCCAAGAGACTTTATATGAATTGTTATTTAAATAAACCACAACGAAGCTGCTCCCTTTTCTGGCCAGAACGGACGGTCGAGGGTGACTCCAATTCCGTTCGTTTCATTTAATTACTCTTCTCTTCGTTCTTCGAGGCTGAGAAAATGGCGTTCCCTGCGTTTTTTCTAACCGACGTCGTTTCACGTGCTCTTTGGCGGACGGAACGTACACAGCAGCCTAATAAACCTCGTCACAGGGACTTTGCTTATCCGAATGAGAACTGGGTCGTCGAGATTTAATGGCTCCACAGCGAGAGCAAGTGTCGCAGCTGTGGATTCGCATTCATCATCGTCATAGCTGTCGCATTTGCATCGCTGAAATTAATCTCCTCCCGCGTGTTCTAGATCCCGTCTCGAAAAGATCGAGCAAAGTCCCGTCGAGCGCGGTCGCATCAGCTCGTTCAATTCGAGCCTGAGTTAACGGTTAAGTCGAAATAGTCCTGGGCATTAATCGATTAGATCGTTAATCGATTAGATCGCATGTCGCACAGCGGTCGGACGAATCGTGCCGCGCTCCCGTACGGGGTCAACCGGGGCACGAATCATTCGACGCAACGGTGCGCCCGGTGTGTTAGGGGATCGTTCGATCATGCTGTTGATAGGATGAATGAGAGTGTACCGTGCGTGTGTCTCTTGCTCTACGCAGCCAACCAACCAAGGAAAACGTTAAGGATTAGTATGAAAACTAAGATCGTTCTTTAACCTGTTTTTTCCGGTGACCTTTCGGTGTTCCACCGATTTGCACGTTCGTGTTACTTTTTCTTTCACATTTCCTCCAGCGCTAATGAGTCTCGCGTTTCACCGAGCTCGCCGTTATAGAATTCGCGTTCATTAGAGCCGAGATCTCGTTAAGCCTCGCTTCCATTCGCTGCGAATCGCGATAGTTTTGGTGTTCACGGCCGAAAAGCCACGCGGCGGACAGGTTAACGCATTCGTCGTGTAAATAATTACTGTCTAGAAATAATCTTCCGAGCTTTCTGCGTGAGAATGTTCGACAGAGAAAGAGAGAGGGAGAGAGAGAGAGAGAGAGAGAGAGAGAGAGAGAGAGAAGAGGAGAAAGAGTCTAAGTTCATGTTCGCAGGCAACGGAAGCGGTGTCAGTCTCTTGTCATGCCATACCACTAGTTGGAAAATTGTTTCTGGTGAATTCTCGTTGACACCTAGACTGTCTAATTTTCTCGCTAAACAACTAATTGTACGCAGTGAATGGGTGCGTGTGTTCTCGTTGTGCGGAGCAACGGGGCGAGTCTAGGACTGTCGAACACCGGCCACGAAAGTACAACGCACGTCACAGAGCAGTGTGCTCTTTATTAATAAAACACGAGAAATAATTATTTCAATAGTAACGGGACCACTTGGTACATTTCTTATTTCTTATTACATTTTGAAAATATCTAAGCAGTAGTTGTATAAAATACTTACATCCCAAATGAAATGGCATTTATTTTGTTAGTTTCGAATCACTCGTATAACAAAATATCACTCTCTTAGTATTTTAGAGTTAACGCGAAAATAAATTCCGTTTCGTTTTCGTCGGAAAATATGCTAAAGAGGGCGAAAACTTGGTTCGAACGAGATTATTTCCACAGCGTGAGCTCTGTGAGGAAAAGGAACGCTGGCAATGAATTTAGCCGAACCGCTCGAGGGCGAAACGTGTTCCGCTCGGAGCGGCGTGTTTCGTGCATAGACATTCGTCTCGGCTGTTAGCAGGTTGCGAGCAAATTGATCGAACACGACCCGTTCGTTTGGACGCGTAGGAGTGGTTCACGGCACCGGTGTAGCGTGCGAGCATGGCGTTCGTTGTTAAAATTGAAAGCAGGAAATTGTCCGTCGGCCGGTGTGCCATCGATTTCAATCGTAATACGTAGCGGGCATTTACGAATTATTCGAGGGTAACCGGATAGGCCCGAATCAGGATAATGGCGTGCTCCAACGCGCCGAAACCAATGGCGAGACCAATTGTGCTCGCGTCGCCGCGACTTTGACGTTGACCTTGTCGCCGATTGTTTACCCCCGATGATGCAGAAGCGAATTCGCAGATGCCTACCACTTGTTGGCGACGATAAGTGTATCCAGTTTGTAGCATGTTGTTTGCAAGTCGATGCTCTTTATGTTGTTATTATGTTGTTATTGACAAAATTGTCGTAACACTTCGTAGTCTTTAGTTTTTCAAACGGTTTCTGAACCCCTTACCTTACAATTTAACCCTTAACGGTTCGGAAGTGTTTCAAGTTTACTTCCCACCAAGTCCAAGCTATTTTTAATACGGAGAGAAACTGTGGACTCAACATTTTTATATCAAGTATAGAAAAGAAAATATTTATATTTTATTTTCTTTTTATTTATATTGTATTTTCTTTTTACATTTACCGCCATATACGCGGCATTGGACCCAGTAAGTAAAAGTGCCATGCCGCTTATATGGCGGCATTGGTCCGTTAAGGGTTAATTCGAAAGCTTCGGATTAACTCTTTGGGGCACAGTGGGATTAAAAGAGTCCCACCTTTTTGATGTATTTTACGGCATGGTGGGACATTTCTAGTCCCACCTCGAAATCTTGGAATAGCTGCATATGCATAGATTTATATTTCGTCTTTCCTATGTGGCACGGTGGGACTATTTGAGTCGCGCCCAATAACAACAAATTTAATTGACTATTACTATTTCGTTATGTTTTTACATGATGGTGTACCTTCATAAAAATATACCAATTTTATTTCATTTAAAACCCGATAAAATTCCTGTGCAACATGGGTCTATTTTTCATCTGAGATCCTGTACCGCAAAGAATTAAAACATACTGAATCATATTGCCTGACGCACAATGGCACATTTAACCCTTTGCACTCGAAGCTATTTTCACTCCAAAACGAAACATTTCTTCCGACCTAGAATATTTCTCTTCTACATATATAATTTTCATGTTGTACATATGGAAATGGTGCAATTTACTCGTGCAATACTGAAATGTTTAGTGATTTATTAATTGCGAACGAATTTAATAATGTGAAAAATATTTTGAATAATGATACATTAATTTTTAGTGGTGCCTTACAGTCACCATTCGAGTGCTAAGGGTTAACCTCTTGAGTACTATACGTCAGTATAGTGGTTTCCGTGGAGAGCATCAGTTTCAATGGTACGCCACTCTATAGTGGTTTCCGTGGAAAGCATCAGTTTGAACGGTACGGACCACTATAGTGGCTTTTGTGCCGTCCGTGGCCAGGTGCGCCGTCCCTGGGAGACAGAGTCGCGGTCGATCGCGCCGTACATGGGAGATAGAGTTACGGATGATCGCGCCATACTGAAGAGGTTAAGTAGGCATCGATAGAAAATAAAATAATTTGCTTCAAAATCAATGTACAATGACTAGATTGCTACAGTGAAAGTTGAAAATAATTAACTTCGGCGTACGGAACCAATAATGTCCCTGTTAATCGTTCGAAACAAAGATACAAAATCAGAGAAAATAAAAGAGAATAATTCCATGTAAATGGCTTGTAACGAAGCCATAGTAAAAAGTCAAATTCTTAATGACCAGCATCTTCCGACAATAGCCAACGAACGACTGTGATTGGTCAAGTTCAAGGAAAGAGGAGCAGCGAGATCGTTCGGAAGATTGCGATTGTCAAAGGGTACCGAACGAACATGATAACGAACTGGATAGGCTTCCTCGTCGAGCAAAACTATGGCAGACTGCTTAGGATTAAGAGACAGGGTCAGAGCCGGAGGCGTCGTGTGCGTTCGTGTCTAAATGACGCGAGCTAACGATGCCTGCGCCTCCGCCGAGAAAATGGCCAGCTCGCACGCAATTCGAATTAGTCGAGCCGCGGGGCTTGTTCGCGTTTAAAAGCCGAGTCGGTACCTGGCGGAGGAGCATAATCGTGCGCGGGTAAACGAACGCGGAGGAAGAACGAGTGACATTACTGTAATGGACACGAACGAATGCAGGTGAACGCGATCCATCATCCACGCGACGCCTCGACTCGAGGCGGACGGTGCAGGCGGGGTCGAATGCTTCGCTCCAATAAATTATTTCTGGACCATTTAGCGCAATTGTACTTTTTCCAATGTCTTTTCTATCTGGTCCTCGGAATTTCTTCCATCGGAAATGCACGCCATCCGCAGTCCAGTAACGACAAAGATAAAGAAAACAGTTCGAAAATTATTGTGTCTTGGCAATAGGCAAATTTAAACTGATTTTGTACTCTGGAGAAGCTCAAAATAAAATTAAATGTAAATGTAAATTACGTTACGCACATGTTCTTCAGGGTGCGGTATCGTTTTTTCGGAAGCAGGTGCAGTTTCCAGCTTTACACAGTCATCATTTCAAACTACATAAACTTTTGCAAAACGATCACGGTTCAATCTAAATTATAGCAAGTGCAGTATAACAACAGCAGTGCAGACTGCGAATCTTTGTATAAATATAAATTGCGGTCGACCCTAAATTAGATATAAATTGAATAAAAAATGTACCACAATAGCAGTGTAGACTGAGGATCTCTGCATAAATATAAATTGTGGTCGACTCTAAATTAGATATAAATTGTATAAAAAATGTACCATAACAGCAACGCAGACTACGGATCTTTGCATAAATATAAATTATCACAGATTCGTATAGAATGAAGCCAAGAATTGAAGACGTTCTTCAAGAAGGAGACCTCGTTGAACATTCTCAACAGTGACGAATTATAATTCTAAAGTGAATTCGTGCAGAAGGGCCGCAGTTCAGCAATAATATTCTCTGGCTTCGTTCATGCTGTCAGTAGACAGAAAGCATTCGGCCCGGATGTAGCATAACTGTTCCGCGTTCGTTCATGTTTGTTCGTGCTCGTGGGCCGGTGCTCGTGTCAATGAAAAAGTTCTGTGCTTCTGAGGGGTTGAAACGGTGGAAAAGTTTGTTGCTGGGGGTGGGGGGATGAGAGTGAGAGAGAATGAGTGAGAGAAAGAACGAGAGAGTGAGTGAGAAAGAGAGAGAGAGAGAGAGAGAGAGAGAGAGAGAGAGGGGGGTTCGGATCGGGGTGGCAGTGCATACACCCAGTGGACTATACATGAAAACCGTGCATCGGCCGTAAGAAACACGGAAACAGTGGCGGATACAGAGACAACGTATAAAAAAGCCAGGGGACGAGTACAGCGACGGTGGAATTTCCCGTCGTTCGCGCGTTAATTCCGTCGATCGATCTCGATCGGACTGCTGAAGACAGTTTGTGCGAAGCGATAGAGGAAGATCGTCGAGCTTCGCGAGAGAAAAAACGAAATTGTATATACATGAACAAATCATATATATATATATATATTTATATATATTGTTTATATATATATATATGTATATAATATATGTACGCAGAAATAATCTAATGGAGAAAAAAGGTAAAGTATAGTCGTTCGATCGGTAAATTCCCAATAAATTCTCTGGACAGCCCATTGGTGTATGTAGTGCCGCCTAAGGAAGAACGTTAGTGATCGTAAATACCTTCGTAGTACAAAAGCAACACTCGAATTCGCTAGGTAATTCATCATTTTTCTCGAATTTTCTGCTGTCTTTTTTCTCTTCATCCTACAATGTCACACACACAATGTCCCATTTTACTTGGCGTCAACACACGGCACACGGTCGGAAGCGGTCGGATCATTTCGCGATCATTTCTCTCCACGATGATCTCCTTTCAAAAAGGTTCACAGTCACGAACGCGGGTCGGTCGCGTTCGAATTGTTCAGCTCGGAGAGATTTTGCGAGTTCCGGCGAAACAATAGCGTACGGGGACAATATCGTGAAAGCGACAACGAAATCATTCGAACGCTTCTCGAGCGAGCGAACATGTAATTAATCCTTTGAAGCACGCGATCGCAAGAGTACACGATCCGATTCCGGCTTTTCTATCCGATCCGAGAGCTGCGTCTCGAACAAAAGTTTTTCCGCGATGGCGATTCCGTTCGATTAGAATTCTCGTGGGAAACGTGTCGCACCTTTCGCACGGCGCTTCAAAGGCTTAAACGAGACAACGTATGATCACGTGGAGCCAGAGAGATAGCGAGAGATAAAGAAAGAGAGAGAGAAAAACACACACATACACACACAGAGAGAGAGAGAGAGAGAGAGAGAGAGAGAAAAAGACAGAAGGTTCTCGTGTCGTAAGAGGGTGAGAAGGAAAACGTGTCGCGATAGTGTTCATTTGTGTACGTGAATTACTTCATAAAATCGTGGTATTACTATTCTGATAGTCGGTGGTCTTGATACGGATTCAATATCGCAGCTGTTTTTTTTTCTTTCTGTATTAAAATCATATAGATTTGTAAATCGTAAATAACTTAAAAGATTTATATTCTTTGGATGAATTAGAAATTTTTCTAGAAATCGTGGATTCGGTCATCACATTCTGATTTTGTTTAATTTTCGTTACCACTACTTATGAACTGTCTAGTGTGTGTACGACAGAACGTGAACTGTGACAAAACGTGTTCGTTCGTTGGTAAACCGTGTGACAGTGAACGCGGTCAAGTGAAGGTCATCCCGGGATGTGTAAAAAGAGTGGAAGAAGGATCGAACAATGTGTTGGAGCGGTGAAATCGGTGAAATGGCCGCTGATACGAATTTGTGTTCGACAATACACTTAAAAAAAAGTTCAAAACTTGTACATAAGCTACAATGAATATTAACCCATTTGCATCATTAGCGTATATATACTCTCAATTTTCCTGGTCACTATCACTGGAGCGTACATATACGCTCAATTTATTTTTTCTTATAATGCTGAAATATCAAGTTCTTTTACTTGTAGCCATTTTTGTACTTAAATATAATAAAAAAAAGTTTCGTGATAAAGGTCTCCTTTTCATTTTTCCTTAAGGTGCAAATAGGTTAATTGCAAGTATGCTTGAATCCATCTGGAAACATGGTACGATGATATTTTCATTGAAAAGCGAATAAGAAAACGAAGTGGAATAAAAAATATCTGAGTTCATTTAAAAAAAAAAAAACTTTCATCATTGGCACGATCGTTTAATTTTTTCCCAGTGAAAATAAGTTGGCTAATAGAATCGGTGTATTTTAAGACGTGAAATGTAGGAAACATTAATAACTAATTTTAGCTTTCTCGTACAAGTTTACGGTGATTTATTTACTGTTAGACTGTGATTTATCGAACACACATTCATACGAGGATTTTCCACATGACAGCCAAACACACTGTCCCATTATTGTGCCAAACTGGTTAGACACCCTGTGTAGCATAATCGTGTGTGGTCGGACGTCACAATTGCTTTTCGTTACTTACACGAATCAAAAGTACGAACAGAAGTTACCGGGGAATCTGCTGTCCTGTCTATGTCCCCGCAAATAAACTCTTTCAGATCGATGACGTTCGTGTAGATCGCTCGCATAGATCTCGTTCGCGACACGTTAATTACTTCGCAGCTGAAACAGCTACTTATCGAAACTCCTTGAAAAAATAAAACGTGAAAGGTACTCGTTTTGGTGGTTGTTGTTTTTTTTCGTTGGGTGGAACAGTGTTTTCAGAAATCTCGAAATCGCGTGCAAGTATCATAATTATCAATTTAAAAAATTGCTTCTTCTGGTGAGGTGAGAAAAATCAAGAAAAAATACAATTTCTTTAACGTTAAACTGTGAAAATCTATAAGTTGTTAGTTTCTAAACCATTTCAGACGCAATGTTGTTTCTTTTAAAAAAATAAAATGTTAGAAATACAAAATAGCCTGTTAAATGCAAGTACCTATTAAATAAATTCAGTTGTTAGTGTGATATAAATATGTTCTTGAACTTTAAACATTTAGTTATGATTTCTTATAAATTCAAGGAGCCATTTGCAGACTTTTTGATAAGGAAATTGGTTTCAACAAGAAAGAAAGTTTAATGAAAAGAAATATCGAATAAAATACGTTTCCTTATTTGTTTCATTTGCCAAAGCAGGCCTGACCAACTTATGTTAGCGGAACAAAGAAGTGGGGAACGGGCCAAATGTAGCCTGTGAGCCGCGTGTCGGACAGGCCTGAAGGAACAAAATAAAATAATTAAAAATTCTAGATACATTCTAATGTTCGGATTTAGATCGACGGATCAATTTGGAGATTTCATCAAACAGAGAACACGATTGAATCACAAACCTTTGAATTGAATTCGAAATGGACTTTTTATTCGATTACAAGAAGAACGTTTCGTTTCTAGTGTAAAGAATGGACGTTGAATCGTGTCGTATTACAATCTCAATTACGATCGAGAAGGATAAAAATTCCAACTGCCCGACTGTCCGGCAAGAATGATCTACGCTCGATCCTTCCAGCCGGATTGGACGTGTGGGTACAGTATAATGAGTATGTACAGGCAGTGTTTCGAAGAACCAATGTCAACCGTCATCGTGGCCGTAATTAATTAATTTATCGAGAGATATCGAATGATTACATGAGAACCGCTGAGAAAAACGTTACACGATACTGTTTTTCTTCTTCTTCTTCTTCTTCTCCTTTTTCTTCTTCTTCTTCTTTTTCGAGAAACTGTTGAACTCTGGTTACAATTGTCCGTTCAAGTAATAAATTGAGCAGCGAAATACGATATCCCGCGCGCGAAAAACGCAAATGTTTACGAACGTAAACAAACGCTCGTCGACACGTCCCGATATATATACGTATGTATGTACACTTAATAATTAGTACATGCTATTAGCATGTCGTGGAAAGATTTCGTGGGTTATGTCTCCTCTAGAACAATCTAATTATATCTCGAACAAGTATACACGGTGCGCTCTCGAGTTCATTGGTGCAGCATTGAAGCGGATAACGTTAACGTATATACGCGACAGCATAATTCGGTAGCAGGCGTTTGTACGAAATCAGTATGTGAAATTTCGCTACCGAAATACGGAACAGTGTTCTATTCCCTTTATAATCGTCACTTGATTTTCGTGACGGTAGAACTTCGTTATACTCGTTAATCGAGTTTCCATTAACGCTCTCGCAAACATGATTAAACGTTGAGCGTCTATTGGTTTTAGGAAAGAGGTGATATTTCAATGATATTACACAACTCTGCCTTTTTCATGTATGCGAGCAAAATTATGCACCCGAGAACGTATCTACGTTGATGACGTATGCACCGAGACCCGGTCTCTGTTATTTTAAAATGGGCTCCTAAGTATGTTTGAAGTAATTAAAATCTATAAGATTGATATTGCGAATGTTTAAATAATTATTTACAAACAATGAAAATATTATCGACCACCGAAAACAATCTCCATCACTTTAATTTTAATTCATCACTTATCTTTTAATTTTCATTTTAATCAATATAGTGGGTAAAAGATTTGAATTTAAAAGGTTCTAATTGATTAATTGTAGGGACTGTAAATTAATTTTTTACATCTAATATATTTTATTATGGGCAAATAAATATTCTTGGCAAATAGATAATAGGAATAGAGATGGTGGAAGTATATAGAGGAATTCAATGGACGAATTAACTCGTCCTGAATTATAGGGAGCAGTTGGCTTTCAAATAGCTTGATTGGCTGTTAATTGATCCCTTTTCTATGAAAGGAGACAGAGAGAGAGAGAGAGCTCGTGATAAATGAATAAAAGAGAATGGACAACAGCTGATGATGTAGGACATAACGTTGTCATCATAAGATCCGCAGAGCGTGACATTAGGGAGGTGTATACAGCATCGGAAACGAGCATAGTAATTTTTACGACGTCTGAGAGGCACGACCTGTCTCGCTCGGTCTTTCATTTTGCCGTCAACCATGGTAGGATCGTCAGCTGTCTGTCACTGTTAGAAACGGTTGAGGCAACGAGGCTTCCCTGGAGTGTAAAATTATTTGTATAGAAAAAAAAATTGAAAATTTACTTGTTATATTTTTTCCAAAAAAATGTATTTAAAAATATTCAAAAATATTTTTTATAAAAACTATAATATACAAATGATCCATGAGAATCAACGAAAGATGAAATCATAATTTATTAGAAAATATAAGAACGAAAGACGTGCAAAGAAAAAATGTCGATGGGACATGCGTTAACATCGTTGCGACGCTATGGAGGGAAAAATATGTAATTATTATTCTGCGGATGTTTGTGGATAAATTTATGCAGAAATTGTCTGCCTTGAATTTAATCATTTGATAATAAAATGACTCTTCCAATATATCTATTGTCTCATGTTTGACTCGTTTGTTACAAGTGCATAAAATATGCAAGTTAATAATAATTAATGTGTTAATCGTGGCAAAAGATAGTGATTTCTCAGATAACTATAAGTCTGGAGATACGCGTTCTCGAGAAAAGATCGATACCATCGTTTCCATCGTCGGACACAAGGTTATCCGCTTCAAGGCCGTACCAGGAATTTTAGGCCACCCTGTATATATATGAATCGGCGTGCATAATTTGTAACGAGAGCATCCTAATCTCACGAAAATGGTCTAAACGCGAACATGTGAGCCTTAAGCTAAATCGATGCTATAGTGTTCTATGCATAGTCGCCAGAATTAAGACTAGTATCCCCACTCTAATTTGCCCTTCTACCTTCTACTTATTCCTCCACCCTTCCGTCACGGCCCGGTCACGTGACGCGTTCCGCCACTGTCATGCGTGTGTCACTATGTCACGTGGCTAACCCGGTACTGGCAGAGAAGGAGTAGCTTTTTCCCCTCAATTCGTACTACCTCCCCTCATCTGGCGACTATGGTTTAATGCGTTGCCGGTGCAGTTTCATAAAAGATGCTTAAGAATTTTCTCTTCGCTTGTGTTCGTACTACGTTTCAGCTCGTCTCGCCGAACAGGACGGTATAGTAATCGAGCAAACCGTGGCACAGTGGGAAGTAATGCGTAACGTGCACGGAAATCAAACGCTCTTGCTGTGTATATTTTTTCATTCCTGATCGAGTTTTTAGAACGTACACTACCATCCGTACTGTTTGTGTCTTCTATCAAATACGAAAGAAATGTTTGTTGTCACAGTTCTAAATATACTGTTATTTTTCAAATTTTGTCTTGTATAAATAAAGCATTTGTAACTATACGTATATGAATTGTTTTATTTGTTTCTACTTTTTCTGATCAGTGTCTGTAACGAACACTTCTTTCAATGACAATAGAATTGGGTACGCCTGTTAAAGGATCAGTAGTAGTAGTACGGATAGGATTATGAAAAATGTTAGATTATGAAAATTATAAAAAATGTAAAGCTTCGATTTTGATTAAATCCCATCAGGTACCCAAATATTTAAGGACAGTAGCATACGTCTGGAACGGTGCTGTCAATTCATGATATCTTTTACGGTGGGATTAAAAAAGTGATGGATGAACATGATCAAATAAACATATTTCAAACAGACAGAAAATTATGCATTACACGAGCTTAAAAAACACATACCAATTGTAAAAATGTGTTAAAGGAGAGCTGGAATTTTTTTATAAAAATGTTGCATAAAATTTGGACAGTATATTACAATTGAAGAAAATTTCCATTTGAAAAAAATACGTTCAATTAAACGTGGAACATTGTTTAGTATTTAATTTAATTTTTAATGTACTGTAGTTTATTCAAATATTAAGAAAGAAATAGTAAAACTAATGGATAAAGGAAAAACAATGAAATGAGAAAATTAACATGAATAGAATGAAAAAATCGACACATGTATAAGGAATGAGCTCCCACGTGTATAGCAATCATGTTAGACAGCACTGATCTAACAATAAGTCTACAGAGCAGTAGCGACTACAGCAGGGATATACGTATATATACTAATGTATCAGTAATTATTATCGAACAGTTTTGTCTTTATAAGTACATATATACGTTAATTAGAAAATATTTAATTCTATTATTGATTCATAGCTTTCCTCTTATTACTTATTTCATAGTTGTAAATTTCTTTCGATCTTTACGAGTTGGCATGCATACTAAAGTAGTCACTATTGCTCGGTAAACCTGCAGGATACTTCGAAGTTAAACGATTGAAGGTCTGTCAGTCCTTCGAATAATGACGTAATAAAAGTCTTGCATGGATGTGGACCAGAAAACGCTCTATCAAAAAGGTTCTAAGAACAATATCTTCAAATCGTTATGAATGCAACAATGATTACTAGACTGCGGATTTTATGCATTTATGGCAAAAATGGGTAAGCACAATTTAAAGTAGTGGACATATTAAAAAGATTTAGGGATATCAGCGTATTGGTTTCGACTTCATAAAATAATTGAAAGAAGGAATAAATTTGCGTCTTGCAATCGATGCAAACATTTTTTATTTTACACAAAGATCCGCAGTCTAATGATTGCTTATTACTACTGATAGCTCAGAGAATTATCATCGATCTATACTATCCGTTATAAATGTTCTAACAAAGGTTTCTCGGGTCTACGTTTGTATAACACGTTCTCTGTTCTCAGTTTTACAATTAGTCACTGGCAGAGATTCGTCATGTAACTTTGGACCACCCTGCTCGCAATTATTCGAACGTAATCGCAGGAAGGTAAGCGATCGAGCAATGAAGCAACCTACTCATCGCTTTTGTCTACAGCTTTCATTTCGGATGCACCGCCGGGTATGCAGCGTGATCAATTAGTATACTACTCTTGCGAAAAGTCAAAATTCTCCGATCAAGAAGTGAAGTTTTATTAGGATTCGGGCGGGCAACTCACCTGTGCCGGAGCCGGAGCGCTCTTTGCTGCTCCGAGGCCAAGTCGCGAGCAATCTTGAGAACAAAAGCGCTTCAAATGACAAAACGAAATTGATTTTGTTATAGTGGCGAGCCTACAAATCGGGAAAATCCTTGAACAAAAATCAACGTTTTCGCTCACAGCATCTCCGATCTCGATGCACCGAAATATTTAATTTCTTAACAAAATGAACATGCTAACAAAATGTCAAGTAAATGAGACAAATTTTATTCAAATTGTAATTGCAACTGAACTCGGATGTTTCATTAGTAGACTGCGGATTTTATGCGCTTATAATAAAAATGAATAGACCGAATGCAAAACAGTGAAAACATTTGGAGAATCTAAACATTTTCTTGTATTATTTTCAGCTTAATATAATTATTAAGAAGTTACTAGCTGACGCAGATCTTTTTTAATGTGCATAAAAATCTGCAATCTATTTGTTAGCTTGTCGTCGTCCTAGCAAATTATTAGAATAATACTGGCATGTAAGAAACTTCATTTTCAAAATTTCCTTAAGTAATTTTGTAAGTAATAGGAACACCCTCTGTATATGCAATTATAAATTGTGAATTAATTTTAACAGCCACTAAATTACTACGAATTTATCACAATGTACGAATTTGAAAGTATGTTTTATCGTTTGCAGGCTCGCCACTATCGATTGACAATAGTTAATACTTGTCCGTCGTTGTCCCGGGAGGGGGGGGGGCGTGGCGAACATTGCTCCCTGGGGGCGTGGTTAGCGTTGCACCCTGGGGCAACGAGTTGCCCGCGCCTGATCTAACTAAGATATATCAACCGAACATAACTGGCAGAAAACGCATCCTCGAAAGAATAGAACGCAAAGCGGCATGGCACGATATGGAAAATCGAATAGCGAACCGAAATACGAGCGCATAAGGAACGTAAAAGTAATTATGGTGATAACGTATCTTTCGGAGTGTAGCCAAGCGATCCACGTTTTTCTCGGCTCGAGCACGGCAAGGTCCGACGTTGAAGTATGTGGTACTTGGTGGAAGGAATATAGTGAGCTCTAGTAAGTTCATAGTAAACGATTACTTGTTAAATAAGTTTGCAAAGTTATCGTCTGTTGTTTCAGCTAATTGAATTTAATTTGCAATCTCTATTTTTGCAGTCTGTGGACGCGAGGTTCGTACAAATATCTACATATCGTTTTTATTACACAAAAGGTGTAAAAGTGCGACGAATATATTAATAAATCTACTCTATACTAAATGCGATCGGTAATAAATGCCTGATGCACGAGGATCGAGTCGATGCTTCTCGTTAATGTGAAAAATAATCGTAGCAAATAAACGCGACTATCGATAAGACTATGTACTCTGTAATTACTAGGGGTGTGCGAGAACCCGATGGTCGCGGCGGGTCGGGAAGACGTCAGGTCGGGTTGGGTCGGGTTCCCGAAAATTTCGAGATTCCCGAAAGAATCGGATTTTCCGAAAATTTCTATTTCCCTTTAGGGAATCCCGATTATTTCGAGAATCACGATAAATACGAGAGTCCCGATACTTTCGAGAATCTCGAAATTTTCGGGTATCCGTCCCGAACTCGAAAAATTTCACTACCGAAATTTTTGTTCCCGATCCGACCCGATATTTCGTAAGTTAGTAATTACTAATTACTAATTGACACAGCCGATGCAATTTTCTAAAGATCTCATGTTCAAAGAGGATCGCGACGAACTGTCGCAAGGAATGTTATCGAGTGTGGAAAGTTCGAATGGTGATCGTCGTATTTCAAATCGTCCGACGACGAAGAAATATTGGGTTGTCCGGAAAGTTCGTACCGTTTTTCTGTTGGTGGCATTAAAATAGGTCTGAATATGTCAGAATGATTGAAAACAAACGGTATATGTACATAGTCTAAAAGATGATATTTCAGGCATTTTTAGAAGAAAGTTCGATTAGGATACATTAATTTTTGTTAGCTTTACTCGCTCTTAAATATGGAAGGAAACAGAGTGCGTTATAGGCATTTGATGCTTTTTTCTTCCAAAAGCTATTGGAGCTTGATTAGGATGTGCTACCCTATTCACACTATTAATCAGACATTACACCCTCAGTTTTTCATCTCGTTAAGTCAACACAAAATTCCCATAATGACAAAAACTTTAACTCTTTGGTCGACATAAAAAAATCATATTAAAAAGTTTCTTACCGAAAACGCAAGTTGCGTGAAAGATGGAGAGAGATTATGGAACAAAATGGCACTTATAATAATTCAATAAATGTATATCGAAATTTGAATGTACTGCGTTTGAGTTTCCCTTAAAAATCGGAGAACTTTCCGGAGAATCGAATACTTTAGCATTGATCGTTCTCACTATATTTCGTCCAGCAAGCGAGCGGTATCACACCCCGGTTAATCGTCCATCACGTGTTCGTCTGTCACTGTTCTACGCACTTTCATCGTTCTCACTCTGTCGTTGCCTTTCCCGTGGCTGCCCATCGCTATCGAAATCATGGAATGGCTTCTCTATCGTGTCGGACGTTGCCAGGAAAGACGGGCGAAACTTTCCTCGCGATTCTCTTCACGGTAGATTTTTTTGTTTGGTATAATATCGTTTTTTTTTTGGCCTTTTCGTTTTTTTTTCTCTACTCTCTTGTTCTTATTCAAAATGGACGTTTTGTTTTCTTTCTTAGCAACGAGCATGCACCACTTCCGGGCGTCGCTTCCGGAGAACGTCAAACCCTCGCCCCGTTTCAAGGACATTTTTCATGGAGTCCGCTTTTTGTTTTTGTTTTTTTTTTTTTGGTATTTTGAATCGGGTGAGTTTCTGTTTTTTTTTGTTTTCGGTTTTCTTTCTACGGAAACAGCGACAGAGCACGAGACTCGGCAAGGTCCGACAGTAGCAGGTTAATTCGTGTGTGTGTGTGAGAGAGAGAGAGAGAGACGAATGTTTCGGCGGCTTTGTTCAACGATGGCGGTTCAATGCGCGCTGTCGGACATTGCCTGTAACACACCGACATGAAATCCGTCAGATCATCACCGCCAATGTGAAATAGGGCGACCATACTCGTCGACATTTCCGCGTTTTCCAAACATTTTTCTCTAATTTTTTAATTTCCTCTAATTCTCGATTTTTAACACGCTCGTTACCGTCGTCGAGAATACGTCACGTCCACAATCTCAAAATTGACTATACACAATTTACAGATAATTCAGTTAATTCTATACACTTTGTTGTTTCAAGCAACTTTCCCTTTCATTATTTTACTAAGTCGAAAATGGTGTAGTAATATTCAGAATACCTCTAACGTCTTCACAGTTTTGCATTTTACTAATTTATCTTCGTCACAAATGCATAAGGTCCACAGTCTATTAATAAACAAGTTATTAGTCGAATTTAATGGAACATTTTAAGCAGGAAGGTAAGTAGCGAATGTGTTAATTTCTAATTGAATTATTTTTTTCGTGAAAGGATAACAGATCCTATGACAGCATAAGCATTTTCTAACTAGCATTTTTAGTCAAATAACATTAAATGCGAGCATTTATCTGAACAATCCACGAAAACATGTGTCTGAACAATAAATTCTCGTGGTTATTGACACACATACGTATCGTATAGGAAGTTATTGTTTTTTTAGATGCACTCTCGAGATAAGAATGAATTTTAGTTTGTGTTTATGGAGATTTTCGATTTCTGCCTTTCATATGGTCACCCTATGCGAAGGAATGAGTCTGTACGTATTATTGAGTGGTGAAATACGAAGCGTTGTAGCCTGCAATAATTCCTCGATTTCTACTTTCAAGTATTGCGTTACGCCACGGTCAAAGTTCCGAATGCAGTGGTTTCTCTATATATGTCGCCAAGGCCTGGATGATAAACGTCGCGGAATTATCCCCACTAGCGCGGGGTATACCCCCTGAGGGGCTTCGAACGCCGAGGAGTATAAACATAACACGGGTCGGGTATGTCACCTGGACGATACACGACGCTGGCAAGACCCGTGTTGTTGACATATATCGAGAATCCACTGTAATTGACCCAGCTAATTTACCCAGCAGTAATTGACCAACTAATTGACCCAGTTTTATGTCATCATTTCGAATATGTTCGTGGTTGCTAATTCATTTAACTCTGTAACGTCCACGTGGATAGGTAACATTATTGCAGCCAACGAAATGCAAAATTCACGTCGACGAATTGTTGCAAGGAATTCGTCGAGCACAAGTAATGCGAATTTCCTTTCATACTTTTAGAACGTAAAATAAAAGGGCAATATTCGTAACCATTAGTACTTTATATACTTTTTGCCCCATTTTCTATAATTATCAACTCTTTGAGGACGAACAGCGACAATTTAACGACATCAGGATTCTACTCTCGAAGTTCCGAACACATAATTTTATTATATTCATTATTTTATATTCACTTTTATAATCTAGTTCCCCGAGGAAAATGTTTTTTCGAATTTCGAAAAATCCTCGTCCGCAAAGAGTTGGAACAGTGTAATGTTTGCGACTCGTCTTCTAAAAGATACAGAAGGAAATTCGCATTGTTCGTGGGACGACCTAATATGCGAAGTAGTTTAACAATGAGCTGACTAAAAGACACGAACATCCTTTTATGAGCGAGATGTCGCGCACGAATCGTAATCGAATTAAGCGGTCCGCGAGGATTCCTGAACGTCGGTGGAGTTTTCTGTGCCTGTTGTGTCACTGACAGGAAAAACGGAGAAAAAAAAACAAAACAAATAGACGGTACACGTTCTCACAAGTGTTTCAGAAGCGGGCATTCCAGGACCGCAGTAACGTGCGAAGGGAGAGAGACATTGTTGTTGTTCTTGTCAAACCGGACGAAAAGGCGCATTCGCCGACGAAAAAGCATTTGGACGACACGCTGCCTCAACACTCAACACTTTTCTATAGTTCACTGGATTTGTGGGGAACAGAGAAACAGAGATGTCGACGCATTTGAAACTCTGATTAGCCGAAACGGGCTCGATGGGTCGGGAGAGAGATTCGACCAATAAAAGTATGCGACTGTTGAGAAGGTACAAGGCTAGTTGACTTCAGTTGCCACGTCAATTATTCAGTAAAGAAATGTGGTTCAAAAGATTTTCAAATATCTTAGAATTTTATCGAAATATTTTACAGAGATCGCAGAGTCCTAACAAAATGCTCAACATGAATTCCAGCAAATTATAATGTTGAGTTAAGTAAATTATAATGTATCATCGTGTTTGACCTGTGCCAAATTGTATACTGTTAAAGGGAGTCCATTTTCAGCAATCACTGCATCTTATATCTCATGTCGATGGTGTCTAATATTGAACTAAATTATATTTAAAATCATGGTTTGTCCTTATACAATAAATATTGTAATTTTTTTTTATTGAAATTGATTTAATTTTAATTAAAATGTAGTATGCAGTGCAGTATCATATATAATGTATGATATAAAATGATTTTCTCACAATCGGTAACATTTATTAACATTTCTTTATGCAGTGATGGATGTCCGAAAAATATTTCGATAAAGATCTAAGATTCGAAAGATTTTCTAATGTAATAACGTAATGACTTTCTGAGGTAATGGATAATGCTAGAAGTAATGCAATGTCCCCTGACATTTTGAATAAAGTGAAATATAAAAAAATAATCGCATCTAGTATTCTAGATATTCTTCCTGATTTTCCATAACCATTTCTATATACAAAAGACTAATATTTGCGATTTATCTTTCTGTATATCACCTTTCAAAAATACGAAAGAAAACGCGCATTACTCGTCGTACAATAATTTCGATTGGGGACAACCTGATAATTTACGTGCAACTTGAAGTCATTGAGTGAAATACCTGATCCTGAAGAGATCGAGCAGCAAGTAAAGAGAGTAAATCTACGATAGGAGTTAGTCAACACGTTCCGTAGCACGTGGATCACTGATCCAAGTTTTCTCAAGGTGGATTGATCGAAATGAATCAAAGAAGAATTTTTTGTCCGTGAAACGCAACATTTTGCAATGTTTAATACGTTGCCGGAAGGGAATTCCCGTTCTCGTGCCACAAAACGTGTTAATATTCTGTCGGGCTCCGCGGATCGTTCGCACGTGGACGAGAAACCGAATCGCGTGTATAGCGATCTATAACGATCATGTGGATCAGGGATGGGCATTTTTGTCCCAATCGAGACAAGGCCGTCCCCACCATAGCGCCCACTGTTCCCCTTCCAGTAAGCGCCGTTACCGTGGGCCAACGAGGACGCGAGAAAAAGAGATTGGTGAGAGATTGGTGGGGGAAGCAGGCGTTTGAGGGGCCCCTACCGTGTGCCCATCGCTGACGTAGATGCTCGATTGAACATGGCTGAGACTCGTTTAAGAGAAAAGAAACTTGCGACCAAGTGAACACGAGGTCGAAACGTTGCGCAAACATTTATTCGGGCGCATCTGTACCCTATAGCGCTCGCGTCTTTCGACAATTCTCGGGAAAAGTTAACTAGACACGCGTAACCTATTTCCTACAGCAAGGTAGCCATAAAAATTGTTGGATAATTGTTAATAATTGTTGGATTGTTCCTTCTCAATGATTTATAGTCTATTCATTATTGAACTGTTGCGCATAGTGGAATAGCTTAGCACTGTTAGGTACAGATGCACTAGTACCAAAGAGAATTTCGTGTTGCACTGGAGAAACCATTCCGATTAATCTGTATGCATTTGTACGGAGCAAGGTGTGCACTGTCTCTTGCAGAAATTTGTCGAAAGCATACTCAACCAGACAATGTAATCGTTTCCGAAATCGTTTACGTTCGAACTGTTAATCAATTCTCCTTTTGAAACCTTGCGTATTATTTTCAATTTAACATCTTCGTATTTTAGTTAGTATAAAAATTAATGATCAAACTGCAGCAGTCTATAATTGAAGGAAATTGAAAATAAATCAGATAATATCATAAATCCAGAAGTTTATAATTTAGTTTAATTCTATTAATTTCACTTTAAAATACCCATTTTTGACATCATCTTTTCTCATAATTTTCATTTTCATCGACGACTGACGCAAAGAAAGCATAAAAAGTAAATACTAAGTATAATGAAACGTAGAGAATTATTTATCAGCACGTATTTTTTTAACTATAATAATAATTGACGATACTTTTTCGTATTCCACCCAGCTCCGTGTATTTCTGTACAGATCGTATAACCTCGGTACTCCGTTATATCGAGTAAATATTTTCACAGTGAAATCGATAGAAAGAAATGGGAATGGAACCAAAGAGATTGCCGAAAGAAAGAGCGGAAATGGTCGCGAGAATTCGAAGCGAAAAAAAAAAAGAAAGAAAGAAGTACGGTCCTGAGAAATATTTACTGATTCCGCGCTTGTGCCAGATCGAAGATTCGGGGACGCTGGCAACCATCTCGCTGATCCGGAGAAAAATCGCGAACAACACCACGAGATACAACTCGATCGATCATTGGTATACCGACAAAAACAAGCAGGCACACACGGACAAGAAGTTGCACGCCGATCAAATCTATTCTTGCTTCCACAATTGTCAGGACCGGTGATTTATTCCACTTTTTCACTCAAACCCCAGAACTTTTGCAATTGAAACGCCATCTTGGACGACGAAGGAGTCCGCGGTTCGCAGAGTAGTTCCCAAAATGTCGACTTCAAAGTTCCTTATTCCCCGTTCTCATCTAAATTCACTTTCGGTCTCTATATTCCAGAAAATTACCCTGCGAACATTAACTTGACAATTTTATTTTCAATTTTACTCCATTTTGCTCGATCATAGGCCCGCCATTTTGAAATCGTTCGAGCCGTTCGGAATCGATTAAACTTTCAACGAAAACAAATTTGAAGGAGAATTAAAGGTCAAACAGAACGATAAACGCAGCTGCGATATAATTTTCGTATCGTTGCGAATTTGTTGGAATTTTGGTGACAATAAAGAGATGTAAAGATATGTTCGACGTGCTTTCCTTCTGTATAACAAATGGACTGCGGATTTTAGGCGTTTGTATTGTCTGCGAGTAAAATTTATTTACAAGAAATTGATAAGAGATTGATAATGATGAAATTTCTATTTTCTGTTTTCAACGCGAGGAAATTTCCAGGGAAGAAAACTGGAGTTTTGTATAAAGATCCGCAGCCCAACGACAACCAAAAGGGATCAGAAAGAAACGTAACACCGTACACACTAGGCGTGCTTGGGTACATCGTGTCATTCTGCATGATTCGAGTCATCGTCACAAGTTGATTCCCACAACGACACGCCGGTGTAGAAACAAAACCGAGGCTATTCGACATCAACACGTTCACATCGACACCATACAGAGACGATGGCATTGGATGCACAGACGGTTCATTAAATACAAAACACTTTTATCAATTCGACAGAAAAATATAGAACGCTCGGAGTTACAAATAAATTAAATAAATATTGATCGAACAAGTACGCCGACTCACAAATCTGTTCATAGAAAGTTATTCGGCTCCTGCACACAGTTTTATTCCATTATTATTTATTGCTGGAAGAAATGACCGATCTATCTCTTTCCAGAGATAGTATGTAAAAGTAAGATCAATGTAAAACAACAGTCAGTCAGTGAAAGAAGACGAATAAACAAATCGGAAGAGTTCATAAAGTTGATTATCGTTTGACGAATATGTGAACACAATATAAGTGATAAGTGAGTGATAAGTGAGTCACAGTGGATAATTTTTAAAAAATTTTTGAAAAAAGTATTCCGTGAAAACTGTGGTCACAGGCATGGCAAAGTTTAACTTTTAAGTAGTAGTGGAACTAAGAAGGAGTGATTGTAAACGCACAAATAAATAAAAAATGTAAAACACAAATTCTTTTTCTGGTTGATCTGTTAAGATAAAGACTGAAATTTTCTGGAAAAATGAAAATACATTTTCGACATATTTATTGCACCCCTCTCGAGTTGAACTAACTGTTCAGTGACACCTTATTAAGAGAATAACATATATATAATAAATAATGTAACAAAACTGAACGATAGGGTAATCGCTAGACTGCGAATATTCGTGCAAATCTAATTGTTTGCAGCCAATGTTATATACATATAGAGGACTAAATAAGGATTGATCGATTCTATTAACTGTTATGGATAAATGGGATGATAAGGGAATTGGAATGAGCGATAGTTCATACGAATATCCGCAGTCCAGTGATCGAAAGTTTCGAATGCGGGACACGTTTCCGTCAGGTCTGACCACAGTCAGGCGTTACTACCAGTTTGCATCCAATGCGACCGCAATAGTGTTCTGGTGGTATTGCCTCTAATAGCCACGTGCGGATACCAAAAAGGGCCGTGTCGTCTCTTAGGAAGACGCGTTGGCCCTAAAATCGTGCAACGATTTCTATACAATGTCTGTATGTGGCGGGACGGGTCAAACAACCGAGAAGCAGGTGATCCTTCCCCGAACACTGACGGTGATTCTTTTCCCACAAAAAGATACAGTTCATCAAAACTGCAGAATGCAACCAAAAATATGACACAAACGGCCCTTATACGATTACCTATAGAAAAACTAATGAAAAATGTAGAGAAAAATTTTTTCATCCGAAACTTAGTTTTCGAGGAAGTCGCGTTTGAAAATTCATGCAACGTGCGCAGATACGTTAAACAATTCTCATTCAAATCTATCACACGCGTGTCCGATCAATTTTCCGACACGAATCCGTGTTATTGGAAACCAAGTTTTGTGTGAAAAGATCCTGTCCTATAGATTTCGTTCATTTTTACGGGAGGAATTGCTTCGCGCATAATTGCAACAAACTTTTGACTGCACTCTGTCTACAAACGATTTTTAATTCATAGGAATGAATAGAAATTATTTAGAAATAAACAAGGATATCTTTTTCAAACTATAAATATTTTAGTTACACTGTAAGATTCCTATACTTATTAATCGCTTTAAGGCGAAAAATATTATCAAATTCAGTTTAAAACTGTCACGCCTTCGATTTGATTCGATATTACAAAGTAGCAGATTAAAAATGAAAAAATAAAATTGAGGAGATTGACACTACGTAGAAATCAAAATGACTTTTATATAGTTTTTGTTACAAAAATTACAAGAATTCATTTCTTGAACCGTCAACCCTTCAAACCCTGAATTACGTCAAATTTAATTTTGTACTGCTGATATATTTTATAACTACTGAATTGTTGTTGTTGTGGTTGTTTTCTTCATGAAAATGGTACTTTGACTATGGTATACGTACATAATCGAATCTACAAATCCAAAACTGAAAAGCTAAAACTGATCAGAGCGATTACTTTTTTAATCCTTCTGCATACTACCATCGAAATTATTTTTATTTAATTTAAAAAGGGTAACAATATACTAAACAAATGACCAATTTCATACTTGACAATTACTATGAAAATGCTAAATAATGGAACAAACATATTTACTCAAACATCGATAACAAAAACCACAGAAAGTCCAAATAAACTCAAACTTACCATTTCCGTAGGGCAGAATTTACCAACTGCTACCATGAACAAAGTACCATCAACAGACAAAGACCAACCAAAGGCCACGTCACCTGCTACTGAATTATCTGAACCAATCCCGCCACACTTCCCGTCCACTTAAGGGTGTTCTCATGACAAATCGAATGGTACCATTATCATTCGCTGACCGGGATAGGTGGTCACCCAGCAAAACGTACACAAACTTCGCAGCTCGAAAGGTGCCGATAACAGAGAGGGGGGATGGTTCGGTAGGGTGAACAGATAACAACGAGAGGTTGTCGAGGAAGAGGATGTTCGAGTGTACCGGGTGGTGTTATCACCGGAGACAATACAATACAGAGGGAAACAAAGTGTTGGTACATAGATAGATCTGACGGCGAGACTTACGCTAGGTGTGGTATTGCCTTGGTTGACGACGTGCTGGGCCGGCACCTCGTCTTGGAAGTAGTCGTCGTTCTGGGTGCCGGGCACGCTCTGCGCGAAGTCCAGTAGACGGCGATTAGGGCTGTCCGGGGTGTTCGGCGGCAGCTCGTTAGGCAGATTCGGGAAGCAGGATGAGGCGCTGCGACGATGCCGCGAGACACTGTAATGCTCATAGTTACGATAACAGCCGGGCCCGGTTTGCGCTGGGGCCCGGCCGCACACGGACTCCCCCTCGGTGCTGTTACCATCCACCCCTGACATATTGTGACCTGGAAACAGTTTGCCCGTCCGGTTCTCACTTTTAGAATCGCCTGGCACCGTCAACCGTGACGCAAGGGATTCACGATGACTCGCTTCGAAGTTCCGCGCTCGATGTGTCGAACGGTGTAACTCCAATGGAGACGGAGAGAAATAGAGACAGATAGATAGATAGATAAAGAGATAGACAGAGGAGATAGATAGATAGATAGACAGACGCATGCAGCGATGGTTCGATGAGCGGTAGTATTGGTGACAGGGTGGCGAGAGTACGAGTAATGGGAATAGTGCCTCGGTCTGGTCCGGCGTGGTAGGCTGGTCGTTAGGGGGATGAGGAGAGAGCGGGACCATCAAGGAGACTACCAACTGGTGTCTCTCCGTGGGAGAGCATCCCCATCGCTGGCGCTGACTTTCTAAGAAGCGTTTTGACCTCGACTGCGGTGCTCGATGGGGTTAGCTGTCTCTGATTTAAGGGTACGCTCCACACAGTAGCTCCATTATTACCAATTCATAGCAAGACTAAAGAGAAAATTTATTTCTATACAAGCTCGACCAACATTCGTGGTACCAATCAAGGGTTTGAACGAAAGTTCATAGCGTTCTTAAATTAAAATTCAAAGATAAAATTAAGATATTTATTCATAGGTTTATTCAATAACATGATAAGTTACCTAAAAAATGGCAAAGAGTAATAGAACAGAATGGAAAATATGTTATTGAATAAATCTATGAATAAATATCTTAATTAATGAATTTTAATTACAAAACGCTAGGAACTTTCATTACAACCCAATAAAATAATGCTACATCTCGAAATAGAAAATTCCGAATAACGAATTCGCAGTGGTGACTTCGTTTTCGTCAGAAATAATTAAGAATCAATCCGGTACACGCGCACCTAACCTTTCGCTATAGACCACTTTTAGCCAGTTAGCTGTTGCGACCTCTTTAAAAAATGTGTACCTAAAGTGCGTCGCAAAAATTAAACGACGACGTCAAACATAGAGTATGTGTGGCTGTTAGAATGTGGAATTAAGTAATATGGAATATATCTTGATGTTTACAATACATCTTGATGATTGATGCTAACGAGCAACTATATTTTAGTTTTCATTAAACTTGCAATTTAAGCTGCAAAATGTAACCACTTTTCACGCATGGCGAGTATACTCATCATAAGTCAAAATGTTGCCATTTCTTCATGACGAGTATACTCGTCGAAAACAGCTAACTCGTTAAAACATTAATTATGAGAAGTAGGGGTTTATAGTTATTATTTCACAGTGATTTTTCTAGTTACTATTTCATAGTCAGGTTTAATTGTTAAACAAAGCTGAAGATTGACAGCAAACTGTGACAGCAAACCTCACATAGTATCCCGTAGAAAACCCGGCATAGTAATAGTGTGCATAGTGAAATTTATAATGCTAATCAGCAGTTAAGTGCACATTTCAGATTGATTTTTAATTTCACTTTTCTCGAAGACATCATGCAATTTTGTTATTTTTAATTTTCTTTGAGCTGCATCATTCCAATCTTATTTATGCCACCAATTTTGTCCCTGATTGTACAGAACATGATTTAATATTGTATACTAATTTGTACTGCATATTGTATTTAATGCTGCTTATTACAGATGACGGTGACTATGGAAAGACAATGTCGAAAATTATAATTGTCTAACATTGAAAAACAAAACGGGATTCTTCAAATGTACAAGAATGTTCAAGGGACCATCTAAATACATGTTTTATTAATTGCACATAAAAAAATATTTATGAAATGTTTGTAGAAAAATTGTGACTTTAAATGATCGTATGAACAATCTTCTACACTTCGAACATCCTTTCGTTTTTCAATTTTGGACAATGAGAAGTTATTCCTTTCGCAGTCTTCTTAACAATTGAGTCAACACTATCTACAATAAGCACCGTTGAACACAACATTCGATAAAAATTATTTTACAATATTGAATCACGCTCGAGTAAATAGGAAAAAAGGATGTTAGCTCTACATCATTTAATTTTTCTGTAACAAATTTCTAGAAATGATCTACTGTTTGATTCGGTGAGTGGCTTTTACCAAATGGAGCTCATGCAAGACCCAGAAGTGAGGCAATTTGAGAACAAATCTCCTATAGTTTGTTTTTTTTTTCTTTTAGTGCAAGAAAATAGTGGAGCAGTGATTTTCATTGATTGGTCACGGTGCGTGATAAGCATTGACTTCGACATAAGAATCGACGGGGTCAAATTTCTGCAGCAGGCTAGCGAAACTATGATTTCTCTTATCCAGGCGTGATACTACAGCTCTTTGGATGATCCGGATTTGTCGTGATTGATCTACAGCTCCTTCTCGAGGCCAATAATTAATATTCTGGGAGACAATTATTCGGGAAATTATTATCTAAAATTCTTGGATCAAGAAACTGGTACGTGATTAGATCGTGTTCCGTGTAAATTGTGTATTTTATACATTTCCCTCCAAAATACCATTTAAATGCAAATTGTCCCGAATAATGCATGCGGTTTAACGCGAGAGAGAGAGAGAGACAGTTAACAAACCCAACACGGTAGATGAAATTATGTCTAAGAATGAAGCGAATTAAGCGTGACCTTAGCCGTTAGCATTTTATGAGCTATTAACCAGTGGCCTCTAAAATGGAGAACTAGCGCTGCGCGAGTATTCCAATCTGCCAAGTGCATGTTAGAGAGTCAGCTGCTTTGTGGGAAGCTTCCTTTATCAGATTCGGATGGAATTTTCAAGTGTCAAGTCATAGATTTGTCCGTGGACAAACTGTATTGAATTTCTCTCTTGCAAGCCCTTTCGATTTCAGAAAAATGGAAAACAAACGTTCTCGAAGGAAAGCGAAGATTTGCTACAGTAATCGCTTACTATAGCCGTCCTGCAGTTCAACACTTCAATAAACGATAACCTTAATAAGCTCAGCCAAGACTTCCAGTTGCAATTAATGAGAAATATTGTTGTAGCGAAATTGTAAATGAGATTTTAGCAATTATTATACATACATCTATCGATTCTATAAATAAACGCATAATTTGATGTAAAATCTTAATTTCGATTTATAATTTAATTTATAATTTATAATGCTAAGTTTTCTCTTCCATTTTCTGTAACATAAAAGTCCATTGTAAAGGGAACCTCAATTCAATTTGTACGCGTCTATGCAATAACGAGAAAAAATTTCAACGAAATCTGAGACGCCAGTTGAGCAAGGTCTCCTCGTGAAACGCAAATTATAAATTCTAATTAACTGGTCTACCGAGCGTTCGCAAACGAAAGAGCACCAGCTTAAGGCCTGGTTAGGAACTGCGAGTCTAAGCAAACGGCCTAAATGCTTTTCCAGAAGAATGATTAATTAAACTGCGGATCTTACGCATGTACGGTTGCTCCGCGGATGTGATCGTGAATGTTTATGCCGATTCAAACAGTTTTCACATGACTGGATAAAAGACGAATTCAATCGAAAAGATAAAATGGGTACAAAGTTCTTAAAAGTTGTCTTTGATTATGCTTCGGACGTTTCATACACGTAAATGCATAAAATCCGCAGTCTTCTCGACACACAATGCGCTGGTACAATGAGCGATAAATTAGAAATTCGATGCTGCCGCGACATTTGCATATGTCCGCTCGAACATGTAATAAAAATAAAAATAAAACATTCTCACGCGTCGATCTTTAATTTTCTAAACGCGAGCATTGCGCCAGAAGGATGCTGTGGAAGCAGACAATACCAATTCCATACAATATTCATACTAAACCGGTGCTCTAATTAAGAATCAAATCGAGAACAGATACATAAACGCGAGGCGCGCTCGGAATGAAAAGATGCCCGGCAAACAATGGACTACAGATTTTATGCATTTGTAGCAACAACGAACACGCAAAACATCGACCAGAAACCGTAGATCTTTCTGAAACTCAAATAAATCCTTTCGTAGCAAGTACATTCATTCCAGCTGGATCTTTCTGTAGAATGATCTACCGAATTTTGAATTTGCATAAACATTTACAGTTCAGATCGTCGAGAAAGAAACGTTCGAATCGAAGAGAATTCATTGCAGCAAGACAACACCTAACTTTTATTATCACTTTCGTGTCTCTTTATCATGATCACTCATGACTTTCTTTATCATGATTATCATGATCATATCACAACTGTTTGAGCGTAGTTTACAGAATATTCACGGAAAATATTTCGTTTGATCTTGCAAGTGGAAATCGAGTTTGCGGAAAGTTTTTCCAAATTAATTGACTCGGATAAATGTGGAATTTTTCTTTTGTGGATTTTTTTTCGCGGAGCTAATTACACACGAAGGCATTTCCTCGCCGCAATTAGTTCGCCTTTGACCTCCGACGTTCGTTTCTCAGCAATCAAAAAGCCGTTCCGAACCCGCCTCGCTAATCGAACACGAATTTTCGGAATTCGTCAAGGCTGTCGTGCACCACGCCGGACTTCGGCGTCCATTTTGTCGAGTTCGCACGCGTGTCGATAAGTTTATCAGCCGTGACGCAGGAGATTTTCGAATTTCAGCGAATAGGAATCGATTGTGCTGAGTGTGCTGGGTGTTAACGCATTAACGGCCGCCATTTTCGTTCGCCGGATCGGTGGCCTATCGCCAGCAAGTTTCGCGGAAGCTAGTAAAACCGTCCTTTAACAATGCAACAAAGTCGTAAAATTATCTGTTCCATAAATTTGTCTACGCCCGGCGTTGAGGAGATCGGGCGTGCCCCAGTTTTCGGATAAATCCGCAAAACTTTTCGTATATGCACTTGGTCCGCGAAATTCACAGCGTACGTATGATTCACTGTCGAAACTTTTTGGCCCGGATAATGTTTGAAATCCTGCAGACAGCCTGTATTTATTTTGTTATTGCTTTCAGTTGTCTGAGGATTTTTCTGAAATTATTTTAAAGAAGAAGTTAGTAGAAACGAAGTTTTCTTAATAGAAGTCGATTTTCGGTGGAATATTTGTTTATACTTCCTAAAATAAATTTGCGAATGGTTATGCATTTTTGTTTTTATCCTTCCCCGTTGCCTTTTGTTGTGATTAATCTCTCGAAATAATTTTCCGTGGAGAAATCATTTTCGGGGAAGTCACGCACACGTGACGGCGGCCGTTAACGCGTCAAGACTATTACATGCTTGACCGACGAAATTTGAATGAAAGCGAGGACGAATGAAAGTCAGTCCGGCGTGGTAGGCTGCTGCTGCTTTTCTCTCAGGCTCTACTAACTGTCAGTACGTAGCAGTAAGCGAGCGTATACTGATCGCATGAACTGGTTACCATCCACGTCGGACATACATCTGTGCTTGCAAGACAATAAAGCGTAAGTCACATATTTCTTGGAACGTTGCCCCAAAGTTTTCAAACCTAGACAACGTATTCCAATATTTCATACACTTATGTTCTACTAAGAAAATATATCTTTCATTCTCTAGCTCGTCTTTTAAGAAACCTGTATTTTATGCTCGCATATTATCATTATTCCCACTGAGAGTCTATTAATGTGAACGCATATATTCTTCCAATTCGAAATTAAACTATAAGTAGAATAAAAAGAAATCTTAATTGAAAACTTTGATCAATTTTTTCCACTGAAAAGAAAACATAAAACTGCTCTGTCTTTTATTTCTTTAAACTCTAAGAACGTGTAGTACATACAGTGTTTACTCGATATATGTCCAAAACACTGGTCTAACCAGGGACATAGATCGGCCAGGAGATACTATTCCTTGATCCACGCGGCCTTCTTCTCCTTGCCCCCTCACGGATATACCCCGTGGCAGGGATAGTTCTGGAACATTTATCGGCTAGGCATTTGGGACATATTATATAGAGTAAACACTGTATATATGATTTATTATGATTTATGATTCTAGATTTATTATGATTCTAGTGACTGTTAATTCCATATTTTCGAAAATGTGACGTACGCAGTGTTGTCTGACGGTTGCAGACATACGTGTATTTATACAGGGTGTTCAGAAAGGGATGAAGTTCTTTGAAGGCTCATAGATTTCTCCGAGAAGAGTAGAAAATGCTTAACAGTCTCGCAACAGAGCTGAGTTGACCTGAGTTTGACTTGCCTCGAACAAAAATATTGTAGCATGTTAATTTGTGTATTTATAGATTGTACTGCATAGAAAAACGTCCAAAATAATTGTCGCAAAAGTATTACACGACGGAAATAAGAAGACAGCACTGCAGATATTTGGACTACGGTCAACCTAACTGAGCTCCGTTCTGCTTTGCTGTCCAACGGTTGACCCTCGGAAAGACAGACGTTCTCGACGACTAGATCCATTCTGACTCATCAACTTTTCTAGATGTATTTGCCAACGCACTTCTCGGAGATGTAACGCAAACAACTGGCAACTCGAGACTACTTCCCGGTCGAATGATCAAAAAACACGAGTTTCCCGCGATTCTCCGGAAAAAGAACTGGACGAGGATGTACGACGAGGAAAGTCGTGATGCTTTACCGTGAAACAAATTTTTCAATTTAAAAGAATTTTCTGTTTAATAGCCTCCTATTTATAATGCACGAAATATGCAAAATTAGGTATCTCCTTCGATCTGGCCGGGAAGTACTCTCGAGCAAAGTACTCTGATGGAAATGGAAAATGGAGGATGATGCTTCTGGAAACCTGCGTCAAAATGGATCCAAGTACCATCGTACGAGGATCAATCAACGTACATTACTGGCCGTAAGTTTGGAATCACTGCGAGTTAATGGAAGTGGAGGTGTGCTTGTTGAGTCAATAAACGTAACGCCTACGGGCGGCGACTAAGTAGCCCTTTAAAACTGGTAATTAATGGCTACGAATTTCTCAATTGAAATGACGACGGTCGCAATCGCTGTGCAGAATCGTAATCGAATTGTTTCTTTGATTATAAAATGTAGAGCTGATCGAAATTGAATGCTTCAATCATTTCATTTTTGTCAGCTATTAATGTAACTTATTATTTTAATTTTCGTCGCTTGTATTTCGGTGTGCGACAGACATTTATGGCGAAAATTTGCCGGTAATCTTGGCTAAAGTAAACTGTGTACGAACTGCTTCGTTAATTGTGTAAACATATCAATGTAAGAGTAGTGCAATAAATATTTCCAGTACTATACGTCGACCAAGCATTTCATAGACTTCTCAGTGAGAAAGCAGATATAAACCCGCAAAGTTTACGAGCAGAGTTATCCAAGTGTTACGAGACGACCTTTTAATAAGTTTTTGGAAGATTGGCAGTCAACGAACCGAGCACGTTCGTATAGGTCACGCCGAACTGAGTCGCGGTAGTTAATAATTTACGAAACAGGAATATTCTGGGCTCCGTCGTAACAAAATTTACGACGGAACTTTTAATTGGGAATCCAATGAGCCGTCTATACCTTTATCAACGTTCTAACTCGTTTGGTAACGTCAGCTGATTTTCTTTAACTGATGCCATCAACTTTTCCTGACATTTACCACAATACTTTTGCTCAGATCCAGAAAAAAGATAAAAAATTCAATACAACAGTCAAAATCTTAACAAAAAGTTCGCGCAGCACTTGAGCAACATGTTGTATTCTTTTCTTAACCCCTCGCCTTGCAATATTCATGTACTACATTTCATAAATAATGGCTGTTATTGATTTTCATTCAAGCCCAAAATAAAGTAGTACAGGCAGGACCAAAAAGTATTCTCGTTCTTTTAATAGTCTGCGTAAAAGTTTCAACGAACGATACGCGGTTTAATTAATTTTGATTAGCCTCGGAAATTGACGACGAGTTAACTCGACTTTAATGAACTTTCATTGGTCTTCTTATTCACAAACTTGATAAAAAAATACTGACCAATTATACTCACAGACTGGAGTTCTTTTAAATAGTGTCAGTGGGGGCGTAAAATATAGTCAAAAATCTGTAACTTCGCTGATTTTGTGAAATCGGTTAATGTATAAAAGAGATTAATAGGTGTTGTAAGTTACACAAAACTTCGAATTCAGAATTTCGGACTTGTCATTTTTAGTCATTTGCCATAGGCGTATTCTTCAAGATCAAATTTCTTTTTATTGCAATTGTAAGGTCAAGTACAATTTTGCGGCAACCTTTTTTTACAGATCTTCATCGATTCGAAGATGAGAATACGCCCATGGCAGCCAAGACCACAAACATTTCTTTAGAGCCTGTACATAACAGCCTCAGATCTACAAAAGACATCTTCTACATTTTCATTACAGGCACAGATAAAAAAGTTCGAAATTGTAAGCTTTTTTCTCTGCAATTCCGACCAATAGCAATTTAAGCAAGATATTATTAATACATCACCTAGTAAACTAATCCTTCCAATTAAAAAATCCTTCTAATAAACGCTTCTATCTCCTTCCTCTAATCCTTCTAAAAAAAAATCGCAATTCGTTTGGTCCAGTTTTCAAAAAGTTATTCGACTTCAAAAGATGTACGAATACTTCGTACATCCGCCAAGACTCCGTAATTCACGATAAGGTAGAGTGACCACGTTACCGACAAAAAAGGCAAAAAATGGTTTTACGTGCCTCAACTTTTAGTCCTTATATGAGAATATTTTTTGCTGGGAAAGGGCTCATTCGAAAGAGCAAGGTTCAATCTAGCGCATGTTGGTCACGAGCTGACGACATTATGCAGATATTTGGTAATATAAACGTTAGAAATAGGCAAAAAATTGACGATGTGCATGCCGTGGAATCGAATCATTTTTGTGCCATTGGATGAGTTTTCTGGATGAAATCGAGAGTAGCGCGCGCTAGAAAATATCTCCAGCTACAAATTGAGCTATATTTTGTCTTGATTCTCTGGCGAAATAAACCAAAAAACTTGAAGCACGTTTCTGGCGTCAGAATTCATGATATCGATAATACCATGCAAAAAATGTGACAAGTTCAGTCACAGACCTAGGACCCGTCGGATCAAGATCAAGACGGATTTTAAGTCAGTGGTTGAAGGCCGTGAACGGAAATTATACAGCAGTTACAGACCTGCTGTGTCTAAACCGTCTAACAAACCAGGAAAAAGAAAGAACAAGACAAAATCCCCGGAGCTCTCGAAGGAGCGCACAAAATTCTCGTTTGGGGGTTGAAGTAGCTCTCTGATGATGGTAATTCTGGAGGAGATGGCAAGGCGAGGGGTTGAACACCCCGCGTATCGTGATCCGCACCGTAGCGATTGGGGTGGAAATTAGTTTTCTTGGGTGGAACTTTGGCACAGAACGGGGTGTTGTTTAATCCCGGGCTAAGTGTGCCGGTCAGGTTCCACGCACGGAGGCCGTCGCGCCGCACGGATCGTTAGTCCCGATAGTTCGAGGAATGTGCTCGGTCTGTCCGGCGTGGTAGGTCGTTCCGTTTGTTCGTTCATTTGTTCGTTCGTCCGTTCGTCCGTTCGTTCTTGTTCGTTCGTTTGGTGGAACTGAGGAAGCAGCGGGAGAAAACGAGGCACCGCAACGACGCCACGAGGGACCGTAATGCTCATAGCTAGGATAACAGCCTGACCTGGTCTGGGCAGGGCTGCGTCCGTACACGGATTCCCCCTCCTTGCTGTTACCATCCACGCCGGACATATCGTGACCTGAAAACAGGCTCGGTATCCATTGTGTTTTTTCGTTTCTTCCTTCATGTTTTTCTTTCTTTCTCTTTCACTTTATATCCTTTTGCTTTTTCCTCTTACTGCCTACTTTTTCTTTTCTTTCTTTTTCGTCGTCATCCGTTACACGCCACCAATTCATCAACCTTGACGCAGGATTCAGCGGGATTACGATTAAGAAGAACGAACGGATCCAGATCACACGAACACTGGACACACATACGGATGGTGTACTGCCAGCGATGAGCGTGATTAACCGGGATTGCGTTTAATGGTGAAGCAAACAGAGTGGCGGGTCTGTGGGAAAGCTCCGTTTCGTTTGGTTTTGTTTCCCTGTTTAAAAATCGATTTCTCCGATAAAATAGTCTGTATCGTTCAGAGTTAAAACAAATGACTCGACTGTAGGATTTTTAGACAGAGTGTGCCGAAAATTTTGTACCTCCTTGAAAGGTATTCTTGAGATCATATGGAGTAACTTTTTCCGTTGCGAAAATGTTCTCCGCGGCTTTGTTTAGGAGTTATTAACGGAAAACACGGACCAATCAGAGCGCGGCTATGGAAGAGGGATCCCAGCTCGGCGACTGAGCGTGGCGTTGGCATTGGCTCAGGCAGAAGCCGTCTCCTGTATCCGCGCTCTGATTGGTCTGTGCTTTTCGCTGATAACTCCTTAACAAAGCCGCGGAGAACATTTTCACAAAGGGAAATGTTACTTCAAATCACCTCAGGAATCACCCATTTCAAAGAATTGCAACATTTTCGGGACACTCTGTATGTTCTATATGGCCCCAATATCCTCGAGATTGAAGAAGAATCTCGACTGTCTCGATTCCATAATCGTAAAGCTTCGTAACGTTTACGATCGATATCCTTCAGGTTGAAAAGACTATAAACATAAAAATACTATATACAAAATGGGGGAAGGCGGTGATCCTAGTACAACCGGGCGAGTGTAAATAAAAAGAATAAGAACAAAATTTGGTACAATATTTATTCTACTGCTATTAGAGAGAAATCGTCTGACGCATGACCAACCAATTCTACTTCCCGCATAATATACTAAAACATGCGAACCTGATTAGTCTTTAAATTTTTTGGGAAACGAGGCATCAAAAATGTTTTTCTGTCTGGATTTTACCTAATTGTAAAAGTTTCTAAAATTCAGGGTACGATGTCCTCGGGCTGAAAGAGACGTGGACATGATCCGTTGACATGATCGTGAGACACAGCTATTTGCTGCAAACTCTTTCCATCCATTTTTTTTATAGCTTTGAATTTTCTCAAATACTTGTAATTCTCTAATTTTAGGCATACTACAAATAACAACTATCTATCATTATAGATATTACATGCTAAAAATATTTTACAGTCAACCACGTATAGTAATATAACTAATAAGTAATTATAGTCATGAATTTGTATTAAAAATAAAAAATTTGTTTGCGTCAACTTACTTTCCGACTGGCGAAAATTTGACAAGAATTTTACAAATTTGAAACTACAATTGACTGTGGCACTACCCATGCTTACTGTAAACAGAAGCAGAAGACCAGGAAAGTCAAGTAAATACCATATTTAAAAAAAAACAGCATCGCTTACTCCGAATTCGACCGCGTCAACTTACATAAATACCGACGGGACTGTACGTCCGTCCGTGGCAAGCCAGGGAACAGTTGCATCGCGAGTTTAACTAACAGCGAGCGAGCAATTCCCATCGAGAGCTTCGAAAGAGTACGCGGAGAATGAAAATAGGTCCGTAGTTGACTATGCAATGGCTGCGTAAAAAATCCAATATCTCTGGCGGTCTTTTAGATTGCTCGGAGAAATAGTGGCGACTTAAAGTTAAGTGAAAATTGGGTACGCGAAATGTTTCGGAAGTGTGTGTACCGTGGGGGACTATAAAAACTCGCGACACGTCGAACGAAACAACCGGGAAATTGAATAACTAATAGAAACCTCGAGCGCGCGATCAGTTGACGAAATACTGGACACTAGTAAAATTATTTTCCTAGTAATTTGAAAAGAATTGATTAGAAGTTACGAGAATTTTATGAGAGATTTATGAAAAATTTATTTAACTTTGAATTTTTGTATTTTCTACGTATTTCTCAAATTTTGTGAATCAATGGTTGTAGTAATAATTATCGATCGCATTTCTTACTTGATCGTTTAGACCGCTTGTCCGACGATTAATTCCTCTTCATTGACACAGTGCACTTGCAACACTGTATACTACGCGAGTAACCAGTTGGCGAACTGCCAACGGTTTGTGTAACGCTTTCAAAACGAATACGGCAACTGCTTGTGAATGTCAAAGATGGCTCGTGAAATTTCGATCGAACGAGCCGTGTCTCGAAAATACACTCCCACGCGTTCGAGGCTTCCAATAATAACTGGAATTATGAAATAACCGCCTATCGCGCGGACCTGGCGCTCCTGAATTATCAACAGTTCTTTGAGGAAACGTTAAAATAACAAACGACCCCCGAATTTGTTGCTGCTCTATAAAGCAACAGCGCACGATAACTCTACAAACAATTTTTTTGTATTTGTAGTCTTTCTCCTATCGCCCGCCATTTTTCAAGAGGAAAAAAGGAAACCCATTTGCTTAATCGTTGAATCATTATTTGCGCATAAGTGTAGGTGTTATTTCGTGAATTCGCATTTTGTCGGAATGTTTATCGTTGCGAAAATTCATTCTTCTTCGGAACGAAGAAATACATCGCCGAGCAATGATTTTCATGAATGAAAAAGCGAGTAGCAAAAATGACAGAACTTTCCCACATACCCGGTGAGACGGCATGTTAAAGAGTGATGTTAACAACTCGGTTGCGCAACGATCGTTTCAATGCTGTTTCTCACTGGGACTCGTGTGTGTACATATGAATATGTGCAGTTGCAGTTGCAGTTGCATTAATGAGAAAGTCGATTAGAGAGAGTGAGACGGTGTTTGTGTGCGTGGCCCCACGTACTACCTTGCCCCTGCGCCAGAACTGATAAATTTATCACTCTTGCGTCAGGGTTGATAAATTGTTAACCTTCGTCACGACGAAAATTAATAACATTTCTTTTCTCTTTCCGTTCCAGAAATTGCTCAGACACAGGTGTTAGTCAATTTATGAATGGAAACACATGATTAGAAAATGTCGGTGAACGATGGACGGAACCTCGTTCGTCCCTGGAATTCCAATTGTGATAAGTATCAAATCTAGTATCGCGCTAATTGGATCATTGTTTACACGGAAACTAGCGGAGATATCGATCAAATTCTTCAATTTGCTTCTACTAACGGAGTCCCTGAGATTTATATTCGATTCTTGCAAGCTTGCGATACTATCGATATTTATACGTGACGTTAATCAATGTTGACGTGACGTTAAACAGCAAAACTATTAAGGTGTTTCCTTAATATTCATTTGCAGGTTACATTTCGTACACTCTAAAGGATGCTTTAGAGTTAAACTGAAATTTGTTTCCGAGTAAAACAATTCACTTTATGTGGAACACTATGCGGAAGCAAGAATTCCAGTGGAAGAAGGAAATTCCTGTATAATGAAGAACGTAACGAGCAGTACGCGACACAGAATCTGACTCATTCCGCTCTCCGACTCAGCACGTTTATACCAAATAATGAAACTATCGAAGTACGAACAAAATATTTAAAAACAAACTAATTTTAAATGCGTTTCAGCTATTCGTCTAGAAGCTTGGGCTGAGAAAGAGAAAAGGAAGGAATCGCTGAAAACCGATCCCGTGTCACGCACCGCGTATACAGAGTGTCCCAAATCACCCGACCATCGGGAATATTTTTAATTATCGAGATCGATAAAATATTCCGCGCACAACCCTGTTTTCTTAGACCTCGAGATCTTCGATGTCGAACCACCGCAGGTGCAAATGTTTTATAGATACTTTATCGATCAGTGAAATGTCGTTCCTGATCGTATTAATTTTTCTTCATTAAACGTCTCTCCGGAGCATAATTGAATGGTCGATGTTGATTGGCGCACTCTGCATAGGATGAAGAAGAAACACTAAATCTAAAAATCTTAAAGAACTTCAAGGTATACACGGTGCTCGCGTAATTACTGGCCGGCTTTCTTTCCGTAAAAGGTGGGAAAAAATCGAAAAAGAATTTTCAATCATTTTTGAAGAAGTAACCGGGTTTTATAAGGTGTTTTCAGAAATATTTGTTTGTTTTCAGATTTTATCAACTTAGAAAAAATCTTGGTAGAAGCTCTCTTATATACCACTGAGAAACTGTAACATTTACTTTCTTTCGGGGACAAAATAATCGTGCTATAGAAATAATTATGTAAAAAATATTTCGAAGACGTGACTCTTAGCTGGACCTGGAAGTCTTACGCGACTTTAAATTAGAGAAGGAAATGTCTCAAAATGTAACAAACAACGTTGTTTTAACGTTTCGAAGTGGAGGTATTCAACGGTATTTCAGATCGTTGAATATTGAAAAAAAAAGTTAGTCGAATGATTCGATTACTTCCATATACAGTTTTCCCTCCGTAGCGTCAGGTACAAGCGACGCCTCCAGCGTTACGCCCCCCCCCCCGCTACTGAATGGCGCGCTAACCGCGAATCAGCGACGAGCCAACAGCGAATCCCCGGCCAGCGAGGGCGGAGTCAAGGTTTCCCCACTGCTGAACGCGTAGCGCGACGCTACGGAGCAGTGTTACCAGACGATGCGTATTCCTCGTTAAATGCTTCCCGCTGTACCTCTATACGTGACTCGATTCTTCTCCAGTGATCTCTGCACGAGACCGTGACTTCACATTATTCAGTATAGTGGAGAGGTGACAAACCCTCCTCTCCCGCTTTACCAATTCCCCCACCAAGGATATTAGCTTCCACTCTGCGGACCTCCCCTCACCATTCCCCCACCAAGGAAATTAGTTACTCTATCCACCCTTCTTTGGCAGCTACAGTGAAGAGTAATACTGAATCCACACTTGAATCGACATAACTTTTTTAAAATTGGATCAATTGAGTGTTTTTGAGAAGTTAGAAGGATTAGTTTATTAAACGAGGTCTAAAAAATTAAAAGGAAAATTTGAATTGGTCGGAATCGCGAAAAAAACAGTAAAAATTCTTTTTTACACCTCTTTATCTGTGCCAGTGTTAAAAATTTAAAAAATGTGTTTTATTCACTCGAATAAATTATGAATGCTGAAAATTTCCATTTTTTAACGATTTTCATGATCGCACTTTTAATCGTTTATAACTCGTAAACGAATGATCCAAAATTTGTGAAACTTTCAGCATGGATATAATTTATTCGAGTGAATGAAACACACGTTTTAAATTTTCAATACAGGCTCAGATAAAAAAAGTTGGAAAAATCAATTTTTCCTATCTCTTTCGCGATTCCGACTAATTTAAATTTTTATCTCAAAAATTGTTTCCGCCTCGTCTAATAAACCAATCCTTCTAACTTCTCAATAACATTCAAGCCATTTGATCTAATTTTTAAAAAGTTATGTTGTTTCGAATAGCGTGTACTCAGTTTTGATCTCCAGTGTAAGTGTGGGGAATTAGCAGACAGAAGAAGCGCGTCACCTCCGATTGAAGAGATCGATGTGGAGGGGTTCGCTCCCCTACGTCGCTGCGGAGTTAGGGAGTGGGGGCACGTGCCGTGAGTTTGTCGCTTCCGGTGTAGAGAGTCGCTAGAGGGGGAAGCGGGAAGACATTTCTCAGGTAACACTGCTAACGTGAAAAAGGTATACGGACTGTTTACGAGAAGAAGGTCCAGCGGTGAATTACGCGAGCATCCTGTAGAGAACGGAACGATGGCGTAAAAGACAGACCCGATTGATTGTTAAAGTGTAAGCTCGAGTCGCAGCCGTGTATTTCCGAATGACAAGACAAGATGGGGGTCTGACACGCGGGAATGTAAACGACCGGGGTTGTTATCATCCTGCCTTGTGGTCCGTCGCTTACCAGTGTCGACGATGACGTCGATGAGGTCCATGCTCTTCGCGAAGGCGTCCCTCAGATTGATGTGATGGAAGGACACGATGCTGCCCTCCCGTTTGGCCCTCTCGAGCGCCTCCCGCCTCTTGAGGGCCTTCTCCCGTCTCATCTGGTTCTTGTAGAACTCGGCAAAGTTGTTTACGATAATGGGAATGGGCAACGCGATTACCAGGACACCACATATACAACACACACTGCCGATCACCTTGCCGAGCGGGGTCGTGGGGTAGATGTCGCCGTATCCGACGGTAGTCATCGTGATGCCCGCCCACCAGAACGTCTCTGGAATGCTTACGAATTTGGTCCCGGGCTCCTCCTTCTCGGCGAAATAGGCGAGGCTCGAGAATATGAGGACGCCCATCGCCAGGAAGAGCATCAGCAGGCCCAGCTCCTTGTACGAGTTACGTAGCGTGAAGCCGAGGCTCTGCAGCCCGGTCGAGTGGCGGGCCAGTTTCAGAATCCTCAGGATCCGCATTATACGAAAGATTTGCACTACCCTGCGCACGTCCTGGAACTGGTCGGTCGCGTTCTTGTTCGTCTCGACCAGGAACAGAGATACGTAGTACGGCAGTATTGCCAGCAGATCGATCACGTTTAGACCGCCCTTGAAGAACTTCCACTTGTCCGGCGAGGCACTGAACCTAAGCGCGTACTCGAGGGTGAACCATGTGATGCACACGGCCTCCACGATGGCGAAATGCGGATTGTCTTGAAAGTTCCCCTTCTCATCATTCACTTGCATACTAGGAATGGTGTTGAGAGTTAGTGCGATCGTCGAAAGCACAATAAAGAGTATTGATATCACAGCTATCACCTGGAAAAGCGACGGGTCAACCGGTCAAACGGAGTCATCGCTCGTTTGCGGAACCGCCTGAAACAGCGGTTCGTCTTACGATTCTCTCTCTCTCTCTCTCTCTCTCTCTCTCTCTCTCATTCTCCCTTTCTCTCTCTCTCACTCTCTTTCGCTCTCCGTCTAACGATCTCTGTCACGAAATCGTCGCGTCACCCTAGTCCTCGCGCTGTTACGCTATTTCGCGTAGCAATCAATCATCACTGGGGGCCTGAAACTGGCGTGTGGGCGGAAAAGCAAATTGCTTCGACGGCCGTACTACTGAGAACAGAAGGATGATCGATGACGGATCCCGATGCGGAGACGAAGAACATCCTCCAACGATGAATTTTTTATTCCCCCTGTATCGACGACGACACACAGTTCTACGAAAGACAACCGAGTCCTGCGAAGATAGCCCGCGCTCGTTCCTGACCGTCAACCTGGACGACTCTCTCCAACAACAACAACAAAAAAAGCCTCGAGCACGAGTCCCTGTTCGAACGAAAACAACTATCATTCGGCTCACGCTGGCCTAAGCAACAACGGCTACCACAACAGAGTAAATAACCAGAAGCTCTCACTTGCACGGAAGCGTTCAAAACACTATAATAATATCGAAACAAAAACGTTATACACCAAAATACAACAAATACTTCACCGACAAAACAGTAGTAGAAGCGTACGGTAGTCATTATTACTGTTTTTTTTTTGTTTTTACAGAGTACGGAAACAATGTAAAACAGGAAGCAAGCAACAACTCTGCGTACGTAAAGAAGCTTGTGACAGCTCGAACGGCAACGACGGTGGAGAACAATGCGATTGTCAGGGGCCTTCTGAGACACGGGACGGGCGGTCCCGACGGTGTCCAACGATGGGCCTTTCTCGGGCCTCGGGTCGACGAGACAAACGCGACCAACGAAACACATAACCTCCCAGCGACGTGAACACCTTTCGTAACGACGTCGAAAAAGAAAAATGAAAACTAAGGAAAGCGTGGAGCAGATATTGCGGACTGCTATAACGTTCTAGAGCACTTTCCGCGAGACTGAAAGCCCGTGACGAACTCAGAGTCGCTGAAAACTGCCATAGAATCGTATAGGACGCACAGAGATTCGCACCAAGGGGTATCTTCGTCGTTTGATGGCAGTCTGCCCGACGTCGCTCGACTCATTTACAAGTTTGTATACCTGGCGGAAGAAACGCGTACAGCGACCCGGCTCGGGATGCGATCTAGGGATCATGTTGTTTGCCGAACGTGGGCTCGGTCAGTGTCTCTCATCGGGCCGTCGAACCGGCTGTAAACCCGTTGGAGTACCGAGACTTGCGCCTGTATCTCCGCCGCCTTGTCGAGGTGATTCAAACAATTCCAATTTTTCTAACATCGTGGGTCCAAACTTTTTATATTTTGTTCAGATTGAAGCCTAGAGTCTACGTAAGAAATTATCTTGTTAAAAAATTAAGAGATTCTAAAGGGAGACGTTAAACAAATAAATGAATGAATTTTTGGACTTGTTTCTTTTAGTGCTATTGTTGTCGTCTGGGTGTTAGAAGGGATCAATAGGAAAATCGGAGAGTTCAGAAGTTGGGGATGCATAAATATTAAATTTAAAGGTACTTTGAAATATATGGTTTTCTTCCATTTATAATCAATTTAATATGCTATATGAAATATTCTTTTTCTGAATCCTTCAATCGTATAATATAATCTGGAATATTTCTTGTGTGAAAATTGTTTCTATTTATAACTTTCTTTCTATTTAAATGTTCAAATAATTAGTCTATATCAACGAGCTCTTTATATCTGGAATTTAAGCTCTCACTAAAACAATTTACTGAATCGGTGCTACTAATATATTTAAAGGTATTGAAACAAAATTTCTATCGTGTCCAGTTACTTGCAGCAACACATTACTGTTATTTTAAACCTTTTGTACAACTAGTTTGACTAACATTATATTCTCTGGGTTCAAAAATCAGCTTAAGGGATTTAAAAAATGCTGACACAGAGAGTTCATTCCCCAAAATTCTGAAAGAACCCCGAGGGATTGAAAAGATGCCATTGCAGAGAATTTGTTCCTCAGTGCCCAAAAAAGGCGCAAAAAGGAGGTTCGTTTCGAGTAGAGGAATTGGGGTCTCTAGGGTTCTACAAAGGTCGCCGTGTTTCTTCCGCCAAGTACACATTGTTCGGCAAGCGTATTAACACATACTGTTACGTCCCTTCAAAACCCCGCTCCCTTTTTATCCACCCTCGAGCAAACCTACGACGCCCAACAGCTCGTAGACCCTGTACCCTGGCAGGCTGGTTGCAATCGCTACAAAGCGAAATCAATTCGTCGCTTTCGAGATAGTTAGCAAAAAACCTTTCTTTAACAGAAAGAAACAGGCGCTCGCATCGCGTGGTTGGAGTGCGGGTATTATAATTATAACGGAGACCTTAGACTCGGAAGCCAAACGGCAGCGGCGGTGGCAGCGGTGGCGGCCATCTTGGAAATCGATTTCCCGAGACGTTCGTTTAATTAGCTGTCCACTGATTTCCGTGGAGATTCGGATTCGGGTAGCTTCGATAGCTCGGCTTCCGAGTGCGTTTGGTCCCGATTGCGACTTTACAAGCGATAGGTGGAGAAGGTAACAGGTAGACAAAATGGCGGCCGTCACGCCCGCAGTCTTCATGCAACGAACTGCTGGTGTGCTCTGCCGCGAGTATACTACCGGTGGTTTATTTGTCAGTGGAGAATGTGGCTGTACATAATCTAGACTGTCCCACCAATTATCGCCTGAATGACAACATCACATCGAGTGACCAACGTAGATTTACAAAAATTGTCCGATGCCGGAGAAACGCATGCGTGCATCTGCAGGCCAAGATGCAGTGCAGGTGATGAACTTAATTTTTTTTTTAATTTTCAGAGTCTTTAAAGATGAAGATTGTGTTATTAACACTTTTCCTGGAATCGAACAATTCTTTATTTTAGCTCGGTTCTCGGCATGGTGTAGACGCCCATGGTTGCGAGCAGTTGGTGGAACACCCTAATAGGTAAAATTGTAAACTAGTATCGGTTACTTGCGTCGGCGCAAGCTTGTGCAGGACGGGGGTATCTCGTTGCAGAAAGCAGTGTAATGCGGCGTTTTAGTGGGAGCAATTAGTTCTGTCAGGTGGAGGAAAAGAAGGAGGTCCTGTCTCAGGCTGGATCAGAAGGATAGTGGCTATAGTAAATTGCGGGGTAAGCGAAATCCGGGAGAGATTAGGGGGAATCAGCGGGTGAAGCCATCTTTGCGCACTCTCATATTCGGATAGAGATTGTACCATACGAAATTATTCACACGCTTCGCTTATTCTCGCAATAGTGTGCCTGATTCGTTCAACAGCGGCAGAAATCGACAATACTGGGGACAGGAGTTACAGGGTTATTTGATTTTAATTAATCACTAGAAGTAATTCAGTGCGGAAAAGCGAATTCTTCATGATCAATACTCGTGTAAATTTTCATTTTGTTCGAGACAGTGCAAACTTTGATGGTCGCGAAGTTCATATCACGTTGCCTTAAATCATTTCTAATTTTGTATCGAGGGCGCGGTAGAGTGTAATATAACAGTGGTCAAGTAAAAATTGATAAAGTTATTACGACATTCTGGTGAATCATTCAATATACGCAACTTAATGCGGCTCGAATGAAATTCCAACGTTGCCATCGTTCATTTTCCACTTCCCACTTACGGTTTCCTGTTTCCTAAACACGCTACGGAGAAAATAGTGTGTAGGAAATAGATGACAGGATTATTAATAGCACTGACTCACTGAGGAGACATTTGAGTGATGATTAAAAGCTACTGTTACTAAATAGTCGCCGACGATCGTTACACGCGTATGTCTTAATTTTCGAATTAGTAAATGAAGTGCTAAAACGTGTATAGCAATCTTTAAAACGACGCTTAACGCGCTATTTTCTTATGATATAGCAATTCAGAATAAATAAATGGTTATTTTTACTTTAAGTTGCTAGTCCCGAACACCTTTGAAATTGTATTCATTTGTTCTTGTTCATATAAAGATTGCTTCCAGTATTGTTGTTCTAGCTCACGTTCATAATTTTGTGAAAGGGCGTTTCGCCAAATTGACCAGAGCAGTGAAACGTGCGTTTTTTTTTTGGAAGCGAAGCTGATATCGAAACTACTCAATTATACAGATCCCTTTTTTTAAAGTGGTACGACAAATCCTCTGTTATGGATCGTGAATATTTCTCTTGTCTTTGTACGAGTTTTTTTTTTGTTATGTGTATATTGTTATATGGAGCAGCAATATGACAAGGAACAAAAGGTGTCGGATAGCAGAGGCTCTGTCGTATCTTAGAAAGGACTCAGCCAATTACGAACTTGAGGAAATTCATGAAACGTAGCAAACTACTGCACAGTCCGGATTAGTGCATCGAATTGGAATCGGCTTGGATAATGGCGGACCGGAGAGCTTGTTCGTTTCACAAAACGCGTACCATGAAGCGGTAATTTACGCGAGTTCCGAAGTCTCGAATGAGAATTGATTTTTAAAAATGAAAACAAACTGAAAGTTTCACCGAATTGCTTCGAAACTTTTGCTCGACTGTACTTTACGCAATTATAATTGCAAAATTGTTTTAAAGCTGATGGAACAAAATATTTTTCTTTGAATAGTAGAGAAAGAACAGAAACTAAGAGAGAAGTTGTCGGAGTGTGCACTAATCCGGGGTAAAAGGCGCTACTTTCAATTCGACTGCATGTTTTCCACGAAAAGTTTAGAAACACTTGTTATTGAAGAAAGGATTGCAAACGACGTTAAATAATTTTATACAATTTTGAGAGAAACGTGTTGGATGACGTAACATTGGAATCCTGTAATTCTAAACTTTTGGCTGACAGAATGTAAGTAAACAATTACGTTAACACGCTCCCTACCTGCGCGGCGTCACAAATTTATGCAAAGTCTCATGAGAAACCGCCGTCACACATGCGTGACACACTTAATTATGCAATTTACATTAACAATTCGGAAAACTCTGCGTATGTACATTGTTGATTAAAAGCAGACATTACGTAACAATATCGGCTTAGTTTTTACAGCTTGTAGTAATGTAAACGTGCTGAGAATTTTATTAAAAGATATCTGTCAACCCATACAATCCATCGTAAGTAAAAAAAAATAGTAATGAAATACTAATTTGAGACTAGTGTATTATTTATTTACACATCTAATACTGTTTTTTTTAAATACTTTTTACATAGGAATTTGTCAATGACAAACGGTTTCTGCACAAAATGGCGGAACGTGTTAAAGCAATCGGTGAGAATTTCAGTGAACGGAATTATTGACACGGGAAAAGTACTCGTGTGATTTCGAACGGAACGGCCATAAATTTTCGTGAGTGTGGTGTCAAGAAATATTGTATAAGGGCAGATTTGATTTCTGTCTCGCCAGAAAACGCGAGCCTAATAAAATAATTAGCTGGCAATTAAACTGGAGCGTGGCGCGATGGTATCGCCGTTGCATGCGGAAAACGACCTTCGAGTTTACGCGTTAACTACATATTACGTGCCCTTTTAATGCCGTGGTGGGAAACCCTTGTGAATCTTGAAAAATCAGCCCAGATGATGGAAGACAGAACTGCGGGGGGTGAATTCGAATTAACGATACCTACACCAAAACAAGTTGAAATGCAACCATTTGTAACGTTCAATTCTCCATTTAAAAATAGGTTCAGAACTTTGTAATTAATGTGACAAATAGACATTGAAGGACGCAACGTAATTAACTTGTTCTACATTAATCGATTCGGTTCTGTAATGTACTCGACTTTTTTTAAAGATGATTAATTAACGTTGACTTTCGTCATCCAAAATTATTCGATAACGTAACTTTGACTAGTTCGTCTTAATCGATTCGACTTTAACATTATTTAATGACACTGTATTAAATTTCCAAAATTTATTGGGAATGGTTCTCCGCTGAAAAACCTATTTTTCTAGCGAGTAAACAATGCGGAATAAGAATAAATAAACAGAACCAATGATGATTTCAACTAATTCGAGGGCGTAGCATCGATCATTCGTTGTTTGCGCTACAAATCTCGACTCGCCGTGCTTCTTACTCGAAATTTCAATGAAACTACCGAGTTATTTATAAGTCTCCCGAAATAGCTACGTTAAAATCGTCCACCATGTTCGTCGTTGCATTTTTCGTTTGTTAGTTAACAAAAACCGAAATTGCTTATGCCTCCACAGACGATAAAATGTCAACACAATTTCATACAGTTTCATTTAGCTTTCGGTAAACAGATTTTATTAAATGAAATAAATTTCTCTTGAGGTTTTCATTTCTCGTGAAATCGCATATGAGAAATTTTAATTCATTTCGATGAACTTTCGACGAACTCTCTCTTTCCCCCCCCCCCCTCTCTCTCTCTCTCTCTTTCTCTCTGATTTAATTATTTTTATTATTCTAGTACTCCGTTCTGTGCGAAATATATTTCTGAATTTCTGCGAGACATAAAACATATGAATGACTGTTAAGTTATAGTTTCTTCGTCGACGTTCACCGCTTTCCCAATATCGTTCGGTTATCCGTCTCGTTTAATTGAGTTACGAGTCGCTACTAGTCAGTAGCGCAAAGCTATACACACTCGACACGGGGTGATTCACCTAAAACAACAAGCACATAATCGTACTTTGGCAACTTCCTGCAGTGAAAGTTTTAACAAGCATAACTCGCCGGCTATTCACCTTCGAGTGCATCCACCTTACCGCCTTTTTCTGTTTAACTTTTCATCCGCTTCCGGTATCGATTCACAAATCTAATAGCAACAACAATAATAACATCTGCGTTACGCGCGCTCCCTTTCAATAATAACCGGCAAAGGAAAAGAATTCACGAACAACAATGGTGGACGATTATCAATGTGCGTGTGTTATCGACTTGCGCGTCAATCGAAAAATTATTTTCCGAATTGTTCAGAAGTTCGTTTGTTTTGGCCCTTTTATGACGCGTGCGATTATTCGCACTATTTCAATGTAAATGGGTCAATAGAATTCGACGAAAGCAAATCGATTCGATCGAGTATAAAGCAACTCGCGAAGTTCTGACACGAATAAATTCTTATGGCACGCAGAGTGACCCCGAACCGCTGCCAGGAAATTCATGATCGTGCCTGATGACTTCAATCGGGAAAGAATTTTACAAACGTACAGTTCAAAATTAATTTAAGGGTCTAAAACTGTAAATCTAATTCTAGTAGTCTTTGAACTGTGGTGGTCTTAAGAACTAACAATAAGCAACGGGGCTGATATTAGTAACGATAATCAGTCTTCAGAATTTTATTTACTATAATTCGTCAAGAATAATACTTCAATACTAATTTATATTCAAGTTCACACTTCCCAATACTTCAATACTAATTTATATTTGACTCCACACTTGCTAATGCTTCAATGCTAATTTATCTTGAAGGCCATACTTGCTGATACTTCAATACTAATTTCTATTGATGTCCATACTTATTAATACTTTAGTAATAATTTATCTTGAATATCATAGGTGCTAATATTTCGACGTTACTACGAGGTCACTCACTATGCACTTTTAATTTTAAAAAGTTCTAAATTTCAAATTATAGTGAAATTTTCCCATACTCAATTGTTCTGTGTTTTTTTAGGAATAGATTGCGAATGATTGTAAAGTAACATTTTCGGAAACTGATTTTAACAGCTGCAGACTATACCAATCTTCGTTCAATGAACTTTTAGGAGGACTACAGGACAAATTTTGATTGGCTACTAATTAAAAAACCGCGTTCCGATTCTCTCGCCGATAACTATACCATCCGCTCTCCGAAGTAGCCGCAGTTATTGACCGACTGTGCTTACGCGGTTTAAATATAGTGGAAAATCAATAGTTTCTGTAATATTGACGCATTAAGGAGAAACTCTTGGACGTATACTTGGAGGTAGCGATCTATCGAAGTGGTGAGCCCAATGAGGCCATAAACAGAGGTCCAGTCAGTCAACGAAAGCTATGATACTTGTTCCAGCTCTAGCAACGAATCTCTCGGAATTAGTTCCTCTAGACTGGCTCCAAACATTTTGAAAATGCTCGAGTATATTTTTAAAATGTTTTAGCGTGAACTTGGTGATAGAGTTGTAGTATATAAAAGCGATTATTAATTAAGTTATCATTGCGTCAGCCGTTGTGTCAGTAGAAAAATATCAAAATATAATTTAATATCTATATAACTTCATGATCACATTAGAAGAATTTAAGAGGGCTTTTGTATACTGCCCGATTTATTAAAACTATTAAACGAAGTAACACATTTTCATTTCACTTCATCTTCGTACAATTGACTGGAAACACTTTTACTTCGCATAAAGATCCAAAGTCTAATGATCGCACGCTATATGTCTCCCTCTGAGTAATAAGAATTTTCTTTCACATTCTTGATAATCAATATACAAAAACATAATCACAACCATTACATGTCGATCTACATAGCGCACAATGTAGATCTTGCATCTGGGTGTAATTATATTTTTGTAACAACGATCCACGGAGGTGTCAGAAACCATAGCGAAAGATTCTGATCCAAAATGGACGCCTGGCCTAGATACTGCACGCAACCAGTGTCGCCAGATCAAGACTTGTTCCCCCACTCTAATGTTCCCTTCCACCGCGCTATTCCCTACGTTTCCGCCGCGGCTGGGTCACGTGACCTAGTGAAAGAGAGAGAGTAACTTTTCCCCGTCGATTCGTGCCCCTTTCCCTCATCTGGCGACACTGCGCAGAAGAGTTTCAAAGATTAAGTTTCGTGCATTGTTCGCACAAATTAATCGATCAAGTTCTTCTGCGCGCTGTCAAAGGTCCTAAGTCTACTCTACGCCTTTAAAACAACATGGCTGACGAAAACTGTTATTGGAACAGTACAGAGGAACTTGAACCCCAAAACTGATGCTGAGTTTGAAGGATTCTAGCTGGGTCAGGACCGCAATGGAGCACCTGCTGACGGCTCCGACGAGTTCGCCACCCCGTTAGGTCGTTAGCGACAAGTACACGCTCGAAGGAGGTCTTCAGGATGCTCTTCTACTGAACTATGGAACTTGCGGCGTCCGTTGAAGCGTTCAGCATGCTGCGGCCGAGACCGATCGCGCGGATCAAGCGATAACTACTGTTTAAAGAGACCGATCTGGAGTCCCGTTCTCCGCGGACTAGCGAAAAGACATTGTCGCAAAGAGAGAAGATTGTGAACAAGGAAGTAGACGGTTGGGGGTTATGGGGGGTGGGGGGTTGAAAGAGATCTTTGGCTAGCTCGTGGTAAGAGATAGATTGGTGAACGTGGCGTACGTACATTCTCTTTGGTCTTTTTTTGTTTTTCTTTTCTTTTCTTTTTTTTTTGTTGGCTGTTTTATTGAGAAAGGGTGAGGGGTTCGGTGGGGACACAGGTGCTGATTTCTTTACCCCGCATCATGTTTCATTCACAGAGCAACAGTGTGTGCAATGTGTATTGTCTGTGGTGTGTAAGTATATTGTTTATGAAACTGCGCCGCCTGAGTGCCTTAATCACTGTTAAAGTTACAACGAGCAACCGAGGATCAACCGAGGAGAGCCGGTCACGAATTCGACGTGTCCGGCCGAAAAGAAATATCATTCTCTAAGAGAACAGAGAGCACTATCGTCTAGAACGCTATAGTTGTCTACGGTTAGCGCCACGTGCATCTCTCAGGCGACGGATCGGCTCTATGTTTCGGCTATATTTCTTTTCGAACGAACGTCGGATTCGTTTGCTCTTCAGTATGTACCCGTTTCTTTTTTTTTTTGCTGATTGTTCGCATATGATTTTCGAAAGAAAATTGGTTTGAATCTTCTTTTATCGTTTCGTTCGAATTTGTTTATTACTTTTTTTTTGTTTTTCTCTTTTGCTCTCGTCGTTCGTTTACTCTATAGAACTCGGTCGGTTAGTCGCGCGGCTTTTCATGCGTATATTACGCGCACACACACATCGAATTGAATTCGCTGGTAGCGAAGTTACTATGACATCTCACAGGGAGCGGTGTCGAGAAAGAATCTTCGTGATACCTGGTAATCGCGTATTATGCACTCCCATTATCATCGACGGCCGAATCACGGCCTCGGCGGGGTGATTGTCTTTTCTTTTTGTTTTTTTTCTGTTTTTTATTTTTCTTTCATTCCGTTTTCTTTTGCCTTTCTTTTTTCTTTCCGGCGTGAGACGCACGGTCTGTTATCAAGGGCTAACAACTAAGAAGGTGGATTAGGCGAGAAATAAGATTAGTATACGGGTCGGTTAACACCACCTAGAAATAAAATACACATTACAGACATCGACACAACCGGGCGATCATCGTAGCGAGCCACGATTCATGGCAGCTGCTACAATATTATTCTTATAATCTTGTTATTGTTTTTATGCTTGCAGTAGTTTTTCTTTTTTTTTTTAATTCGACGTACGTTCAGTTTCTATTTTACAATTCACGGTCGGAGCATCGGACACCTCTCTTTCTCTCTTTCTCTACGATATTCTGTACATACACACATAGGTACATATAGCTCATATTTACATACATATACATGTATACGTACATGTACATATTTACATGGTACTCTTCTAGCGAGTAGAGCTCGATCAATGGAACGAACCAAATGCATTGGTACTATGTAACAAGATGAGGGTTTCTCTAATTAGAGTCTGGTTAATGAGTAATCGATCAACTATGCTTAATTCACGTGATTTCGATCTGGCTTTGACGCGAGATAATTGGCCGCGCTCTGTCTTCGCTTCGGAAATCGTGGCGGGGTTTCTTCCCCGTGGAAATTCGTCGAGAACGCAACGAGACGCATTCAGCGAGAAAATTAAGGAAATTAATTTCATCGTAGCCAATTTAATGTCAGTAAAAAATTTCTAAACGGGAGAAATAGGTACAGTGATTCCTCTATATATATGTCGCCAAGGCCTGGGTAATAAATTGTCCCCACTACTGCGGGGTATACTTCGCCGAGGAGTGTAAACATAACACGGCGCTGACAAGATCCGTGTTGTTGACATATATCGAGAATTCACTGTAAACAAGTTTTACCGATCTTATTTTAATTTCTTATTTCACGAAATAAATTCCAATTTCCTTTAATCGGAATTTTTATTATAATGAAAATTTATATTTGATGTGTATCGTACAAGACGTCACAAAACACTGAATCGTCTTTGGAAATTATATTCAGTTTTCTTCCAACAACCCTAACAGCTCTATATAATTTTCAATATCAATTTCTTCGGAGAAAGAAGGGAAAGATTTCGTTGTGTGTCTCGATCGAATTTACCACGATTTTCTCCCGGTCCTCTCTTCTCACCAAATATTAAACACTACGTAAAAACATGTACTGATTATTTATTGTTATTGTTCACACATATTTTCAAGCAAATCCGGTGCCGAAAAGCGGGAAAAACGACGAAAAGCCAGGATCCAAACCCGCTCAGACGACATTCTATCCGAGTGAACGATCTACAGTGAAAATTAATGTCAAAAGATCGCATACGTCGCAAACGTTCTCACTACTTGTCTTTCTCTATGTTAATACGTGAGCTACGTCGAACCAATGTTTTCTACTATCAACTTTGTTAATACCTTTCGTCAAACCGAGGCTCCAGTACGAACTGTAAACGTGGAGACATCGTAAAGTAGATTAGTGGACAGATTCAACAGGATTCTCGCGCGATAAGTGAACGCGAGAACAGTTATCGGTCAGTTGTTCGTCGAGAACGATTCTCGGTAAAGAAAAGAAAGTTCTCGAAACATTCGAAGCTAAAAAAAAAGAAAGAATCCAAAAAAAATACAGAAGTCCTTCCGTAACAGAACGAAATCGAAAATTGATTCACCGATCGCGAGATGAGTGAACTGAAAACGACACGCAAGCGGTTTAATTATGCAAGAGATCCCCCCTAATTTCGTCGAAACTCGCGTGCAATGTAGTAAATAATTCGTAAATGCTCGATGCGTATTCTTTCGGCGCCAGGTTATTTACGTTTGGGGTATAAAAATAGTGTCAAAAGTTGACTGTAATATATTTTCTAATGTTTTTTCGTTTCGAGCAAATCCACTTTTAAAAAGGCTGTTTCCATGGATGAAGTCAGCGATCCCAACTCTAAAAGCTTTTTTCTCCCAACTTGAGAGCTATTTTCAACCCTGCATGACTGATGAGTAGGCTGCGGATTTTATGCATTTACGAGCACATTGAGCAGGTGAAAATTCAAGTAGCAGAAAGATCAAAATAATTTAACGATTTTTCCTTTTAAAACCTTTTAAAAAAATCCCTTAGGAACTGCTAGCAACATTTTTATTTAAAAGAAGATAGTTTTATGGAAATTTTGTGGTCACGCAAAATTAAAACAACTCACTTAATAACACGAGTTCTGTGACATTCTGACAACTCGTAAATCTTAATCAAATTTGATTTACTTAATAACCAGTCAAAGTGTTTCGGACGTGTCACTGGATCCTGGCACTCAAAGTGTTAACAAATGCCAATTCCTTTGTTTGCTTTGCCGCAACTGTCTTTATTTACTCTTATATTTACTATTATTAGGAACTGTCATCAGTATTTTACCCAAGAGATACGATTGTTTTCTGAGCATTTGGATAGTTCTGAATTGCACACAAGTTTCTAGGAAATCGAGGGGGGTGACTCGCAGAAGCCGCCGGAATCGACGACCGGTAAAAAATCGTTTGGTTTCGGCGATAGGATTCGAGAACGCGATGATCGAACGGGGAAAGAAAGCGAGAAACGAAAGAAAAGGGTATCGTTGATCGGCGTCGAGCCTGTTACCGAGGAAACTAGGTCTTAACGATGAGACATCGAAAGAATTTGAGACACGATCAACAAGGTCGACCCTCGATGCCGGTCCGAGGGTCCGTCAATGCCAACTGACACGCTGCGTTGTTGCGACAACCCGTGTTTTTGGCTCAAGTTCAAATTCCGCTGTCCCGGAGTCCGATCTCAGAATACTATTCCAATTTTTCTCTCACCGGTTTAGCCGCGAGATCGCGGAAGCGGGTGGCCGGGCGCGCGCGCGCGCGGTCTCCACAAAAGAGACATCGCTAAAAAACGAAAAAGGAGAGCCAAGGAAAGACACCGGGGGGGGGGGCTTGTGGTGGATGGGTCGCGCGATGATCATTGCCGACGCAACTCACCCTGGCGGCGATCGAGGTGGTCGGTTTCTCGAGCAGGTCCCAGAGCCATTTCTGGTATTCGGCGCACTTCCCTTCGCCGAACTCCTCCTCCTCCCTCTGTCGCAGGGACTCGGCCTCCTTGCGCATCTCCTCGTGCACGTGCTCCTTCCTCTGATGGTACTTGTGTTGGCAACAGCTCTCCAGATAGAGCTCGTCGACGCCCCAATACTCGAGGTCGTCGCTGAACGCCAGCACGCACATTTCGTCGACGAGATGTAGCTTGCCGGTCCGGTAGAAGTTGAGGATCGAGCTGAACGACTTCGGGTGACGGTCGAAGAAGTACTCGTTGTCGATCAGCGAGTAGTCGTCGCAGAGCTCGGTGATCGCCTCGTGGGTATTGCAGTCCTTGAGACGGCCAAGCCGGGTGTGCGGGAGCCGTTCCAGGGTGCGCCAGAGAACCTCGTGCTTCACGCCGCCAACGTTGATCGAGACCCGACGGTTTAGGGCCTTCGACCTCATGATCATGAACGGCTCGGGCGGAAGGGACGTCATCGACCTCGAGAAAGCACGCTGCTGTTGCATCTGCAACGGCAGGGGCGGCGGCGGTGGTGGCGGCGGCGGCAACGGCGGTGGCAAAGGCGGCGGCAATGGCGGAGGCGGTAGATTTACCGTCCCGACCGAACCGACGGATCCCACGGTCGTCGAGAACGGGGCATAACGGACCTCCTTGTTCACTCCTCCACCGCCTCCTACTCCACCTCCCCCTCCACCCACGCCGGGTTTACCGCCGCCGACTACGGCGATACCTCCGCCTCCGGTCATGCTAACACCCAGTCCGATCACACCTCCGCCAGTTCCTATGGTCCCCGAGCCGACACCGACTCCGAGGGATCCACCTCCAACACCGGTGCAACTTGGGACAGGTGCACCGGCCCACTGCAGCGTCGTCGGGCCGCCACCCTCGAACACGAAGCCCTGGTCTGTGCCGATGTACGGCACCATGCACGTAGACGACGACGATAGCACCGGGCCCGTGACCACGGCGCTCCCATTACGTTCCCCGTCCGCCAGCGTTGTGTCCTCTTCGAGACGCCTTTTGTTTAGCATCAAACGCACCAGGCCAAGATGATAATAGCACCGCGCTGTTGGCTGCTCCAACCGATCTCTCGGTCTTTGGACCGCGAGGCTTCTCGTTGACGATTCTCTGATTCACGGCAACTTCTTCTTCTTCTTCGTTTTCGGCGTCGTCTTCTGCTTCTTCTTCCTTTGCTTCTTCTTCCTCTGCTTCTTCTTCTTCTTCTCCTTCGTCTTCTTCTTCTTCTTCTTCTTCTTCTTCCTCCTCCTCCTCGTCCTCGTTACCCTTTTTGCGCTTCATCCGTGCCTACGTCTGTCCTCTCGCGTTGGCCCGGCTTAACCGCGCCATAATCTGAAACACAGCCGCACCTGAACCGTTAGAAATAGCTTTGCTAATTGAAAATATTCGATCGCAATTGTGAATATGATTGTTGAACAAATCATTCGGGCGTATATTTTCGCGTCGACTGCCACGGTGGTCTTTTTGAATTGTTTGAATTGTTTTGAATTTTGAATGCTTCGTACAGGCTTGGTTGTTTCATTCGTGTAGTCAGGCCTGCTCGACAATGGCTCGCGGAACGGAAGTGGCTACTTCTCCTCTTCGCCTGCTCGGCGAGTCAGTCCCCACCATGTCGACTCCACTTGGCGTGTACATATACATGAGTGTGTAGATGAGTGAGTAACCTGCCGGCGTGGTGGTTGTGGACCTCGTGCGAAACGAAAAGTCGGAGTGATGGGGGGACTGACACCGAGCAGGCGAAGTGGAAAAGCAGCCACATTTGTTCCGCGAGCCATGGTTGAGCAGGCCTCAGTACAGGATAAGAGACCCAATTACTGTGCCTACATTAATGACACTTATTTTTAAAGTATAGTGAATATTAAAAAAGAGATACCGGGTGTCCCGTAAATGGTGATACAACAGAGCAGGGAGCGATTCTACATGAAAATCTGAGTCGAAAATATAGAATAAAATTTTTTGATACAAGGCTTTGTTTTCGAGAAAAATGAATTTGAAAGTTTGTCTAGTGCGCGTGCACTCGGCTTACTTGCGGCTCAACGGACTTTATTCTGAGTTACCTCGACCTTTTTTCGCAAAGATTTTCGAGGTTTGTATACATCGAATAAATCGAAGGTCGAGGTTACAATGTTAGAATTACCTTCGAGGAATTCGTTTAATTCATAAATTGCTGGAAGTGCTGTCCACGTTGTTGTAGACATAACTGTGCTCTTCGTATTAAATTCCTTCGAACCTTCTGTAATGTGGAATTATTATGTTGCTTTAAGTGTTCAAACGCTATCACAATTTTGTATTGTAATTGTTAGATGCTCGTTATGTCATCACGATACACAATCGATTTTACCTGACCCCACAAATAAAAATGTAACGGTGACAAATCCGGAGATCGTGGCGGTCTAGGTACTCTGCCCCGACGATCGATCCAGCACTGATAATTTTCACTTAAAAAACGTCTTACTTCGCAACTGTAGTGCGGTGGTGCTCCATCCTGTTGAAAAATTAGCGTTCTTCGAATCGTAAGAGGCACATTTTCCAATAATTCCGGAAACACGTTTCGAAGAAAATGTAAATATGCTTCCGATGTCACATTTCCCGGAAAGAAATAAGGGCCTATAATTTGGTCACCTACTATGCCAGCCCAGACGTTCATGTTTGTAAACATATCTAGAAGTACGAAGGCAATTTCCGAGATATTCAGACGCGAGGCAGTGGAATCCGTTGAGCCGCAAGTAAGCCGAGTGCACGCGCACTAGACAAATTTTCAAACTCATTTTTCTCGAAAACAAAGCCTCGTATAAAAAAATTTTATTCTATATTTTCGACTCAGTTTTTTATGTAGAATCATCCCCTACTCGGTTGTGTCACCAGTTACGGGACACCCTGTATAACACGTATAACACGTACTGGTTGTAACCTACCGAGCAGAGAACATGAACGTGAAACGTCTTATAGGAGGGAGAAGATTGTATTTATTTATACTTTGTCCGATGACTATTGTAATATGTGCTTAACTGTATGAGAAAATTCAGTAATTTCCTATGAAAACGTTTTTATAATGTCAATAATTGTGAAATAGAAAACGGGTCATTTTGACCGTGGTAGGTTTAGTGTTAAGGAAACAAATTTAATTACTACTTTTTAATATTCATTACGCTTTAAAAATAAGTATAATTAATATTTGCACACTGATTAATCCCCCCACAGTAATTCGGCCCTTACCCTCCGCGAACAGAGTTATTAATAATTATTATCGCCTACTTAATAATGACGTTTACTCCTCACACTATAATTTAGTTTATTTCAAAACGAATAAATTGTGAATAAGCGCACAAAATTCGCACAAAATTTAGCGTGTTAAATCCGAAAACTAGTACTGTAGATATTACAGGTGACCTCAAAAATTACGGGTACCCGATCGGGTTGAAAAGTGTTTTAATTTGATCGGGATCAATGAATATGTTAATGTAGATGCATAAAAGTGGACAGCATTTTTTTGATAAAATATCAATAAAGACATATTTGTAGCAAATATTTGATCATATAATCTCAGTGATTATTATATAATGTTGGCACATGTGCAGTTTAGTACCTACACTCGCCAAAAAATGATCAGTCACATACTTTTCTCGAACGTGTTAGTAACGCGTGCGATATTATAAAGCATGCAATAATTCACGAAGCGTGCGATGTTAACAAATTTGGAGCCGCTAATAAATTCAAGTTTTTTTCCCCCTCCCGCGAAAGTAAGGATTCTGGAGCAGCTGTTTGAATATTCATTAGAAAACAATAGACGCTTCTTCGCGGGAAGCGTGCTAGGTTCATCCTATAGGTGGATTATGCGGCTATAAATACACGGCAAAAAAGATCCATCTCCATTGTTTCCTCTAAGAATCAGAATTCTAGCTCCTGCTGCTAGTATTTATTACACCGCTGACCCCATAAAATGTTCAAGGGAAAACTTGAAATACTTTCGACGGGCTCCGTCTGTACGTTGATAAATAATTTTCACAAGCTATGATGGTGAATTTATAGTATTATCGTTTTCAGAAAATATTCGCGAATAAATCAATTTTTTAACTTTTCGATTATTCAGTGACAGTTTCCTTATTGTTCAAATGCATCCTCTTGTTGTGTAAAAAATAAACTCAATTGATTAAATAAACAAACAGTTGAATATTACACAGTACAATTTTTAGCGTATTTTTTTTTAATTTTTTATATTTTACGATCATTCAAATACTTTTATATTTTTACCATCTGCCACGCGTTTGCATACATAAACATTCGAATACAGAACAAATGAAAGATCGAATTTCTCAAATTAATTAAAGGAAAGACATTTACCATAAAGTGCTAATTTTCGATTTGATAGAACATTGCTATCATTCATCAAGTTTCAAAAGATATTGGTTCCTGGTGACTTGTGCATTTGCGTTTACAAGCCTAACTTTTAACTATCCTGCGTCGCGAGTATCGTTTCAATGAACGCGTGCGCAACGACTGTAAAAAGTAACAGGCATGTCGACAAACTCTAGTATACTAGGAAAATAAATTAACTGAATAATTAATCTTGTCATTAGCATGTTTCTGCTACGATACTCCGACATGGGGGAAGGAGATATAACAGCGGTAATAGCCGTAAATTACTTTCAGTTAACCGTTTTATTACGCTAATTTCAATGAATTACAGGGGCGGAGGAACGATACGGTTTTTAAATAATTGCTCGTTAATGTGCGCAAACTCTCCACAACGTGTTGAAGAATTTGATTGTGTCAATTGATCCTATTGACGAATTATCTTGATATTTTAATAAAACGTTTAAAACTACACAAGTTCTATGAAAAAATTCTTATTTATTTATGAACAATTTCTTTGTATTTTTCGTACTTCAGAAAATGTTGCGTCAATAAGTTAATATTTATACAGATTATCGATATGTTTGTAAACATCGATTTGATCATTCTGATAAGTGCAACAAAACATAAAAAATATTTTCAACTGACACACTTATAAATAAATTACGGATTTTATGCACTTATCTCAAGAACGAGTAGACCAGATGCAAAACATTCAAAAAATTTTTAAATACTGTTCCATTGTTTTCAACTCTATAAGAAAAGAAACAGATGCAACCCCTGTGCACACAATTTTTATTTTACATAAAGCATCCGCAGTCTGCTTATAAATAATAATCATTCAGTTTCACTGAAATATTTATAATACTCCACCATCGATTGATCGATTACCAAAAATATGGGTCAAGGTTGTTTCAGAGGAGTTCACGGCACGAACCTGTTACAAACTTTCTTGGAACAAAAGAGATCAACAAGACCAAGCAAATGTCTCTGTTCAGCGAGAATCTATGCCGGTGTTAATGCGAGTTGATAGTGTCTTTTATTACCAGCGAACGCTAGACTCATCACCGTGACTACAAAGTGAGGATCACTTCAAGGCGCCATTAGATCTTTCCTCTCTTTAAAGAAAAACTCATTTTATCTTCCATTATGTCCCAGAAAAATTTCACCAAAGCCAGACACAATTTTGGAGGGAAGCTAATACAATTTGTGATACCGGTTGCCAAAATTTTACTTCCGGACAGTCCAAAATGGGGGAAAACGTATCCTCAACACAATGGTGTCGAGTCACTTTTGACACGGCTGCTGGGCGAATTCGCAACAATTCGCAAAATGTCATTTTAAGGTACTGCAACTTTTTAACCAACTAATATGTCTAACTCTTGAAACACCTATTGTAACGAGGACTTCGGATTTTACGCATTTATGTCAAGAAAGATCAATATAGTAAAAAATATTCCAACATTCTAAATGTATTGTTCCATTACTTCCAACTTAACAAAATAAGAAAAGAGCAAACTGTGTATGCAATTCCAGTATGCTGTAACGAATGCAGAAAATTTCGATTTTGCATATAAATCTAATTACAACATATTGGACCATTTATAACGATTTATCCGTTCATCTGAAATCAGAAGTTTGGAAAATCTAAAAACGCATATATGCGTCACCCGGTGCGAACGTGTTAACGGGTCATTGCAAATAGATTACTGTCTCGGAATCATTTGACCTATATACATCTGAGAGAGGCGTGCTGAACTTCCCCCGAGGACCCAAAATTCGATAAGTGCACGTTATTGGCAGCTCTCCCCCGATTTCTTTCGCGAAAACCCGTTGACTTATTTCCTCGGGAAAACTTGGAGACCGACGGTGTCGCGTTCGAATGTCAACGACATATTTACTGCACCCTATGTTCGATTCGTAGATCGTAGATCAGATGAGCCAGGCGGGGCGGGGAGGGCGCGGTGGCTAGTTCCTCAAAAGAAAAGGAAAGAAAGAAGAGCTGTGTGCGTGTCGCTTCTAATGAGGCCGGGGATCTCAAATCTGATATCATCGCACCTATTTTCGTGCGTACGGCGGGCGGGCAGAGACTCTTCCTTTATTACCGTGGCGCACATTCGCGGGAACGACCACCTCCCTCAGGAGAACCGAGACGGCGAACCGAGGATAGAGGACGGAGAGGCGGTCGGCGAAAAGTTCGGAAATGAGAGGGCTGAAAAGTGTTTTTGCCGGGAACATTACGTACGACCGGCTATATTTGTACGCAAGGTCAATACTCCCCGACCCAGATACCGCGCGAAAAACACCTGTCCTGACCGATAGTCCTGATTGAATCGCACGTGGTTTCGTGCTCGAGGGCTCGAGAGATCAGTATGCAACGGGAGCGATTGCCGTGGCCGAATGCGCCGGGTCTGGATTAGGTTATTAGCCGTGTTCGATAAGAAAACCCTGGCAAGACCCTTTTGCACTTTCACGCGACCCTTCGATTTTTTAGGACGCTCCGCCACAGGTCTCGCAGGGTCTCACGTGATCCTACCTTTGGCATACGAATTGTTTGGGTATTAGAACGTACGTACGTCCGTAAAGTCGGCCAAAAAGGAGAAAGGTCGCTAAGATGGCGCTTTTAGGACCCGGCCAAGTGCATCAGGTGATCCGAAGTTCTGAGCCATTCGACTGTCAGAGCGCCCGTAAAATCTCCGTAAAATTCAAGTTATGCGTCCAATGAAATACGAGCCTTCGAGTACACGTTCATCATTTATATTTATCTGTGGTTACTCCTTTAACGCTCCGGCGACCATGTCAGTCTAAACTGCACCGGGACTGCGAATTTACTGCAGGCTTGACAGTCAGCCTGTACAGGGACGCAGAGATATAGGAGAATTGAAAGTGTTCTATCTTTATTTTATGTAATAGGCCGATTTTACCGAGACTTTCGTCGGTTCGTGTAACAATATGGTAAGTATTTTGTTATCACTGAAATTGTGCGATCGCATTTTCTAAATAAGGAACTCGAAACTAGAAAAATATCGAACGAGTAAGAGGAATGCATTCTATGCAGTTGTAATGCGCACACACGTCAACGTAAAAATAAATCTAACCTTTATATCAGGCTCACTAACATTTTTCTGCTATTTTTAAGACATTCAGAGCCAAAAGAAGTTTTCCGTTTATTTTAACCGAGGCACAGTGTCACGAATGGCCATTCTAGGTGGAAAAAAATCATAAATGGTTTCATGCTTCTTCAAACCGATTAAAATTTTCTTTTATGTTATGAAATGAGATTCAACATATGTAGAACCTTTAAAAATAATATTTATATCGAAAAATATTATATAAATTATAAAAACAAATATAAAAATAAACAAGGGCTTTATTAACGAACTTGTGAATATCAATGTAAATATTTACTTATGTTAATATAGAATATCGTGCATAGAAGCTTAAAGATTCATATTTATTGGTCTGACATAATTTTCTTTAGAACAAATATAAACGTACGATTTCACCGTATTACTGTTCGGAGTTTTCGCGTATTGATTTCGATACTTATATCGCTATTAAATGAATTATTCTGAATATAATTAGGCTCAGTAAACATTCCGAAAGAAGAATATATGAATGTTATACCTATTTTCTGACATGACTTTTTTCCACCTGAAATGGCCAATCGCGACACTGTGCGAGGGTGGTCATGCGATTTGCAGTGAGTCGTGCTCGGTTTTGTGCGTTGTTTATGCAACAAATTCGTTGTGTAGTTTTCATTTCCTCGTTCCTTCTTCCGTGGAATCAATGTTTCACCCGTTACACCGCAATTCAGCGAACTGCCGTATATATTGTTGTGTACGAAGGGGAAAGAAACGACAGTAACACGGCACACTTGACTCATTGGAACTGACCCAGTTTCCCGTGTTAGGCGAACTACTTCCTACTTACAAGTTCAAAGATCACTACTCCCGAAATGGAATTTTCGCCACGACGAGCTGCCATTGAGCCGATTGAAGATTATTCGATCGAAATCAAAAAGTCGACTTAAAAAATAGATTTTTTTAATGCATTCGGATACTGTTCATTTCGAAATTCAATCCTGAAGAATGTAAGTGGAGAAATTGTATGTTGAAGTTAATGTTACAGTAATGATAGTTTTTAAAAGTTTATGATTTTAAGAGTTCTTGGCAAGTATGGTATTTCCATGGCAATAATTCCATGGCACTCTCGGTAACATAACCTAGAAATATCTTGTGGGGTTATTATTTAAAAAGATATTTTTAAGACTCTTTTCGATATAATACAGACACTGAGAATCTTATTAAATTTCATTGATAATTTCTGATTTTCTCTTTCAGAGTGATTGAAATTATAAAAATGTTCTTGCAAGAAATTTTTTACTGAACTTCTCTGCTGAAGTACATAAAAAATTGTACAAAATCTGAACAAATACCATTTTACTATCAGACTGAGTATTTTATGTATTTTTGGCAAAAATGAGTAGAACACAAAATAGTAGAAACATCAAATGAATTTAATATCACTGATATATTATTTAGAACCTATTAAAATGACTAAGGGAAGAAATCAATTTTTGTGTAACTCCTAATTGATGCAGACAATTTTTATTTTTCATAAAGTCCAGTTATTATTATAAATATATACCTGTTGCGATTAGTGCTCGGTAGTTCATATTGTAACTCGAACTTGTTATCGTAATACTAGAAAGAAGTATTGATAAATTCTGAATGTTGTGGTAGAAAAAAATTTTCGATCGAATATTCAGTAGCAACAAAGTATATTGTTATGTTCTACCAGTATCACCAACACACTATGGCTTTACTGGTATGAAGTTATTTTAGTCATGATATACATATACGATTGCTTTCGATATAGCCTTGAACCACGATTCTGAAAATAATACCCTGAATCGACTAAATGTACCCCAAATGGTGGGGAGCTATCAGTCAAAATAAGGGAGGAGGAGCATCGTCCTTGTGATTAAAATCACCCTAAAGTATCGACCAGTGGAATTACACAGTTTTATCCTCCGTATAGTCAGTCGTTCTAATAAATGAGACGCTTTCAATAAAATAATTTAGCAGTACGCGTGGTTTGAAAATGATCTGAAATAAATATTACAAATACATAAGCATAAATATTGTATTAATATAAATATAATGTCTAAGAAATTGACATGGAAAAAATTTTTTCAGCAGAGTTTCTTTTTTAAAAAATAAATCTATTTAGTAGAGACGATGAAATTTCAAATTTGTTTTACTTTGTCGAAGCACAAGCTATTTGTTATGAGCTAGTGATGAAACACGCGATTGTTGTTCAAGAAATTGCATTGTCCAATCGGGATAAAAAAACGTGAACAACAATAGTCGCATCGTGAATCGAGAATTGTAGGAAATCGAGCAGTACCAATTATTATTATCACCGAGTAAGTGACAATAGAAAAGAGTTCTCGTCTTTCACGATATTGTTGCTCATATTTCATTACCTACACTTCCCAATACAGATTACATCAGGATGTTTACTCATTTTCGCATGCTGTTCAAAATATACTTGCTTCCGTTAACAAACATCGCCTACAAAATTCTATCTTCAGTGTTAAATAGTTTTATCAAAACGCGTCTGCTTTAGAAATTCTTAAAACAATTTACCAGAAAAAAATCATACAGTTTCCGAATATTATGTCCATTTACTACGACCTCAAATAGCAATATAAAATTCACTTGACTAACTTTACGCGAACAATGACTGCCTGTTAAGCTCATTGTATCTAAATACTCAGTGAATGAACTTAACAAAGAAGTCAACATCAAATTCCAGGCACCCAAGCAGTGCGCAAGACGTCAATAGTGCCAAACAAATTTAATTACTATTTAACATATTTCACGCTAATTAACACTGAACCTAGCACGGACGAACGACTGGTATTTGATATCTTCCAGTTTTTGAAATGATCAAAATTCGTTTATGGAAAATAATGGAATAAATTGCAATAAATGTAGCGTTGCCAATTCTATAAGGCAACATTTACCAGATAAGCTTTTAATGGTTGGTTCAGTGTTAAGCGTCTCGTTCTGCTTTCCAACTATTAGCGGAGCATAGTAAAGAATGCAAAACGAACAGTGTGCGGAAGGGATCGTTGCATGGGTTACGGAATGACTTGTTCTTTTGACACTTTCGGTCGGCGTTTCTTCCGATCTAAGTATACTTGTACATACCGATAGCAAAGTAAACGCACGCGGTAGCCCATCTGGATAGCACCCTATCGGCGAATAAACGAGAACTCGCTCCCACGAAGAGGACGACAAGCGTCACATGTCACATGTCATCTCCACAAAGCAGATGAACGGGGAGGACCGCAACGAACGCGATTTTCCACGAGCTTTTCGACACCCGCACCTCTGGAAGACCGTGCTCGCGTACGGTTCAGTATCTACTATGCGCAGATCGATCCGCGTGGGCGGAAGCAACTGCGCGAAACGAAACGTTCCGATCTTCTAGTGACCGTTTGGGTTTCCCGAGGAACGCTCCAGATGAACACGAACGACCCCTTGCGCTGTCATTCACTCGCTGCCAATTCGAAATTCTTCGGACATTTCTACGCGATCGTAACGTCCACACTTCACCCCATTCGTGTGTACAATTCTTGTAATAGACGTTCCATCCTTAACCTCTTAAACGCGGCGCGCCCGTCCGCAACTTTGTCTCCCAGGTACGGTGCGTTTGTCCGCAACTCCGCCTCCCAGGGACAGCGCGCCTGGCCGCGAAGGGCACAAGAGCCACTATAGTGGCGTTACCGTTCGGACTGATGCTTTCCACGGAAGCCACTATGGTGGCGTACAGTGCTTAAGAGGTTAAATACGAAACATGAAGTAAATTTGTAAAATTTAAAATTTGTAAAATTTACTTGCATTTGTAAAATTGCGTGGGTGACAGACAAACTTGTAAGAAAATAAAGAAAAGTTGAAGATAGGTTATTTTTCTTCTAGGGTAAGGGACACAATTAGTGTGGGAATACTAATTACTGTGCCTAAGTAAAACTAATTTTACATATTTTTAAAGCATAATGAATATTAAAAAAGAGATATGTATCATATGTGAACTGATTTTAATGAAAAAAATTCAATATCTCTTTTTTTAATATCCATTAAAAATAAGTATAATTCATATAGGCACAGTAATTGCTAACCCCACAGTAATTGGATCCCTTACCCAATTTGTTTTCTATTTCTAGCAATCGATGCAGACACTTTATTTTGCATAAAGATCCACAGTCTAGTGATTAGTTTCTATAGAAAAATGTGACCTAATCGCGCGAATCTACCATCAGACAGAGTGACCAGGCTCCAAAAGGCTTAATTCGAAAACCTCAAACCTCTAAGTAGAAACATATAATTCCGTTGATTAAAAAATGAATTACTATGATACTATACTGCAAGCTAACATCGTCATTTCAGTGTAACATCCTCGAATCCATCGAAATTTCACAAAGCTTATTTAATGAAAATAGAAAAATCGAATGGTCACACATTGGACCTCCCAGCGCCTCTATGATCTTGCCAAACTTTGGTTTGGCAAAAAGAATTGGATCGAACAAATGAAACGTCTATGTTTATAACTATCCGTGTCGCGCACTTTGCAACGCAAGTGATACAACTCGAGGAAACACGTTTTCTGAATAACGAATTGATTTTCTAGTCCGGACATAGAATTGTGTCATCGCGGAGCGCGCGGGAGTCAACGTATTAGAGGTCATTCACAGCAAGGTGTGTACACATTATGCGAACAGTCTCTAGATAAGGATTGAGATCTTGAACTCAGCCGAGCGTAACGCTGGATAACGCAGGGAATTTCAAAGCAACGTGCTCATTGGCAACAATTTTAAAACTAATACTGAACATAATGCCAGATTCTGTGCATGAAAGAATACTAAAGTAAATGTCCAAAGTCGAACACAGGAAGAATAGGAAAATAAGTTTGGCCAATGAGGGCGATGCCCCCGCGCATGGGGCGAGATGGTGTGCAATTATTTACACACGAGAGCTAAGCGATGCCTGTGTCCTCGTCATCAATTCCGGCAAGTGTACGTGGAACCAATCTTGACATTCTAAACACAGGAGCTGTTCTCCTGTGGACTCTGGGGGCAAATGGCTACAGAAAACACATTCGGCGTTGGCGGCACCTTTCAAGGATTCTCTGATCTATTAGGTTGTCTAGAAAGTTCGTGCCGATTTTTAAGGGAAACTCAAACGCGGTGCATTTAAATTTCGATATACACATATTGGATTATTATAAGTGCCATTTTGTTCCATAATCTTTCTCCATCTTTCACGCAACTTGCGTTATTCGGCGAAAAACTATTAAATATGATTTTTTATATCGACCAAAGAGTTAAAGTTTTTGTCATTATGGGAATTTTGTATTGACCTAAAGAGATGGAAATCTGAGGATGTAATGTCTGGTTAATAGGCTGAATGGGGTAGCACATCCCAACCAAGCTCCAATAGCTTTTGGAAAAATGAAATCAAATGCCTATAATTCTCTCTGTTTTCTTCCATATTTAAAAGCGTAAAAATGCCTGAAAGATCACCTTTTTAGACTATGTACACATACCATTTGTTTTCAGTCATTCCGACATATTCAGACCTATCCTAATGCCAACTACAGAAAGACGACACGAACTTTGCGGGCAACCCAATTATAAGAGACGGTTTTCTTTTGTTCCCTCCTTCTTCGCGCGAGGTACGAATATACGATCATGCCCCTACTTTACCCCGTTAGCACAATCCCTGTATTGGAAATTCTATCTTTACATCTACAAAATAAAGGGAAACGAGATTACGATCGAGACAAACAAAAATGGCCACCGTACGCGCGAAGAACTGCAAGCCAACTGAAATTGTTCACGCGTTGTAGTTCCGAGAAAGGTGACAATATTACCGTGAAATGTGCCTTAATCCCGCGACTCTTGACCTTGTTTCCCTACAACCTACAGCGTGTCCCAAAAGATTGTGTAACGACTTTAACAGCTGGTAGTTCATTTAATTTGTTCTCTTTTCCGGTTTAACCGAGAGGTCCGTTCTAACCTGAACACAAATCGCCATTTTAATGCTCAGTTTCTGGCAAATCATTAACATTGACAGCTGTTACACTAGGAGCAACAGAAAATAAAAACGTACCTCAAAGAATACGTTTCAAAAAATGGACGAACGACGTCATAAGTGGTCTTGAAAATGGTCCGCCATCCGAGGGTTAAAGATGCACACAGTTTTCCGGCACCCTGTACTCTCCCTGCACCCCCCCCCCCCTCAAAAAAGTATATTTTTCTCCGTTCTAGGAACCACGATTTCGGACATGGTCCAAGCGAGTTGAACGGTCGGAATGTCATGGAAAACGCCTCTGCGTACAATGACAGGGTCCGCCGAACGTTGGCTTCCCGTTCACCTGACATTTTAAAGAGCTATCCGTTTAAATGTCGCCGCGCGGCATTTACTCGTGGCATATATTTCAGAGTGGTTCCTCCCCCTCGGTTCCCGGGGTTAGTCGGTATCCGATGATGCTCGATGGTCTCGTTATCGATTGAATTATTATGCCTGATTATTTTGTTCGGGCCCGTTTCGATCGGCGCTGGTCGCCCAACTCGATAGGTTATGTTGGCAACGGTGTTCCTGGCGGAACCGCACGGGGATCGACCGGCGTATTAATTCGGAAGGTATATTATTTAAACGCTCCTGGTCCGTGCATTGTTTCGCTGCATCAGGGCCTGGATCTTGGCTGCGCGTCAATGCGTCGCTCTATGGCTAGCGAAAATATTCCCCGGAGTGTCGCAATACCAGTTTCGAATACTTCGCTTTTAATAACGATCTCCCGGGTCCGAAACCGATGACGCCGCGCGCGCGCGCGAATCAAAATTCGGGAAAGAACACGACGACTACAGAGAGACCGATTCGACCTTTCTAGCGGACCATTTTGTCCGTACGATCGCGGCCGACAGTAGTAAAGATGCATGATGAGACTTACCAGGCAGTAGTAACGTGCGACGATTTTACGGCCTGCATTTCAAGATCGAGCGCGTTCTCGCCAAACCGCCGGACGATCGACACTTTTATTCAATTGTTCCCCACTGTTGCACAACTTGTGCCATTGTCACGTTACCGGACATTAAAGTGGTAAAGTTGAAAAGATAAACGAAGGTAAAATGGCACGAACGATCATCGACATTCCTCGCATTCTAACGCTGCTCCTCTTTTTCGAATATCTTCCGCGATTTAAAGAATGCGTAGGGTAAGGGAATCAATTACTGTGGGGGTGCCAATTACCGTGCCTATATCAATCATACGTATTTTTAAAGCGTAATGAATATTACATTATTTTCATTCAAATCGGTTAATGTGTAGGTTATATATTTCTTTTTTAATGTACATGATGCTTTAAAAGTACAATTAATATAGACACGGTAATTGGGTCCCTCACCCTACCTTGACCAGGCATCACGATGTTAGTAGATTTTATTAGGCACTGTTGTATTCGACCTAGCATACCCTAACCCCACCACCCCGTTCCCAGACATAGCGCACAATTTTCTTGACCTTTACTTCGTCCAGTGGATTCTGTTTTCGTAAGCCGTAAAATTTGACCCAGACTGACCTGGAGACCTTATCGATTCTCTTTTCTGAATGAAAGCTGCTGTTACAGCCCCCAATTTTGTATAAACCCATCAGGTTCGACAGTATGGTCTTCGGCTGGTCTTAATCCATTCACATTAGATGACATTATTACTCTGCTCTCTCGAGGGTCAAGTGACACCGATAATAGACATACGGCAATTTTTAAATAAAATCTGTAACCTCGGTACTGTAATTGAGCACGGAGGTTCTCGCACATAATGCCAAGTTTTTGCGAATAAACGAACGCAATATATCGTGGAACGTAATCTTCAATCGACGGAGCAAGTTTTTCAGTAAGACTTCGAGGAACGCGTGGAGACTCGTGTATTTTTGACAGATTCAAGAGCGAGCAGCTGAGAGGTTCAACATATCTGGGTCTGTACGCGCGTTATTCGGGGACAGTATTTGACGCGTGCCGGCACCGTGCTATAACGAAGCAGGCTACTATACCGAAATAGATGTAAGCCAGTAGAAACGTACCGACGACGGTCTCGCGCGAATATTTCTTTTTCTTTCTCTCTCTCTCTCTCTCTCTCTCTCTCTCTCTCTCAGCGACTTACCTCTGCTTTATACACGGTCACCATTCGCCCGAGAAGACAAGACGTTGTGCACCACGATGTAGCGCCGCATCTTGTCGTGGCTACCGAGACGAATAATGCACCCGTGACGAATAGTGACGATCAGTGACGAACAGTGACGAGGGCACCGTACTACCACTTGTTCCACACCAAGCGCTGCAATCGACGTTCACGCGTCTATCGATTAGGAGATGGACAATGTAGCATAGTCTCGGGCTTAGATGCAACGCGAGAGGAGAACGGTCCCGAGGTTATTCCCCGTTTCTTCGACAATATCTCCCGTGACAATTTGAAATCCGGGCACGACCGCACAGTTCGATCCGTCGGCCGCTTTAATATCGAGCTAGAGAACACGCAAATTGCGTTTTCATTCGACGTTCGGGTCGCTCGAGACAGCAATGGTAACGACGGACGGTAACGGGTAACATCGCCGATCGTGTATCCGGCAGCGATGACGATACGAATTGTACTACTATTATAGCTGGCCCGCGACAGCGGACAGAGGTATTGTTTGGACTACAGCCAGATATGCGCCTGCGTGGGGAATTGCCGTAAAGCTACCCTGTCTATCGCGCGTATGATGAAAACTTGACCTCCGTCTATGCCATTCGCTTTCCTCTTTTCGCGTACCGATAGCTCGAGATCAATTTTGAATCTGTGTGAAATTTGCGCGTGCGCGCGCTGCGCGCCGCTGACTGCCAGATGCGCAGAACGCGCGAACAGCCCACGAACACCATACGCATTGTTTTAATCGTCTTTCGATCGAATCGTTCAGCGACCACACAACGGAGCAAGATTTGCAAATGAAAATTAAAATTTTACGTTGAACAATGTGACCTTTTCCAAATTACTCTGTTCTGATTTTCAGTTATGTCCACGATTCACAACTTTTTAATCGTGCGCAGCTGCATAGAGATGCGCGTAAAATTATATGTCGATGTACAAACATAAGCTGTGTTAATATAATGTAATAGTAACGTGTGTAATTTCGAAGAGTAAAGATTGTCTATTCCATTTTGCTGCAAATTCGTTGAATAACAAAATCAGATGATGCTGTCCACGAGTCGTTAAATATTTACTAAATGGTTTAATAAGTTAAACGCGAACGGTGGCGCTATCTAGCAACACAATTGAGGAATTCAGAAATCGCAAAAGTCTTTATAAATTCTTTGAAATAAACCGAAATCAATTTCTTGATAACTAATTTGATTATGATTGTCTAACCTGAAGTAATAACCACAGGATACACGCAGTATCAAGAACGATGACGTCATCGCCCCCTGACATCATAGCTCAATCTTTAAAATGTTCATAATTTTTAAACAATTTTGCGACATTAGTAGGAGACTGTTTCATAAATCCTCTACTAGAAATATCAGGATCTCTGGAAAACCATCTGAATTTTGTTAAATAATTGCAACTTTGTTTCAATTTGCTTCTGTATTAATTTATTTAATCATTTAAGTATAATTGATTTCTATACAAACCTTGAATAAAAATCAATGTGTAATAAATTAATAATAGATTAATAAGATAACGTTAAATATAAATATAAAAAATTTTATTTACAGTGACATATTTCTTTGTATATCTCAGACTAAGGCATAAATAGTTTTATCAGTATATAAATAAGTATTTATATAATGCATGCATCGTTTTGTTAATGTGAATGTCAAAATGTTACACTATATTGTATGAGTCAAAACAAATGAAAAAATTTGTTAATTTCATACATATTTATACACATATTTACAATGTAATCGCCATACTTTTAGTATCTCGAAAGAAATAAATAATTAGTTGATCTAAATTTAATAATAAATGTTCATTTTGTACGTAGAGCTACCTTTTTAATCAAATTTGTGATTAATTGTTATCTTTCTCTTCAGCAGATTATTTATCACTGACACTAAAGATGTTTGTATAACAATAAACCAGTCTTTGTACAACGTTTGCTTTATATAGAAATTGCTGTAGCTCTAACAGCTGCACTCAGTAAAGGATTTGGGTCTGGTTCTTCTGTCAAAATATTAACTTTCACCCATTCCCGTCGTTTGTTACTTTGTCGCAGTGCATCGATAACTGCTTGAACGTATAAGCCATCTTCGAAAGTTGATGCAGAAAATACTGGTTCCTTTACCCAACCCTTTTTATCTTCAACAGATTGGAAAGCTTGTCTCAATGCAGAAATCATGTTTCTTAGTCCCTTGACATACGGTCTTGGAATGGAATCGGTGATAGGAAATGGTATATCTTGCAAATCATCTGTATCATGATATAACATTTCTTCTTGCCCATTACGGTATCCATATAGATCTCCTCCACGTGCAAGAAGATGATTGCCACCTCCACATATTAATACCTCTTGAGAAAGTTGACCTTGCAAATGGTTGCTTAGGGTTGCCGTTACCAATGTACCACCACTCAATTCCATTTGAAAACTACAAAAGTCTGGCGACGTAACGTGCCTTATTCCATTTATATGCTTTGTAGTTTGGGTGAAAGTACGAACCACTGCATGTACTTTGGAGGCGTGTTGACCAGTCAAATGAAAAATTAAGTCTATTACATGACTCCCTACTAATGCTAAAATTCCTCCTCCCATTGTATCGTCGCACAACCAATCGTATCCTATAAAAATATAGAAAATTATAGTTGTATAAAAGTACAAAATACTTTTCAGAATGATAATCTATTTGAATACAAACCATTGTGTAATAAACTGCCCATATGTACTCTAACTTCTACAACAGTTACAACACCACCTAAATATCCTTCCTCTAAAGCCTTTTTCATGTCAACGAATGCTGGCAAAAATCTTAAACTATGGTTGACAATACTTATTAACGAAGGATAATACTGTGCAGCTCGCACCATTTTTAAAGCTTCACTTTGACTTAAACCAGCAGGTTTGTCACACACAACATGCTTTCCTATGCCTAAAGCTTTCACTGCAATTTGTGCATGCAAGCTGGGAGAGCACATAATAAAGATTAAATCAACATCTTTCCTGAGCAATACATCATCTATTCGACTAGTATGAAACGGTATATCTAGGTCAGTTGCAACTTCTGATACTTCTGCCAATGTACGGCCCCAGATAGCTTCAATCCTAAAGCCTTTCTCTCTCAGAAATGGAATAATAATTCTTACAATGCTTCCAGTACCAAAAACTCCAATACCAGGCAATGTCATATTCAATTCTTAAACTTTCCCCTCGCTAGTTTTATCAAATATTAATAATTTAATCTTACTTTCAGTCGAAAAATACTTTTACTACTTTTATACCGTATACTTTCGTATTCGTTTCTATCGATATCCTTTAATTGTTATCTTTAGTATACACAACAAACAAAACATTGTCAAAAGCTATGTATGTATATTACAACCAGGTAAGAACATCACCAGAGATTTCGTCTCTGACATCACATTACAGTTTGTGAAGGCGAAATTTCATGAAAGTCCCTACATCAGAAAACGAATACTATGTAAGAAAGTATCCTACACTGAAAATTTTTAAATAAGTTAAAATAAACTTACAATGTAACAAACAGTAGAAACAATAAATTATACCACCACATAACGACAAATATTTTAATCTGTATTTTCATGATAAATTTAGCATTTCAATTTATTAACTCAGTTACGATAAAACATTTGCTCAAATATGTAAAATACGTATGTCAGAATTACAGTTTCATCAAGTTAATATCAAGTGTAACATTTATTTTACATGTGTATATCGCTTTATGAACTCCGTTGCTTGACGCAAGTGTACTGTGGCGTATTGCGAACGAGTCATTAGTTTCCATTCACTTGTCAGTCATTTTTTATCATTGATTTTCCGAAGGTACTCGAAATAAACCGAACATCGACGATGATCGTGCCCTGCGCTAACCTGTCAGTTTGCATTGCGCAAAGATGATAACCGTTTGTCACGTCCGTTGTATTTAATTAATTATTTAAATATGTAAATATGCATGTGAACCATATGAACCAGCGGTCACTTTGCTATTTTTTACTTTAAGTTTTTCATTCAAGTGTAAGTGTCATAAAGCTATTCAACGACTAAACATGACGGAAATTCGCAAGAGAATAGTCGTCAATGATGATCAGGTAAACGGTTTTTTCCTATTTTACAAGTCTCATTGAGGCCGCCTAACTATTTTTTGCTAGTTTGTTTGTGTCTTCCATTGTGTAATTAACTGTGATTAACTGCGTGTTGACCTTCATATTCAATGTTATACATACATATTAAATGAATTGAGTAACGACTATGACAGCTACTAACACTAAATCATTACACCAATGAAATTCGCCACTAATATTATTTTTATGATATAGCTGTAGGAATGCAGCTGTAGCTATACGGTGTTTGACAAAAATACATTCTTTATATACATAATTATACTTCTGGGTGAAATATTTTTTAATAGTATTTTTACATTAATTAATTGTTTGATAGTGTTCATAAGATGTATTCGCTATCTTAATTGGAAGATGAGACACATAAGAAGTTCCAAGCTTAAAAACATTTACATAATCAATGCTTATATTATTGACATGTTTAAAAAGTATTTGTTTTAAGTGCTATCAGTAATATTATTTTCATTATGAATTACAATATTCACTTTATAATTAGGGATGATTGAAGTTGTTTTATGTGAATAGAAACATGCTGTTATCTTAAACTTTTAGGTGTTCGTTAGACTTTATACTCTGTTATTTATATGAATATAAATCTGCGTAAATATAAATTCTTTCTGCATAGTCACGTTAATTATAAGTAGGTAATTGAATTTTCTCTATGAACTATATATTATAGTCAAATTTTTATTATATTCATTTTTAATTTTAATTTAATAAAATTTAGTAGTATAAACTCTTTCAAACTCATAATTAATGTGGCAAAATTAATAAATGATATTTATGTTTTATATTGCATAGAAGGAAGATGTGGAATCTGAAGATGACGCAAAGTTGGAAGTGGAGGAGCTGGCAAAGAGCCTGCCACAGGGAACTGATCATACTCCTCACATTTTGGATTCAGCCCTTTCCGGCTTATCAGATCGGTAAAATTCTCACATGCATTACCTACGTTGTTTACGAATGATATACATATATTGAATACTGTAAAGATTATTCAATATTTTAGCTGGAAAAACTGGGTGATTAGGACTATTTTTACAATGTTTATGATTATTGGATTTTGTGGAATTATTTATATTGGACCATTAGCACTAATGGCTACAGTAAGTTTTTTTTTTGCTAATTGTACGATGTAATTCATAAGGAAATATTATATGTCTTCATATATTTCAATAGACGCTCGTTGTACAAGTTAAATGTTTCCAAGAAATTATTAACATTGGATATGCTGTCTACAGAATTCATGGTTTACCATGGTTTAGATCTCTGTCATGGTATTTCTTAATTACATCCAACTATTTCTTTTACGGAGAAAATTTAATGGATTATTTTGCTGTGGTTATTAACAGAACAGTGAGTACTATCGTGTAATTTTATATCTGGTATAATTGTATAAATATTGTATAATTTCATTGGGTAGCAAAGAAAAGTTTTCAGTAAATTTGTTCTACTTAAACCTTGATATCATGTATAATATAAAAAGTTTTTTATCAATCTGCTAACAACAAGAATAATATAAGTGGCCATGTTATGTAGTTCATGTTGTAAACATAATTGAATTAAATCGTGAAATATAGTTTTATGAATACATGTAGGTTGACATAAAATCAATAGACACCTTTGAGTATCATCTTTATATAGTTTATATGGCTTCCAGTTCTACTTTCTGAGGCTTCTATTAGATCTGTACATATGAAATGCTGTTTTCCGCATTAAATGCCACAAAAAATTTAGAGTCCATCATTTTTTACATGTTTTTAATTTTCCAAATATTTCATGAATTTTTATTAATAAGTTTTCTCATCTTTTTAGGAATATTTACGTATACTTGTTACCTACCACCGTTTTATTTCATTTTGTCTATACATCGTTGGTTTTGTATGGTTTGTACTGTCACTTGTAAAGAAATACTATATGAAACAGTTTTCCCTATTTGCTTGGACACACGTTGCTCTACTTATTGTTGTGACACAAAGTTACCTCATAATTAAGAACATTTTCGAAGGTTTGATATGGTGAGTTGTTTATTTACGTAAATTAATATTGCTCTGGAAATATATTTTTTGATTGTGTATATTTACTTTGTTCAGGTTTATTGTTCCAGTTAGTATGATAGTGGCAAATGATGTGATGGCATACATGTTTGGTTTCTTCTTTGGTAAAACACCTTTGATTAAATTGTCTCCAAAAAAGACTTGGGAAGGTTTTATAGGCGGTGGTATCTCAACGGTTATTCTTGGTTTAATGGTAATAGTTTTATTTTCTTAAAAAAACATTTCTAGAGAATTACATTCTTGCGAGCAGAAGTGAAAGAAAAAGTATTTCAGATATCGTACATCATGTGTCAGTACCGCTACTTTGTCTGTCCCATTGAATACAGTGAAGCATTAGGACGAATGACTATTGATTGCGAACCATCTAGTTTGTTCCAACCTCAGGAATACGGTTTGCCTAGCAGTTTACAAGTTGTATGGAAAGTGGTAATTCATTTGAAAGTCCAGAATTTAGTTTTCATTTTGTAAGAACGTCTGTGGAAACGTTTTACTTCATCTTTTCCAGATTAGTGGAAAATCTACTGTGACACTGTATCCATTCTTACTACACTCGCTGTCAATGTCAGTGTTCAGTTCTGTAATTGGCCCATTCGGAGGATTCTTCGCCAGTGGCTTTAAAAGAGCATTCAAAATTAAGGTAGTTTTTTTTGTACATACAAATTTCATTATAGACGGTAAAGAGAATTTGATTCAGGATCAGGACGAGTTTTCAAATATATCGAAATTCCGAAAGTTTTCGGGATTTTGAAAACCCGACTCCTCCCGACTATCGGGATTCTCACACACCTCAATAAAATATATTTAATTTCATACAGGATTTTGGAGATGTTATTCCTGGACATGGAGGAATAATGGACAGGTTCGATTGCCAGTATTTAATGGCAACATTTGTGAATGTCTATATATCTTCGTTTATTCAAACTGCTTCGCCTCAAAAACTTCTACAACAGGTAAAGTATTACAAATTCTTATTATAACATTTGGTGTTACTATTTACGACTTCCTATTATTACTTAATAATCAAACTCAACTTATCAGTAAACAAGATATCATTTTTATAATACTATCTATTTAAAATAACATCTTAAAACTAATAAAAAATATTTTTTTAAATCTACGCAATGCAGGTGTACAGCTTAAAACCAGAGCAACAGCTGCAGTTATTCCAAACGCTAAAGGATTCGCTAGAAAACAGAGGTTTAATAAATATATATTAATGTTCCACCACCAATTGACATGACTAACTATAAGAGTTTACGTTTAAATTATGCAAAATGTTAGAAAAACTAACTGCTGTCATTTCTAACATTTGTCCGAATATTGTGTGCAATGTACGCTTGCATAAGTTGCAGTAACAATATTAATCGTAACTTCATATTAAATTATGATGGTAAAGTTTATTTTATAATTAGAAGATTAAGAAACATGCCATGCAACATTTGCAGTTTTTTTGCATTCCGCAACAAACAGTCCATTTTTTATCAAGGAAATAATGTTTGTCAAACTGTGATGATGTTAGAAATTCAATTGAGAATTTCTTTTTTATCAATGAAACCAAAGAATGTTGAAGACACTGTGTGTTGTAAAAGGAAAACTTCCAATTTCTTACAGATTTTTTAAGTACATGTTTTCTTATTCTATACATTGCAATATAATTGTAAATTGGTCAATGAAATCAATGAATTTCTTATACGTGCCCAAAACCGGATCATCAAATTAAATCAGATCTCAATATATTTTTAAATCCTAATTATGCATTTAAAATCTATAGTATTAGAAGCGAATCTCTGACACAATCCATATATTTCATACATATAATTTTAAAGAAAGCATGACATACAATAGCTAGTTTTATTTGAAGAATCAGCAGGTCTCCATATTTTTTATAATATATTACTAATTGTATAACAGGAATATGAAGAGTATTTCTTTAGCTTGCCTCTATAATCTACTCATTATGTACGTATAATTAATCTTTACGAACTAACGTGGGTATGAAAAATGAACCAAGAGAATTTTGCAATTTTCTTTATGATCAATACTAATTTTGAGATTAATACGTAATATCTTCTTCACGAAGATATAATAAAAATTCAACAAGACATAGTTCAACAATACTGATACATACTAATAAATAATTGTATCCATATTTTATTAACAATTACGGTACTTACGAATTTAACAAATGTATGTTTCTAAACAATGTGACTCAGAACATTGCTACGGTTTAATTGTATCTACCAAGTTTAATAATGAAAATAAGATGAAAGAAAGTAACTTCCATATATTTTTAATTTTATTACAAAGAGGGATAAGAAAGTTAAATGGAAATGTAACTGTTTTCCACGATAACTATTTTTTTACTTAGCACTCTTAGTTTTTTCTTATTTAGCATATTACGAATGTTTTTCATACCATATACCAATAAATTAAGTAATAAAATAGTCTTAAAATTTAGTACAAGATTGATCAATTTTACTAGATTTACAAATACTGAAAAATATTATTAGAAAATATTTTGTTCCAAGTTATTCTCTCAGATCTACTTAAAATTGTGCCAATTGTTTTTAGAAGTAAGAAAATCTTTAAGAGAATGTTATACAATTGAGGAAGGAGAAAAATGTTAAAGTGGCACAACTACAATATTTTTGTGTGATTACATTACATTTCCAATTGAAATTTTATATGCGTTTCATAAAGTTAATTGATGTATGCTTGTACAAGCAAATTACACAATGTACCTAATTCCAAATTAAATATTTGTACTTTCCTTTATCACCAAATGCTTGTATCTTAAGAAATATTTCAATGTTAAAAATATGATGTTAAATATATGTGTGTATATAGAATGAGAGAGAACAGTAATATATAAATAGATAAATGTAAGTATATTTATTTAATAGACACACATAACAAAATATACATATGTGTTTAGATGAAAGATTTATGATGTAATAGATATGTTATTACAACCATAGATTCTTAAATAAAGGTGACTTAAATGTAAATATATGATAATATATATTTATGTAGTAGCAAAAGGAAATAAAGGAAGTTCTTGTAAATGTTACTCTTGCTGTTGAATTTTTGTCAGAGGCTCCTATGAGAACTTCCCCTTTATCTTCTTATCTTCTCAGCTTCCAAGGAAAGCGTAAGACCTTTAAAGGTTACCAATTTAGTTGAAACTCTGAGGAGTTATAGATTTCGTTATTCTATTTATGAAAATTCAAATCCCTTTGTCACATTTCCTTTCTTTTTTTCTGTTCAAATTAATTATATATTACAAAGTAAACAATCCCATTAGAAAATGGAGGTACATTCTGTATTTCAAATTTGGCTCCTATTTCTATTGGTAATACTGCAGGAATTGAAACGTTGTCGTCTGCTATCGTTTGTTATCGAACCTGATCATACCTAAGTTCGCGCGGTCGCGTAATAGTATCGAACAATTGTTGGTACACTGTAAAGTGATATTTGACTCGAACTGTGTTCACTCGCTATTAATACTTTGCAGTTGACAGACAGTGATACGGTGATGATATAAATATACATATATGCCCACATAAACATTGAGTTCAGTTTTTGGAAGTCGGTGATATATTTTATAAAAGCTTCATTTGACATGTCGATTGATCATCACGGTGGCAAGGGTTACGCTCCATTGCCACAAAGCATAAGTAACACCGATACAGAAGATGAAGATTGTTTGCCCCAACAAAACGAAGCTCCTAAAGAGCATACAGACGATCCACTAGCGGTAAGATCAAATTCAAAGATTCATTTACTATATCGAATGATATAAATGAAGTCTAAAACATACTAAATCTGGCGGAGAATGCGAAAAAAGTAGCGTATTATATGAACGATTACTCATAATATACATATACTTATCGTGGAAAGTACGTTGACGCGCAACAATATATTTGTTTAAACATGGTTCGAATAGGAAACAAATGCTAATTGAGAAGTACGTTAATAGAAACAATAATAAATGACTACAAAATGTTTGTAAATACACGAATACGTATATCTTTATCTCGTTGAATATGTTTGTCAATTTGTTTCTCACATATAACAATCATTTGTTTATTATTTTCCTTAAGTATATCGGTATATTTTAATACAACTTAATAATCTATTGTTCTGTTGCATAATAAGAGATTGTTTGACATAGTATTTATTACTCCCTCGGTTCTATATTGTTTAACAAACTTTATAAGTATCAGACGTTAAAGAAAAAAGTAAAATGCAAGAAAATTAAACCATCACCTGGTGCGAAGTTGATACGATTATCAATACTCTTCAAAATGAAGCAATATAACTACTAACAGACAAAACTATAACTTGCCATGCTTATTATAAAACAAAATTAAAATAAAATGAAGCCATTATTATAAACAAAGCTGTTGCTACGTTTGAGGTTACAGTACAGAGTTAACCACCTTCAGAGTTTGATACAGAATCAATAAATAATATAAGTGAGTCATATTAATTGAATTTAAATTTAATATTATAAATGTTTAACAAAGTTAATTGAGAAACAAATTTAAAAAAGATTATCAATATTCTGTGATCAAATTAAAAGAAGTATGTATTTATTATCATGTTTTGACTTCTGGTATTTTTATGCAAAAGAAAGTGTGTCGACTTACTTTCCACATAGAATGTAGAAAGTATGTTATGAACTTTAAAAAATTATAGGAATCAACAATAGTTCATGAAAATGGAATATATTATCCTTTGGATGAAACAAAAAATGCAACGAATCGTATGAAAAATGGACAGAATATGTTTAAATATTATAGAGATGACATACCAATAATGGTAGTCGAGGGAAATGATCAAAATGATTTGTGGAAGCCACGCGACATGTCTCTCCTTCGCCGATTTTGTTTGGTTACGTCCATATTGCTCTGCATTATAACAATAGTTGTATTTTTTGTATGTTTTACCTTGCGACAATTCAATGGTATGTCCCACAATCTCTGAACCTAAATCATCAATATCATGGCATAGAACTTTAAATGGATTAGGTATGTTCGATAGAATATCTTGTTTAGTACATATATTTTTTATAGTTATTTAATGAAAATTTTGTTACTTTATTTATGTGTACATTTTCAGAATTATACGGGCCAATCTCTATCATTCAAGATGAACTTCTCCATTATTCATCTAATCTGATATTCTTCGTTCGTGGACAAAAATTCAAAGGGAATGACACAACCGAACCGCAAGATCCGGGGCAAATATCAGCAGGAGGAGGAATTATGTCATTGCAAGAAAGTAGTGGTGCACCGTTATGGCTGGTCTCATTGAAAAGATCACCTACTGAAATGGATTGTATTTCGGTTGATACTGATAAATCTGGGAAACCAGATTGCATAGTTGCTGGTGATCAAGGCCTCCTAGCTAGTATCGATCCTATTGCAGGCATTATACACTGGAGTTCAAAAATCCATACATTTGAAAAGCTACCTATCATTTTGCCAGATATTGATTCAGATGGCGTTGTAGATTTTTTGAGTATAGAAATAGCAATAAAAAGTATGCCTAATCTTGTTCTTTTATCCGGAAAGACTGGTAATCTTCTAGGAAGATATTTACCTGAAAACTGTTCGCTAATTGACATATACGTTTCCCTTGATACTATAGCTTACGTTTGCAACGATAATAGCAGAAAAAGTAAGTGATTACTTTCTAGATATTGATATTTTATGGCTTATTCTTATATGGAATTCTTTTTTCTTTTGCAGGTACTGTTAAAACAATGACTTTTGTTGGTTTACTTCATGCTATGAAGCTACCAGAGTCGTATAAACAATCTGTAGCAAAGTCATCATTACCGTTTCGTATGTTCGAAACATTAACACACGACGACGAGAAACATAGTTGGAGGCCTACATTATATCACTCGTTATCTATAGAAAATGAAGGTTCATGTCCTGGAGAATTTTGCAAAGCTAGTATAAACTTAACGTTGCAAGCATCTGGAAGCCAACCAATAACCATATGGGATCATGTTAGTTCAAATTCTTTTGTATCGAAACCAGCTTTTCTAGTTACACCTGGGAATCCATACACCTCCGGATTCGCCATTAAGTTTTGGCAATGGATTGATTCGATAACCGAACATACAAAGACAGTGTCTGCTATCACAGAGAGAAGGTTGATAGAAAGCGTATTAATAGTTTTTGTAAACTATACAGACGTACAAGTGATGAACGCAAGCCAGAGCGACATTATTCAGTTGTGTCAAGCCACAGATTGTCAACCAAATTTGAATTTACGTGCTCGTTTTAGTTCAATTAAAATCGATTATACAAGCGAAGACAAATTCCCAGAATTAATAACTTATTGGTCTTCATATAATGTAGAGTCGCAAAAGGAACTTTATCTGACGTCTAACATTCAAGTTGTAAAATTAGATTCCATCATGACTAGTCTACCACGTATAAGTGTTTAATGACTTTTCTGTTTACTTAGCAGCTATAAGTACATTACTCTCAGCTTCACCACTCAAAAGCAAGCATAATAAACAACAACGAAACGAAATGGAAACTTAAGTCCATTTCGTGAATATATTTAAGTGAATTTATTATTGAAGGTGACTGGTCATAAATCTATTAGAGCTAGTCAACACATTAAGAGTAACGGAACAATGATTTTCATAGTTGCCTAATTTAATATAAAATCATCATTCAAACAATAATTTTCATTCTAGGAGGCCATTGTTAATGTCTACATATTTTAAATGAACTCTCAATGGTGCCTTGCAAAAGTTATATAGAAAAATTATGAGCATATGTATAAAATTAAAATTTGCAAAAATACTCGCATGTTATTAGAGAACATATTACATATATATGTTTAACAAAGTCCTGAAAGAGATAGCAAAGTTCCTTTTCTAATATTACTTAACCGTGTGTGTGTGTGCGTGAGATTTTTTTCATGTAAATTTATTATTCATCTCGAATGAATCATTTCCTACAAGAAATAGAGCTTATTGCACACCAATGCTAGTGCAGCATAATAGAAATTTAATAGCGAATAAAAATCTAAGTCTAGTCAAATTTGTATTAGTATATTCGTTTTATTTAAAATTTATGTATTTATACATTATTGTAAATTAATTACTCATTATTCCAAAGTGCAATGATGCTTTCCCGATTTCTTTCTTGTAAATGATGTTGCTTCTAAATGAAAGTATACCAACCCTAAAGCAAACGGTACTAATTGTATATGACTCTATAGATTGTATTTTCTTAAATACATTAAATTTTGTTGATTGTTCAAATGTATAATTCTTTCTTGAAATAAAAGAATTCGAATGAAAACAGTCACGAACGTTGTAATAATATTTCAAATCTCAACAAATAAAAAAAGATTTGTAAATTTACGTCTGTATATAGAAATCTTGCAAAACCTCATTTCGAAATTCGATGAAGTAATTTGAAGTGCTTCGTATGCAAATAAAACATTATAAGAAAAAATATGCAGTTTTGAATTAATATTTCTACAGAATGGTAGTGGGGATGGCTGACCATGGATGACAAAGCAAATCAGTGTGGGTCACATTTACCTACTAGTACTACCTACAGTGTAAGTTGTACTATTTTAAGTAACGGGTGTGCGATGCAGTGTGTAACTCGACTGATAATTTCTATCAGCTGATCCACAATAATTGATAAATCAAAGTTGTTAACTGTATATGAAGAAAACAATAAAAGCGGCTGGAATCTAACCTCGATTCGTATAAGAGAAAATAGACTGACATGCGCCTATGTGACGTGTGTTGGATATACGAATAATACATATGTACGTGCGATAACCTGTACTATACTGGTTACACGATGGCTACGGGGAAGCGAAGAAGTGTGCATTCTACGCTTGGCAATTCCACAATGTTTGGTTCAACAGCAACTAATGTAAGATCGAGCCGTTTGAACTTTCGTCCGAATTCATCTCAAGAGGACAGAGGCGGAACTCGGCCGACCGCTGCTCCCAGTTCCATAGGTCTAATTCTCGTAACTATGTTTTTACATGTTTGTAAAAAATCATTACTGTTTGATACGAGACTTAAGGTTGCTATATATTGTGGTGCGATATTCTTAGTATCGATCATAGCGGACTTTGTTACAATGCCAAGAACATATTTCTCACGTTCGGATAACATGCTGAACCAGTACTTCGTGAAGTGGGGATGGGGATGGCTGCTAACTGTAACCGTTCCATGGGTCGTGTTGACTGCGCATACACTTGGCTGCGGTCGTCGGTCCTTTCTACTGAAACACCTTGCTAGATTGGTCCTGGCAACGATTGCCTGGTTATTATGGATCAGATTATTTAATTACATCGAGACGAATTACGGTCGATGCCTTAACACGAGGGACATACAATTGCAGACGAAAGCGAAATGCCTTCAGTCCGGCAAATTCTGGAGTGGTCTCGACATATCCGGACACACATTTATCCTGATATATTCAAGTTTAATTCTAGCAGAAGAGGGCTCCTCGTTAGTCGGATGGGAGGGTATAAAAGATTTGGTTATGCGGGAGGAGCACTCGCGAACCACCCCGAACGATCCTAGTAGCGGACCACTTCGGAATTTGTCGAACTCCGATTTAGAGTTCTTGAAGAAGGCGCACAAAGAGCTCACCCCCTATCTCAGGGGTCTTTTCGTCGCGATGACGTTGCAACAGCTATTATGGGACATTATGTTGGTATCTACAATGCTCTATTATCATATTATGATCGAGAAATTCATCGGTGGCGTAGCCGCCGTGTTGACATGGTACGTCACGTACCAGTGGTGGTACAAAACGTCGAAAAATTCGCTACCTCCACCTGGTGACGGTTTATTTAAATACAACGAGGTGAAGGTTCATGACAACAACAATACGATTAGATCAAGACGCAGCACTTTAAATGGTACAAACAGATTTATGGGACTTCCAATTCGCACGAATCAAGACAACACCGAAACGAATGGTGTCAATAGACAATCCGACACCGACGCAACTACCTCTAGATTATAAAAATTAAGAATCAGCTTCTTTTTTTTTATTTTATTGGTTGGATTGGTCGAAGTTTTTGATGGTTTTAGGTAGCTTTCTTAATTATACTTCTTAATACAATCTTCGGAACTGTATATAATAGTGGTATTTTTTAATTATACAATGTATAATCAACAAAAAATTTGCTAAGCGGTTCATTATGTTACTTGGAAAACGGTTTTAGCTCATGTGGTATTTGCCCATTTTGAATACGTATTTGAAGTCGTCGATAAGTTCCGCGCATTTTTGGTGATATTTTGTCTATATAAAGAAATTACTACTTTTGCGATAGAAATTTAAATTAAATTACGTAAGTATCTCAAACAATTGTTGTTTATGTTTGGTAATATATTCAGTATATCAAAACAAAGTACGTATTCCTCATTTACCTATGTATGGATTGTTCAACCAATCAGACTACACCTACACTACATAGTACAATTATTCTTATGGATATATACCTTTCCTGACCTTGTTTTGTAATTTATATTTAATAAACTTTATTGTTAACAAAGTGTTTGTCTCAGTAATCGATTAAAAAAAGGACTTATAATACGAATGTAATATAATTTGTTGTCGAAAGTACAAAATACATTGTCACATCCATTTTACGTGTATGCGTGTATTCATTTTCACATATTTATCAGATTGCCTGTACTTTTCTGTACTACTGTAGCATGTAGGATTTAATTCACTAGCCTATAAAAAGTTGTATAAAAGAATACATTTTTCGTAGTAGTTTTCCGCGTCGCTACGTTCATTCAACAAATTTTATTCTTTTAATAACTACTATTCTAAGGATAGTACCAAATCTGATACTCGTTACACAGGGTATCCAAAAAATTGTTGTACTTCCATGAATGGAGCGATTCTCGAGGTCATTTGATGCAACTTGTTCCTTTGGGAAAATGTTCTCCGTGGCTTTATTAAGCAGTCGTTAACAAAAAGTACGGATCAATCAGAGGGCAGCTATGGCGGAAGGATTTCGACCAGTCAATGTCAATGTCGACGTCTACTGTAGCCACGTTCTAATTGGTCCGTGAACGAATTAACGAATCCTGAAAGAACATTTTTGCAAAGAAAAAAGTAACTTGAAGGAAGTACAACATTTTCAGGACACTCTGTATACTTGTTTTAAATAGTTGCTGGTGACCGTGTTATACAACTTCACCTGTTTGTGTGCAATAAACATAACATAAAAAGCAGCAATATAAGATAATGCACATTATACAGTGCATTTACGTTTTGCTATATTGAATTCATGTTTCTCCCTTAATTCAAATTGTCCTACTATCCACTGATGATCTACTTTCAGTAACAGCCACTCTAATTAATATCTAATTTTGAATGCAATTGCTTTTGATGGGTGATGTTTTTTTTTAAATGATAACCTAAAGAATATATACTTAATCGGTTAACAAAATAGAAAAGAAGAGATTATAGATTATTTGTACAGGCCCGACATTATTGTCGTTTAATATCACCAAACTTGCTCGCATATCGTGCTTAAAAATGTTATATATCCGTGACAATAATATACGTTTTACATACTTCAACAAAATCTTTGTCGTCCATACATAAATAAGTTACATGTTTGTTTTATGTTTACGTGCGTTTGGCATTTTTTCACGACGTAGTCCAGCAGTTTATTTAATTTTTTTTATCTTACTTCTACGGATCGCTATACTCAATCGATCCTTAAGAAAAAAAACTTCAATGCTCGAAATTCTCACATATACAATATATAATATCTTATACGTAAAAAGACGCACGATTTTCTAAGTTCCAGCAATGAAGAAACTGTACAATAATGGCGTTCGTTCAATATTGTGTGTCTGCTTACATAGTATACCAAGAGAAAAAAAAATCAAAAGATAAAATCTTGATATTGCGATTAGAACAATCTGTTTAATTAGAAACGTTTCCGTTTCTAATACAATGTTCCTGTTCTGATATCACACGTTATCGTTACTGCAGCTAATTACATGGTACATCTACGAAATATTTATGAAAGTAGGTACATATTTACCTTTAAGGCAGTAAGCTGCGTTATTAAACTTTTGATCTTTTACGAGCGATCGCGTCTTCCACCGCTTTGAGCTGTTTCAATAGTTCTTCCCGTCTTGAGCTCGCTTTCTTAGCTGCTTTCGCTGCAGCCGCGGCGACGCTTGCTTTGCTGTCTATCAAAGGCGGCGATTCTAATGGTCTCTTCTTTCCAGCCATCATTCCGGACCGATCAATCTTTTTCACAGCCGTGGCATTGCTAGTTGGTTTCAGCGTCAGCTTGATTTGTTGTTTGGTACCGCTTAGCTTCAGAGCATCGATACCCTTCGAATCTTTTCGCGTTATCGGCGGTGTTGAGCCTTTCCTGCGGCGTGTCTCGCTGGAAGAAGACGAGTAACTTGATTCGCTGGAGTCGCTGCTGCTACCGCTGCTTTCTGATCCGGAACTGCTGTGCGATGATCTGAAAAATGTGCTTATCAAAGTACCACGCGACAAGATACCAATGTGTTTTTTAACCGTTGAAAAATGAGAATGACGAAGCTGTTTGAAATGTTTACCTGGATCTTGATCGACTTTTGATAACCTTTGCCACAGCAGCTGCTGCTATAGCTGCTTTGTCTCTTGCCTTCTCGTGGTGACGCTGATGAGACGATAGAGGGCTTGGCGCAGGAGGGTTCAGCCCGGCACGTCGATGCAAAGTACCGGTTGTAGGTGAAATGGAACCTTTCGGTGGACGTGGAGAAGGAGCAGGTGGATTCATTAGCATGGCACCGCGTTGGGGCGCAGCAGCTGCGACTGCCGGAGGATTTGAGGGTGGCGATGTTGCGACTGCTTTTCCTTTGCCAGCACCACGGGTTCTAGAGGGAGGGGATGGTGAACGGGACCTGGATAGGGAGTCGTAAGAACTGTAGCTAGATCGGCTCGAGCTACGGCTAGAACTAAAAAGAGCATACACGATACTCGTACGTTGTTGCACGGAAAAAATATTGAAAAAATTTCAGCCAGACGCGTATCTTTGTAAAAGAAGCTAAAAGATCCAATTTTTACGGGTTCTACGATAACTCTAACAGGCTTGGGCATTATTTAAATCAGATATTTGGAAAATGAAGATTTTAATAACATATGATCTTACTCGGTTATAGATGCTATGTTAAAATGTGAAAATAATTTTTCTCTAGACTATTTCATTATTTCAAGTATTTTCACAACAGATGTGATTAGGGTTATAAATATTCACGAACTCCAATTCCAGAGAAATTATACCCAAGCCTGAACTCTCAATAGATTATTACCACGACTGATGGTCTTACGAAAATTTGATCATTGTACATCAAGCGTTGTACATTTAGTTACGAATTCGAGTATTTGTTCTATGTATCAACGTTACAGTTTTTACGTGATCACCATAGTTCTAATTACAACGCCGTTCGTCGAGACTAGAAAATACTACTACCAATAGAGGATGTTTTACTAATAAAGGCGTTACTCAAATGGCCACCGTCGATTTTTATGCGAGTTTCAAGCAATGTAGAACTCGTGCCAAAGTTCAAATATATCATTTATGTTTTTAAGATTTAGAAAAATCACAGAGACCGCTCAAATAACACCTATTGCAAGAAAAATAAAATAATAACGATTATAATGTAATGTTTACCTTGTTGACGAATACGAAGAACCTGATGAATACGATTGCCTTCGCGAACGTCGAGACGACGTATTTCGTCGCACAGTACTCGGAGACTTCCTTCGCATCCAAGGATCCGCCCATTCATCTCCTCTACCCCTTTCCACTGGCGGTGGTTCTTCCTCCCGCCATGGTTTCGTTGGTGGAATACGTTCTACTATAACTTCCCTTGACGGACGCTTATGCTTTTTCTCATATTTCTCATAATATTCTCGCTCCCTGTCGCGTTCGCGTTCCCTTTCCCTTTCACGTTCTCTTGTGTGTGGCGGTGGAGAAACGGAATGGGGTGTTCCACGAGGTGCAGTATGGTAGTCGATCCGTTCTCGGTATTCCGTAACACGAGAATCAGCTTTGTAATGTACTCTCCTGTAAAAATTAGTAAATTTATCTGTTAAAGTGCAAATTAGAAAAGAAAACAAAGCGTATCGTTTCACAGTCAACAAGAATATTACCTATAATACTCTGGCGGTGGTGCTGCTGGTGGTGCATAGTAAGGATCAGGTTCTTCGATGTATCTTTCAGGTGTAATCCTTGGTGCCGGTATTCTTCGAGGAGCCTCCCTAGGCGGCCACCTTTCGACGGGTGGTTCTGGGCTAGCTGCTCTGACATAGTAACCGGCTTCTCTATCTAATTCATCTTGACCTAAGCTTAAGTTCATTTTCTTCTCTTCGAAGTCCATATCCGATTCTTTACGCTTGTTTGCTTTGCGCATCATCTACACAAAAATAAATAAACATTAATGAGGTGCTCTTTATTTCAAAATGTATCTATACTTTATGTATGTATAATAAATTTTCGGTAACGAAAACTGACTTCTTTAGCGTGTCGTAATCCACGTTCCCACGCAGATTCAGTAGGGAGCTCCTCTACTTTAGGTGTATGCGATGGCGCGCCACCATAACCAGGCAACGGTCGTACCATATTTGGTCTATCGATATGCGGTCTGAACTCATGCTGAGTGGTAGCATGTGGTGGATACGCCATTGGCCTCACCATATCAAACATAGTGTAATTACCCTTATCTGTTACGCCTGGATGTAAAAATCTACAACTGACACCCCACGTGCATTGACCGCGGTTGTAAAAACGACAAACAGGTCTTGGTTCTGTTTCTTCTGGTCGAGCATCATCGCCATCGCTTAATTCGCCTTCCTCTAGTTCCGACTCTGCTTTCTCCCCATCTTCTTCTCCTTCTTCTTTGTCATTCCCTTCGCCTCCATCCTTCAACTTTATTTTATCTTTGTCTTTATCCTTATCTTTCCTATCTTTGTCATCTTTGTTGTCCTTAATATTTAGCCCATCCGTTTCACCTAAAAGTATCACATTAATTTTTTTTACTTATGTTCAAATTGCATTTATTCTTTTTTTATGTATTTGTAACTATAAGATATATATACCTTCATCACGTTCATCCTTCCACTGACCATCTGCTTCAAAGTCCAATTGCTCGCTTTCCTCTGTTAATCCAACTTGTGCATTTTTATCTTCTTTCTCTACTTTATCATCGTGATCTCCTATGCGTCTGTCCTCGTTCTGCTTATTTTCGTTAAGTTCTGACTCATGTTCTACCGTACCATCAACTCCATCCATGCTTTCAAGATCAGAAACATCTGACAAATCTTCACCGTGTGTAATTGGTGCTGGCTTTGATTTAGCTATAGATTCAGGCTCGTCTTCGATATCTCCATCTGAAATTTGTTCTCCGTCTAATTCGTTAAATGAATCACTTTTCATCGGTGGCGAATGAGGTGGTGAATGTTTCTCAGATTCTTGATCGTCCATTGTAGAAGCTGGATCCGACTTTGGAGAACTTCTTCCTGAAAGTAATGATTTTGCTGAACTATGCCCAGATCTTGGCGATTTTGGCGAGCTTTGTCTTGATTCACTGTTTTTATAAGAATAAGATTTAGGAGAATTATCAGCAGATCTTTGCGCATCAACCTCCAATTCAAATTGCTTGGGTTCTGTGTCCTCCAAATGTAAAGACTTTGAGTCATTTGGGGTAGATGGACACGATCTTTCGTCTGGTATAGGTGAGCAAGATAAACTTCTATCGCTTCTGGGTGAATCCAAAGAGTTATTTCTCGAACGATACGATTTTGGCGTATTAGGTGGTGATTTTGATATACTACGTGTAGATCTTGGAGAACCTTCTTCACTAGGAGATGCTAGCCCAGACCTTTGAGATTTTGGTGATATTGGTATATATGCTGGTGAGTTTGGTGTGTATGCTGGTGATTGTGAATCCCTTTCAGACATGACAGATGCTGGAGATTTTCCTCTCGAAGAAATAGAACTTGCTCTCGACTTATGACCTGATACAGATGAACGATGCGAGTAGCATGGTGAAGCCACATTGTCAGCAGACGCAACTGCATTTCTTCTTCCATCGTAACCCTCTGAGGAGGAACTTTCTGAACCAGAGTCTGACATGATGAATTATTTTAACCTGTAAACAAGCAATATTTTTACAGTATTTGTAATGAAATTTGATGCAAGACTGGGACCACTGTTCAAACAAGTTATTAATCGCTCTTACTTGAGAGAAGTGAACTTTTTAGCCGTACCAACCGAATGTAGCACTGTAAAATCTGCATCAGTAGCAGCGCATGGCTTACCTGTATCAATAAGAACCTGTGCAGTATTCGCTCTTGAAGGCACAACGCGCGCGCTCCATACCATGTCGAACATACTTTTTATATCACGTTGAGAACTTTTTTTACTAGCAACTTTTATACTTTATACTTAAACTGAACTTTTTGCACATATACAATACCGATTGTTATTTTTCAGGATTCCTTGCCCGGAACTTTTTTGTGTACGTTTTAAACTTTTCGAGCACAACACAAACTAATAAATACCGGTAAACCGCAAACCGTTTTTATACTGCACTAGAAACTATAGCGAACGGACTTTCAACCTGTAAGAATATCTTTTGGGCATATGGAACGATACAGAAAAAGGAAGAAAGGGAAAATTTAGGAAATGATAAATCAAAGTATTGTTTTTACCAACAGATGCAAATAAAACTATGTAACATTAATTTCAATTAGCCTGTTTTCATGGCTATTAGAATATAAAATTTACAAATAAAAAAAATACTTCACTATTATTAGGAAGGAAAACAGAAAAATTCAATAATATATTTATAAAAGAATCAATTATGTTTTACATACTGCAATAATATTGGGAAAATCAATATTAATCATGAAAACTACTAATAAACTGGTAATCAATGTTATTAACTGGTTATACAAATGATATCATTTTTAATTTGAACTAAAATTAACTATGTGCACCCAAAAAATTTGTAATGTTTTCAACTCAAAGAATGATCAATTAAATTGGTAATATAACTTTACTTAATTCATTTAATTATAATATCATAAAAGTTATTATAAAATCTCGGCATACTGTATCAACATGACAACACATTTTCGTTAAATAATATTTCAATTGTAATTAACCTAAAACAGTTAAAGAATTGTAAAACAAAAATAAAAGAAATATTTCATTGTGTAAAAAAGTTACTGCTACTCGATTACTCAAACCTAATACACGTTAATCGTTACATTGAATACAAGTTCATTCGGATATTTCCATGGTTGCATTGAGGTTAACACTGCATTGATTTTAGGTATAACTACAGCTGAACCTGTAAATCTCTGAACGGACGAATTCTCGGAATTTTGTAAAACATTTTGGAAAAAATACAAAATATTTGATGAATTTTGCTAAGAACGTGTTGTGGGATTCTTACCTTGGTTGCGCTAATGCCTGTAGGCCTGTGGAGACTATAAGGCTCCGAGGCTTTAGGCCGATGGCGTCACCCAGATAAAACGGTTCGACTTTTCAGGTGCGTCCTCGTTTTACCGTTTTTCTGAATAACTCTATCCAATGATGGAACGTTGTTAATTCCAAAACTAATTGGCCACCGTAGAATCAGTCTTAAAAAGGAGAAAGCACAAACGAAAAATTCGTAGAACGTAGGAATCGAAAGTCCTCCATTACTGTAAACGTAAACCATGAATTACCTGTAGAGGGTATGTTCCGAAATTATACGAACCCTTTGTTTTGTACTGTTTTGCACCGTTTTGTACGTTCTCAAAACTTTCAGGTTGGTAACCATGACACGTGTACGCTGAAAATTATTCATACAGACTTTTTAAGATATTTTTTACTTGCAATGTATTCATATATGCAATTCAATTTAATCGACAACAACGTTTACGAAATGTAATACATATTATATACATTTAAAAATTCTACCAATCATAACCCAGTTTATGATGAAACATAAACTAACGTGTTCCATTCTTTACACAGAGGGGATAGGAGAGTGCTCACGCCCGGATTTTCGGCGTTCCTGTGGGTCCGGCGGCACTAGCGCGCATGCGTCGCGTTGTATGCGCTAGTGCCACTGACATATATACCACAGACGAGGTATAGGAGTAGACCAATCACCCAATGTATTTTTCTGTCTCACGCTCGGGGGGATCTAGCACAGACGAGGTATAGGAGTAGACCAATCACCATATGGGGTTTCGTGTCTCACATGTAAACAACTGGTTTTCTTACGCCCTCTACGCTGACGAACGATAAATGCTGGAACTAGATCGACAAGAATGATAAAATCTGGTCAAATACAAATGATTGACGCTATCTACATATCTGATGTTATGACTATATGTTCAAATTATATTTTTTTATTTGATGTCATAAAAAATATAATATTAATTCTTACAAATACAATATTAATAATAAATACAATATTAAATAATTATAGATATCATGTTTTCAAATTATAGAAATACAATTTTCATACATTTATTTTATACAGTTTATTTACACATTTCTCCATGCATATAATTATTATTCGCATTTTTATAATTTTTTAACACTATTAATACGCATCCATTTTGAATATATTTTGTAACTGAGTTAGAAAAAGAAATTAAATTGAAATTTACTATATATTTTCATGTATATTTCATTTAAACAACATAAATTTTGGCTTTAAAGAATTTTGCAAAATATCTATTAATATTAATTGTGAAATTCGAAAGAGTTAAAAATTAATTAATCAATAATTATGTAGTTGATCGTTTTTTGCGAGATGGTAATCTATGTGACTCAGAATGTAGTTGTATTATTTTCTTTCATGTTTGTAGTGAGAAAATAAACGACGAACCCGGAATCGATTGCGCTAATCGGTGGAACGCGTCGAATAGTCGAGCAGGCAGTTTAGATGACGTTACGTCCCCCGTGGGACTGCGTCAAGCGATTCTGGCATCACTGGTCCAGTCCCAGAGTAGACAAGCTTCGTTACCGAAACCATTTTCCATAAGAGTTTTCAACATTAATTTAGTCTTCGTTATTTTCCGATTTACAGAGAATTTAGATTCGTTTTTATCAGAAAAACATCTCCAACCGGCACATAATATTTTCATTACGATATTTTTAATAATAAGACAGTTGGGTTCTGGTTATTCATTATTAATAATGTCGTAAAAAAAAAATGATTAGAAAATGTTGACTGCACACATATTGACACATATTGAAAAGAAATATTGTTCGTTGTAGTGCGGTTTATTAAATCACAAAAGGGATAAGCACACTTTTTATAGTGAGTTTTCCGTTCATTCCGCTTCATTGTATACGAGAAATAGGATAGCAACGTGATTAGAAAGAAAATAAGCAGATTACGGAATACTAGCTTTCTATAATAGTAAATGCGATATTTACTAAGTGAATGCAATATAAAAAAAAATATATGTGTGTATATGATTTACTTGAATATAAGCTTCCCCACGTAGAAACGTCTCCTTTGATGCACTCGTGTAACAGGCGTAACGAAATTAAAAAAACAACATTATTTTGTTTCATTCATCATTTATAGAATCTCCGACATGAGATTTAAAATTCTATCAGCAACAGCGCCGCTGTAGAATAATGGTTCCACAATACAAGTTCTGGCTGATATGGTAAGATGTGACGTGGAATGGTAAGGGGGCTCTAGAGCCCCCCGAGCGTGAGACAAAAAAATACATTGGGTGATTGGTCTACTCCTATACCTCGTCTGTGACCTTACCATTACCGCGCTAATACCTTCCATCGCCGCGCTCTTATCTACAGCCGACACGCTCCTCCCTATCATCGCCGCGCTCCCTCTCTTACCTACAGCCGAAGCGCTCTTACCTACCTACCGTTACCGCGCTCTGGCCTATAGCCGCTGCGGCCTCTCCCATACCTACAGTCGTCGATCTGTCGAGCTTGCCCACAGTCGCTACGCTTACATACATCCGACGCGATCTTACCTACTTACCGTTGGCTACATATGCTGTTTTGCAGGTTTTTTGTGCATGTTTTGGGAATGTTATACTTGTGTTTTGCGCATGTTTTTTACATGCAATGGGAATGTTTTGCAGTTGTTTTGTGCATGGTTTGATGGTGTTCTGAAGATATTTTGCGCGTGTTTTGCGCATGAGTTGGGCATGTATTTCCCATGTTTCTCGCATGTTTTGCGTATGTTTTGGGCATGTGTTGCGCATGTTTTCAGCATGCTAAGGCCATGTTTTAGAAATGTTTTGGGCATATTTTGTGAGAGTTTTCCGCATATTTTGCGAGTGTTTTGCGCATGTTTTGGGCATGTGTGGAGCATGTATTGTGGCTGTATTGCGCATGTTTTGTGCATGTGTTGGGAATGTTATACGGGTGTTTTACACATGTTTTTATACATGATATGGGCATGTTCTGGGCATGTTAAACATCGCATGTGACTAATACCATATATGTCCATAGACATATATGCGCCATATATGTCTACTAAAATTCGTCTGACTAGTGATTGACCTATACTACTGATTTTTATGCCTGACCTATACCGCTTATTGTTGTGCCTGACCTATACTACTTATTTTTATGCCTGACCTATACTACTTATTTTTATGCCTGACCGATACTACCTATTTTTATGCCTGACCTACACCACTTATTTTTATGCCTGACCTATACTACTGTTTTTATGCCTGACTAATGGCTGACCAGTGGCTGACCTATACTACTGATTTTTATGGCTGACCAGTGGCTGACCTATACTACTGACTTTTATGCCTGACCATAAAAATATGCGTAAAAATACTGTAGAATATTCCCAATACGTGCCCAAAACATGCGCAATACACCCGCAAAACAGGCTCCATGCATGTCCAAAACATAAGCAAAACATGCGAGAAGCATGGGGAATACATGCGCAAATCCTCTCCAAGACATGTCCCTAACATACGCCAAACATGAGCAAAACACTCACAAAATATGCCCAAAACATTTCCAAAAGATGCCCAAAACACGCCCATAGCATACTGAAAACATGCGCAAAACACTCGCAAAATATGCGGAAAACTATCACAAAATATGCCCAAAACATTTCCAAAAGATGCCCAAAACATGCGCAATACACCCGCAAAACATGCTCAACACATGCCCAAAACATACGCAAAACATGCGAGAAACATGGGGAATACATGCGCAAATCGTCCCCAAAACATGCCCAACACTTGCGTCTATGTATATATAGATCAAATATGCGTATGAAAAGGTTGTACAGCTCAGTAAGGGGCAGAGGGGATAACTTCTTTGAATAATGTTTGATGCTGGGATCATCTACTAAAATCTGGAGCACTCTGCATACCGAGGCAGTTGGTAATCAGTCTCCAGGAGGTGGAGAGGGGGTGTGGCTTGGGCATTGAATTATTGTCTGTCTCTTCTGGGCAGCCTCCTGGGTTCTGGGTGGTTTCGGCAATGCCTTGTCTTCTTCTTTATGATGCTGGGAGGCAGGGAGGAGTTGGTAATACCAACGGGTCTTTGGGCAGGGTTTTCGGTCAAAGTGGAAGGGCGGCGTCCAATGTGCTAGTGACGCGCCCCGAATTCGTCTATGTACGCTGGGGAGATATCGCTAAAGAAAGCTGGTGGGTTCTCCGCTTTCTTCAGTCTCCACTGTGGGTAATTATGGTACTGACTGCACATCTTCTCGAGCAAGAGAGGCTGCACGAGAGAAAGTCCATCTACTGGATGCAAAAAAGGAAAAAGGAAAGGATGCTCCAAAGAAAGTGCATTTCTAGCTTTGGGTACTGATTTTGAGATTTTTAGCAGCGATTTATTTTATCAGATAATGTTTTTGACCACCAAGTCGTGGGTGGTAAAACTAAAAAGTGCACTTAGTGCAAGTGACACTCTGTTCCGTCCTGAAGTGAATCGAAGAGAGAAAGTCCTAGTCAGCGAGAAGGAAAAATCACTGACTTCCGCTAAACTGTGTGTTTGATGACTGTGTATGCGACGAAGATTGTGCGAAGTCCGGGTTGAAACGGGTGTAAGGGAGGACACACCGGTACTGAGTTGATCGTAGGCGTGAGAGAGAACGAGTTAAGTCAGGGTTGACTGTCAGTATTCAAGAGAGCGCTTAGGGTCTGTATTGACCAATGGTATAGAGGAAAGTGCTGACTGTTCATATAAAGGGGAGCGCGTTTGCTGTAGGTAAGCGTAGCGACTGTGGGTAAGCAGGGCAGCGCGGCGATTGCAGCTAAGAGAAAGTTTCTCTTGGGCAGTATCCGATGAAAAGTTATTCGAATAGCTTTCAGATACAGATACTCTCTGTCTTTTGTTTTTATTCGAAGTCGGATGAATCGCGAGAAGTTATTTGTATCTTTATTCGTCGAGCGTCTGGTTTCGAGATTTGTATCCGACTGCCTCTCGGATGATTTTCTGGCTACGTTCAGGATTTATTCGGATGGTCGGATACAACGCCACCATTTATTCGACGGATTTATTTGAAGATACTCGGCTTTGAAAAGTATCTGAACGATTTTTGGCGCCGAATAAAAATTTATTCGAGAATTTATTCGAACGCAGGTGTCGCGGCGAAATGTATCTGTAACTTTTATTCGTAACTGAAGCTCGTTTGGCCAGACGATTTATTTGAGATTTATTCGTCACGATTTATTTGGCAGAGATGAACGTCAAATGTATCTTTTATTCGAAATTGTATTCGAAGTTCGAATAACTAATTTTTCTATCCTACGTTGTCAAGTCGTAATACGTAAATATGTACCACGGTATAGTGACTGCCATTAACAATCGAAAAGTTTTTATCGTTTAAAGTTTAAACACTTGTTTAAACAAATAAATTTGTATTATTTAAACAATTGTTTAAACAAATAATTTTTTATTATTTAAACAATTGTTTAAACAAATAAATTTTTATTAGTGAAACAGATGTTTACACCAGTACATTTTTATTACTTAAGCGATTGTTTACGGAAATAAATTTTTATTATTTAAACAATTGTTTAAACAAATAAATTTTTATTAGTGAAACAGATGTTTACACCAGTACATTTTTATTACTTAAGCGACTGTTTACGGAAATAAATTTTTATTATTTAAAGAATTGTTTAAACAAATAAATTTTTATTAGTGAAACAGATGTTTACACCAGTACATTTTTATTACTTAAGCGGGTAATTCAGAACCGTAGACAGAAAAATGCCGTTACATGCAATGCCTATGCACGTGTATCTGTACATATACATAATACATAATCTAAAGAGTTGTTTATAAAATTGTCTTAATAATTTAACATCCAGCAGAGTACCAATGGTGAAACCCAATGAAATTTTGTCTTATTATAAAGACTTTTACTCACTGCAAAACGTGACGTACATTGTTTAAGTAATAAAAATTTATTTGTTTAAACAATTGTGTAAATAATAAAAATTTATTTCTGTAAACAATCGCTTAAGTAATAAAAATGTACTGGTGTTTAACATCTGTTTCACTAATAAACATTTATTTGTTTAAACAATTGTTTAAATAATAAAAATTTATTTCCGTAAACAATCGCTTAAATAATAAAAATGTACTGGTGTAAACATCTGTTTCACTAATAAACATTTATTTGTTTAAACAATTGTTTAAATAATAAAAATTTATTTCCGTAAACAATCGCTTAAATAATAAAAATGTACTGGTGTAAACATCTGTTTCACTAATAAAAATTTATTTGTTTAAACAATTGTTTAAATAATAAAAATTTATTTGTTTAAACAATCGTTTAATTAATAAATAGTGTTTGTACGTAAGTATTACGTCTTGGCAACGTCGCTCGGTCTTTCATCCGAACTTCGAATACAATTTCGAATAAAAGATACATTTGATTTTCATCTATTCCTCATGCTCGTCACGAATAAAAATCCGAATAAATCACTTCCCTACATCGAGCATTCGAATAAATTTCTATCCACGCAAAAATTCGTACGTCGAAAATCAAAGATACATTCTGAGTTGAAAGTATCTGACAAAATTCGCCGTCGAATAAATGGGGGCGCTGCCTCGATTTGTCGAATAAATTTCCAAGATACTTCGCAACTCATCAGCTGTATCTCCAAATAAATTCTCTGAAATTCATTCTCGCCGCTAGAGGCGTCGAATACGCATAGCCGTTACTTCGCAATTCGGATGGCCCACGGACGACAAATGAAAATCGTGAAAAGTATCTGACGGATGACTGTGGTGAATATGTATCCGAGAGAAACGAGTTCGAATAAAAGATAGCTTTCATTTGTTTCTATTCGAAATTTTAAAATAAATTTTTGCCCAACTCTGAGAGAAACAGCGCAGCAGCTGTAGGTAAGATCGCGGCGACGGTAGGTAGGAGTGCGGCAACTGTAGGTAAGAGCACGTCGGCTGTAGGTAAGCGTAGCGACTGTTGTTAACCAGGGCAGCGCGGCGACTGTAGGTACGGGAGAGTCCGCAGCGGGTATAGGCAAGAGCGCGGTAACGGTAGGTAGGTAAGAGCGCGTCGGCTGTAGGTAACAGAGGGAGCGCGGCGATGATAGGGAGGAGCGTGTCGGCTGTAGATAAGAGCGCGGCGATGGAAGGTATTAGTGCGGTAATGGTAAGGTCACAGACGAGATATAGGAGTAGATCACTCACCTAATGTATTTTTCTGTCTCACGCTCGGGGGCTCTAGAACCACCGTACGATTTCGTGTCACATCCTACTGTATCATCCAGAAGTAATATTGTGGATCCAATATTCTACGATGGCGCTGTTGTTGTTACAATTTTAAATCTCATGTCGAGTGTTCTAGTTTAGACACCTCGCGGAGGCCCTATAGGACGAATGAAACAAAAGAATGTTGTTTCCCTTTAATTCCATTATGCTTGTTACGCGAGTTCATCGAAGGAGACGTAATATAATAATAATAATAACGTAACGTCTCCGACTGAGAATATTTTGGTCCCTGATCGAATCCCGCATGGAATGATCTTTTTTTCGTGCACTTTTTTCTTGCTCTTTCTACTACATCAGTCTTCTTCCCTGTACAATTAGAATTACAACAGTGTAATAACATAATAATAATAAGAAATTAAATTAGTTCAATATTAGCCAAATTAAGAACGTACTTTAAATTTAATTTAAAAAAATACGACGTTGATATCACTAATCTCATTAAACTATTTAATTACTACCTATTCAATCTACTTCTGATATTGCTTTTCATTTGCAGCATATATATTCTAATGAGTTTAATTACTTGAGATTGAAAAAAGATTGCATAACAATATTTATAATAAGTGGTTTTGAACATTTTTTAATGGTAATTAAATTAAAAAACCCAAAAGAATTATTTAAAAATACAAAATATATTTCAGTATATACCATTAAACCCGATTCTTTTTAATTTTTTCATCCTACATTCTACTTTGGTATGTTTTCTTAGTTCGAAAGTTGTAGTAAAATGTTCGCCTCGCCGAACCAGGAATCAAATTCGTTACTTCCAGACAGAGTTGGGCACTATTTCGATAACAAATTATTTAAATAAACGATTCGAATAAAAGATACTTATTTATTCGATATCCGAAGATTCGAAAGAAAAAAGTATCTTTATTCGACGAGTATCGAATAAATAATTTTATTCGACAAGAATTTATTAGATGAATAAAGAGAATTTTTTTATTCAAAGCAAATTTATTCGAACTTTATTCGATCTTCAAATAACTTTTTTCAGATTGAATAAACGGCGACGAGGTCCGACGAGTTCCGAACTTCAAAGATCTAGCGACTAACTAACGGCATACAATGTAAGCAGATGGAGAGTCGTGCACGAATGGAAGTTTAAACTTTTAGATTTTTCAATATACCTCCATAAAATTGCGAAAAGTGAATTGAGGGGCTTTTCCTGATGAAGATGAGTCCAAACTCGAGTGTAATCGAACAATTTTATTGATACGTAATGTTAGGATAAAAAAATTACAATCTTGTTGAAGATAGTCCAAATGATATCGTGTTTGGACTCATTTTCATCGGGATAAGCTCTATAACTTATTCGTATATGTTTCAGTATACGCCATTAAACCCGATCTTTAAAAAAGATTCTTTGTTTACTTTGTTTAGAAATTTTGTTTATTTTTTGTTTTGTTGTTTACACGTGAGACACGAAACCCCATATGGTGATTAGTCTAGTCCTATATCTCGTCTGTGATACCTTGTCTGGGGAAATACTTTTCACAGAAACCTGCTGTACGTTCTTATCTGTCGATAATAATCGCGTTCCAGTTTGAGTAACTTACCACTGATGGCACCCCGAGCGGTGTGAAAGAAATATGGCGGGAAGTACATTGGGCCACACTGTAACGCCATCAGAGCTCTCTGGTGTTGTCTCATCGATGTGGGCCTCTAAGCGGTGCATCCGTTGGTAAGGTGAGTAAATTTGGATACAGGAATCTATTCTAATATTACAAATGTGCACCCCTATACATATAAGTTGCATTCGTCTTTTTGTATCAGTGCTATTCCAGAGAGGATATGAGCAGAAAGGATATTCCCACTTTCGTGACATCGCCGCTTTTAGCATGGCACAGAACCGAGCAGCATTTAGCACGGAACAGAACCGAGCAGCTTATAACAGGGAAGAGAACCGAGCAGCTTTTAGTATAAAACCGAACCCACATTATATTTCTAACCAGAATCAGATTTAAGAAATTCCTTCTCCTACGATAGAGTTTTTATAACTTCAACAATTGTAAAGTAGAAATCGGTGAATTCGATCGACGTTGGTATGTTTAGTATGAAAGAAGATTTTCAAGTTGCACAATGGAGGTTGGACAAATAAATTTCGAGCTCCCTGTTCTATTCTTTACCAAGAGAAAATCGAGGATAACAAGTTTGATGTAAACCGCGAACCTCGTGCTAATTTTCTTAATTGTCGATTCGGCGATTTCGCAGTGATACGGTTTCCGGTGGCATGTCGCGACGCCTTGCGCGTTCTCGCGTCCCCCGGAAGTTTATTACGGTAATCCGGTGGCGTCGATAAGCCCATTACCGCGTGTCTCCACCGATGCCGTGTAATGTATGCGCCGGAACGTAATAAAAATCGACTTACACGACCGGCCTGGCTCGCCTCTAGCCGCCACCCTGGTATCGGGGACGCGTGTACGAGGCGGCTCTATCGGGCGGCACGCTTTTAGGTGTCGCTAAAAGTTTAATCAAAGTCAGATTAGCCCGGGAGCCAACCGGGAGACGAAGAGCCGTGAGGGGGAGGGGAGGGGATGGGGAAGGGTCGGGCGTTTTATTAAACGGGACTTGATTAGGGGTTGCCCTGGGCGGTGGTGGATCCTTTCAGAGTTTGTTTTCGACTGGTTTCTACGGAGCCAGCTTTCATTACGCCAGTTTCGCATAATTGACGCGGGATCGTTTAGCAAACCGGGGAAAAACTTGGCCATTCCATCACGGCCTCTCCGCTCCATTGTCGGACCGGAAATTACGGATTGTTTATCTCCGGCTTGAATCGCGGCACCCTCTCTCTCTCTCTCTCTCTCTCTCTCTCTCTCTCTTCTACAATGTCGTCTTCTATGCTTGTTCCACGAGCCGACGATCGAGATGTTTGGCCACCATAGGTGCGGGAAAACCGACGATTTTCTCAGAGATTGCTTGTCAAAAACTGTTCCGCGTGTACTACAGCGAGACGTACATGGAGGGTAGTGTAGCGAGACGTACTAGTCAGACGTACATGGTAGTGTAGCGTGACAGGTGGGTATTTTATCCTCCTTTAGCAATTTTGCAAAAAAATTCGATAGATGTCGAGAAGCAGCAAAGCAGAGGCAAGCTTTATTCCTATACCTAATTTAGAAGATTTATAATTATTCATATTCATTCCTATAGACTGTGTTTACTCTATATATGTCCCAAATGCCTAGCCGATAAAAGTCCCAGAACTATTCCCACTGCCGCGGGGTATACTCCGTGAGGAGGCATGAACCGAGGTTCAAGTGCTTCACTGTCCTTTTCTAGGTTCGCGTGGACCAAAATAGTATCTCCTGGCCGATATATGTCCCTGACTAGACCCGTGTTTTGGACAAGTGTCGAGTAAACGCTGTACTTGCTCTTGGAAGGTGACAAGAATGAGTAACCGTAACTCGAAGGAGTAGAAAGATTCAAAGAATTAAAGGAAGAATATTTTAAATCGATAAATTAATATTACTCCGTGGAAACTTCTCGGCTGTTTGTTCGTCAGTCAACGCAACGTTTTAGGCGAACAGGTTAAGAATCGCTAGGCTCGTTAGCGAACGCACAATACTGATCTCCCGAAATCCGAGCGATTAACAGACGACTCGGTATGAAGCAGATTCAGGCATCCGTGCAGGATGGTTGAAAGTGATTCAGTCTCCTGGTAATCCCTGTAATCCCGAGAGTATGGTCTCGCTTTCCCGGCGAAGTGTCGATCGGGATTCTCACCCTCCCGATGTTTGGATTCTCCCGACGGTAATAATCGGTTTCGATCATTCTTTCGCTCTCTGTGATCCCGGCTGCTGCTCGAAACGTTATATTGTCCCGATTCAAAGAAAGAATAAACAAGGGGGCACGAAGAAACCGCATTTGAATGGATCCGAATGGATCTTAGCATTATTCGTCATACTAAACTAACAATGCCGTTTGCTGTTAACTAACAATTTTATTCACGCTGCAGGGTAAAATATTTACTAAAAAATAAGTTAATTTACTAAAACAGTGGATTAGTTATACGTGAACATATCATTTGACTAAAGAAAGAGTTAAAGGATTAGGAAGAACATGACGGGAATTTACGGTGGATTCGAACAAAATTGGAAACAATAACTGAAATATAATATGTCAGATTGTGATTTGGTCACGATATAAATGACTTTATACATCGGCTTTAGTACACACAGTAGAATAATATATTTGTGTAAATGAACTGAACTCTGGCAGGTGTCGCTGCCTCGATCAAGCCGCTATCGATATATTTCCTAGCATAATACTATTGGGACAGCAAGCTCTTTCGAACAGAGTAACAGAAGAACAGTAAATTAGTAATTCGGAGAAATTATCCATGACGGGAATTTACGGTGGATTCGAACAAAATTGGAAACAATAACTGAAATATAATATGTCAGATTGTGATTTGGTCACGATATAAATGACTTTATACATCGGCTTTAGTACACACAGTAGAATAATATATTTGTGTAAATGAACTGAACTCTGGCAGGTGTCGCTGCCTCGATCAAGCCGCTATCGATATATTTCCTAGCATAATACTATTGGGACAGCAAGCTCTTTCGAACAGAGTAACAGAAGAACAGTAAATTAGTAATTCGGAGAAATTATCCGGTCTGTGTGTCCTAATTAACAGGAATCCACTGTATCGAACTGCTTATCGCCCGCAGACAAATTCTCTTCGCTCGCCAAGCAGTTATCGCGTCCATTTAGCACTCGGCCTGAAAACCCGAATTTTCTCGTAAGCCAATAATTCTCGTAATGTGTTGAATCTCCAATGGCACGTTTCCCGTTGGATCTGTTCGCTTTTTAGTCCGCGAACGAAACCGGGTAAACAGCGTCGTTAGTTATTCCGGTATCTCCCAAAACGCGCGGGGGAAGGGGTGGAGGAGGGGACATTTCGACAAAACAATTGAGGAAATCCGTTTAACCGTCGAGCAGCTAAGTTCTTTAGTTTCTCTCGTATCTCGTTTTCCGCGGGCAACGCACAAGAAACGCGACGCGGGTCGTTAATTATCCTTCGTATCCTGGCGATGTGCTTGTAAACGAGAAAAGAGAAACAAAAAAAAAAAGCGAAACGGAACATCCCGGAACGATTTGGTCGGTGTTCCCCGGGTCTCGAAAATATGCGGCCGTTTTTCCGGCGTTGAACAATAAAACGAGCGACGAGCTTTCGTGTCCGAGCATTATAACGCGGTCGCGTCGGAGGCGGAGCAGCGTGAAAGTATCCGGAGGGCACCCCGCCCATTAAACACGAACCTGTCGTGGAAAGAGGCAACGAATCCCATCGGATCGTCGTCGATCTTTTCACGTAAATCTTCCCCGGATAGTGGATTCCGATCCGCCGCGGGCCCGCGCGCTGCTGATGAATATAAATTCGAGCGTGGTTTACTTTTATCTAATTATTCCGTCGTAACTCAACGCCTAACGAGGCTGCGCCTTCTCGGGAGAGGGGCTCCGGGCCGGAATGGTGCTGTTCGCCTTCCTCTTTGGTAACTTTTTCCCTTTTCGGTCTTTACCAGCGCTCTTTCGAAATTGTTCTCTGTTGATTGTCAACCGGTCGATTTTTACGAGCACTCTCCGAGCAATATATGACTCGTGCAAATCTATTAACTCGGAAAAATAGGGAAAATTAATGAAACAGCCGCTGGATTCGTCTGTAGGATTTTCTAAAATATAATTTATGCTTAAAGGAGAATTACAATAGATGTTATTCGTTTCACAGTCCGCGAGGAAGTGACAAAAATTATGCATGTTACACATATTTAAATGCGCATCGATAGAAAATAAAATAATCTGTACTACATCAAAATCGATGCTTACTTGACATTGTATATGCCAGCTTATGATGGAACGTTAAAGATAATCGAGTGTGGCGCACGAAGCCCACCGACGCGACGTCTCTGAGACTTAATTCAACGTAAAATCTTAAAATAAAAAGTGTATTTAATAATCTACGGTCGTGTAATGAATTTTGGGATTTTGATTCCATATATTGTCCACAAATCGTTGTTGAAGAGACGAGAACACGATGTTACTTCTACAATATTACATTGCATTATTTCGTAGATTCGCTATAAGGTAGAGCAACCACATTACCGATAAAAATAGGCGAGAAATTGTTTTATGCACCTCCACTTTTCGTCCGTATATGAAAATATTTTTCGCTGGGGAAGGGCTCATTCGAACAAGGAAGGTTCAATCTAGCGCGCGCTGGTCATTAGCTGACGAGATTATGCAGATATTTGGTAATAGGAGCGTTACAAGTGGGCCAAAAATTGGCGTGCCGTGGAAACCAAGCCTTTTTATGCCATTCGATGAGTTTTCTGGATGAAATCGAGAGTAGCGCGCGCTAGAAAACATCTCCAGCTACAAATTGATCTATATATTGTCTTGATTCTCTGCGAAATAAAGCCAAAAACTTGAAGCACGTTTCTGGCGTCAGAATTCATGATATCGACAATGCAGAGCAAAAAATGTGACAAGTTTAGTCACAGACTTAAGACCCGTCGGATCAAGATCAAAACGGATCTTAAGTCAGTGCCTGAAGGCTGTGAACTCTGGGCTCTGCAAGTCACGTGACTACCTTTGGCTCTCATCCGTTTATTAGACGTAAATAGTTGAGATTAAAACTGGCATTTGGAATAGATGAAATCGAACAGCATGGTTAATCATAACAGAAGTTTAATGTATTTGTCTTGGAACACGATAGGAGAATTCTAAAATAAGGCTTGCCGAATCAATTGTTGAATAGACATTCTAGCGTTGGCCAGCACAATAGGGAATTATTTGTATCGATGACCGAGCAAATCCGTACGGAGCGACGTCGTTTGTAAAACGTCGAGCGCTCGTCTCCCAGGATCGAAATTTCCCTAGGACTTTGCTGAAAAGTGACTGACTCGCTGGCTTTGAAGAAAGATATCGACCTGACCCTTTCTCATCAGGGATTCCGTTCGACTCTCTTGGCTATGGCGATTTGTAAACATTTGCGGAATCAGGAACACAATCGTCGCATTCGACAAATGTGATTTCACACTTTGGCTGTCAAGCCTGGTAATCTCAAAAAATTCCTGTAAATCAAAGCGACTTACTTAGTGAAATAAAAATTGGTAAGTTGAGATGACTTTGCTAAATTGTCTCCGCAAAATACAAAAACAAAAAGTTATTATGAAATATTGTACATTTGTTTCTTAAAGATCATTCAATTTTGATCGGTGGTGTTAACGGTTACTGGATAATAAACAAAAAAAAAAAATCAAACAAAATCTACTAAATATAAATGCTACCCGAAAAAAATGCTATAATTTTTTAACCAATATTTAAGAAGGTTTAAAGTAAACCTAATCGTACAAGAACCATCAAATTTCTGTTTTCTTCTGTGTCACTATTAAGAATTATTTCTACTCATTGTAGCCACCATTGTAGTCATTGTAAACCCCTTAAATTAAGGAAATTTATTTGCAACGAGAAAAGTTAAATATCAATTAGGTATTTTGGCATTAAAATATAAAAAATTTGGGAACGTGACGATTCAGGAGCTAATTTTCCTGGTTATACAATACTGAGGACTTTCTCAATCATTCGCATTTCGCAGATCTGTCGGATCACCGAATATACTGGCGCAAAAGTTAATGTCTAAACGCTTGCAAACAATTCGGTTCTCCACTGTTGCGCCACTCAAAGTGTTAAGGACACAGAGGAAGATGGCGAACAGAATAAGAACGGTGTGTCAAAATCACCGGCAAGTTTCAAGGCGTTAATGGCGCGAGTCCGGCGCAGATATCGCGTAATTAATCACGGGGTGGCGCGGCGGTGTGTCCTTAAATAATCCTCGAGGGAGGATCGAAGATCGGTCGGGATCAGATGCAAATCAGATTCATTAGCGTTAAGCCGTGCGGGGGCGGAGGGCGGAGCCGATGTCGGCGGACCCTTCGACGTAAACACTGCGTCAACCTTCGACCCGGCTACCCGAGGGTTGTTATTGCGCGGTTACCCCCACCCGTCATCCCCGCGACCCGACATTCGTCTCCTTGGTGAATACGTGCACCCTCTCGAGATTCTTCTTTTACGGCCTGCCACACGTACCCCCCTGCGATCCCCGTCCTCTGCACGAACGTACAGAGAAGCGAGTATGATTCCCTTCGAATAAACGACCATTTATTTCCAGTGGTTCCGAGCATGAAATTTTTTACACGCGGAAAATTGTTGTAAGGTGTAGAAATTCAAATCAAGTCAAAAGAGTAAATCAAAATTTTACAGAGTAGTAATCACAAGAGTTATTCTCAGTATCGTCGTTTTTACAGGGCATGGTTTTCTATAAGTAATGTTTATTCGGTGGTTTCACGCGTCTTATTTGATTTTTCACGATTTTTTTTTACGTGCCTTTTGTCGACTTTTATGCGGTTTTTAATACTAAACCTACCACCCTCAGGCAAGATGACCAGTTCCAGATTTTTTATTTTACAATTACTGAAATTATAAAGATGCTTTCGTGGGAAATGATTAAATGAATGTCCACAAAATCCAAATAAATTCAATCTCGTCATTTTTATGAGACAACATGGCCGGTAGGTATAGTGTTAAGCACGTTTCATTTACTTTGCGTTGTGGTATGGTCAAAACTTAAAGCCGATTAATTTAAATTTGATACTATTAAATCCCACTTTGTCAGTACTGAGATCAACCGGATTGCAAAGGTGGAACCTTCGTTACTATTACTAACAATTTTTGTTAAAAACGCCGACTGCTCCTGCGAATTAGCTACGTACAACTTGTGTGAAATGCACAAGGTACAAAGAGATTTCTATAAATTTTAGATGAATTTATACTAAAAAATTCGTTGAAATATTCTGCGACACTGTCAATCGATTCAAAACGTGTGCGTGTGTAAAAAAGATGGTAGATCCACGAACAAGTTGAAGTTAGACAAATAATAAGTTATCGGTAGACTGTAGATTTTGACGCTGCATACATTCAATATTTCTGTCTTATTTCCGATTTATTAACCCTTAGCACCCGAATGGCGACTGTGAGGCACCACTAAAAATTGCTGTATCATTATTGAAAATATTTTTTACATTATTAAATTTGTTTGGATTTGATAAATTACTAAACATTTCAATATTATACGAGTAAATTGCACCATTTTTGTATGTATAATATGAACAAAAATATACAGAAGGGAAATATTCTAGGTCGGAAGAAATGTTTCTTTTTGGAGTAAAATAGCTTCGAGTGCAAAGGGTTAAGCTTTTCCTCAGAAGGGCTGCATCGCGTCTCTGTTCCTTAAAATTAATTCTGAAATGTTTGCTCACATATACAGGGTGTCCAGTAACTGGTGGTACAACCGAATAGGGGGTGATTCTACATGAAAAACTGAGTCGAAAATATATAATAAAATTTTTTGATACAAGGCTTTGTTTTCGAGAAAAATGAGTTTGAAAATTTGTCTAGTGCGCGTGCACTCGGCTTACTTGCGGCTCAACGAACTTTATTCTGAGTTACCTCTTTTTTCGCAAAGGTTTTCGAGGTTTGTATACATCGAATAAATCGAAGGTCGAGGTTACAATGTTAAAATTACCTTTGAGGAATTCGTTTAATTCATAAATTGCTGGAAGTGCTGTCCACGTTGTTGTAGACATAATTGTGCCCTTCGTATTAAATTCCTTCGAACATCTTGTAATGTGCAATTATTATGCTGCTTTAAGTGTTCAAACGCTATCACAATTTTTTGTTGTAATTGTTCGATGCTCGTTATGTCATCACGATACACAATCGATTTCACCTGACCCCACAAATAAAAATCTAACGGTGACAAATCCGGAGATCGTGGCGGCCAAGATACTCTGCCACCGCGACCGATTCAGCACTGATAATTTTCACTTAAAAAAACGTCTTACTTCGCGACTGTAGTGCGGTGGTGCTCCATCCTGTTGAAAAATTAGCGTTCTTCGAATCCCAAGAGGCACATTTTCCAATAATTCCGGCAACACGTTTCAAAGAAAATGTAAATATGCTTTCGATGTCACATTTCTCCGAAAGAAATAAGGGCCTATAATTTGGTCACCTATTATGCCAGCCCAGACGTTCATGTTTGTAAACATATCTAGAAGTACGAAGGCAATTTCCGAGATATCCAGACGTGAGGCAGTGGAATCCGTTGAGCCGCAAGTAAGTCGAGTGCACGCGCACTAGACAAATTTTCAAATTAAATTTTTGTCAAAAACAAAGCCTTGTATAAAAAAATTTTATTTTATATTTTCGACTCGGTTCGACAGAAAATGTACTATAAAAATTCGCAGTACAGAGGTCATAGTTACCTTTCGAGGCTCGAATCGACATCAGGTGTCGACGTTGAACAGTTTCCACGGGCAGCCGCGGTGTACTTTATTAAAAAAGGGGTGGTCGGGTCCGATCAGCTTGCCAGGCAACGGTAACCGTGCGCAGTCGATCATTCGTAATTTAATTAAAAACTGAACCGTGTTCCGTTGTTGCGGGTGATCTCGGCCCGGTCCCACCCTCTTCTTCATTTATCGTTCACCCTTGGTCATACTTTCGATATTAACGCGCCGCAATGACGCCGGGGATCAGCCGCACGTGCTACTGAGTAACCACTCGAATTAGAAACTGTTCGACGCGATATGGAATAACAATTCAAAACTCTCTATTCGAACGCTAAAACACGAAAACAATGGGGGAGGGGGGTTAACAGTCGATGAAATCCTGGAAAACGGCGGAGTCACGGATCTGTACAACCGGGATCGATTTCTCGGTAAATATTTGATCGTGCCCGCGATCGTAAATCCGAACGCAGGATCGTGACCGCGCGTGCTGCCTTCTAAATGGCTTTCGAGGGGCTAAACGAGCGGCTTTACACGTGTTTGCCAGTGGCTTCCGGTTCTGTTTGCTTAGGACCGGCGAGGCGCGCGCGATCCGCTCGGTTTCAGCCGTTGACGGAGACGCGGAAACGCAGAATCCTGCCACGTTCTTAGCACGTTCGATTCTCCGTACGAGGGAGCGTCATGGAGGACGGAGGGGGCCTCGGGAGCACGTGGCCCCTCGACGATGAATTAAAATCGCGGCGGGTCAACGCCGAATATTCCACACTTAATCACGCCGCTTGACACGCGGGATTACATCGCGTATAATCGGATAGAATGCCGTATATTAGATTTCGTGGAGATTGAAACTATCTTCGCCCTCCCCGCGACGATTATTAGATATTAACCCTTCGCGCGACTTCCTCGAAGAATATTTAGTAGGCTCCACCACGGGCACCCCCCCTCTCCCCTCTTCGTGGCCTTTCTTTTTATAATTTTTAGGCAAAAATGAATTTTATGTGACCAAACAATTGGCTCTACTTTTTAAAAAATTGTCGATCTAAGCTTGCATAAAAAGTAATTTTATAATTATTCTAGGAACTCCAGAAATAACCCAAAGAAAATTTTCTCTACATTATTGTATGTGAAAATAATCGATTGACAGATTGTCAATTTTTAGATTATTCCTCCCTGCTGTATAATTAGACTGTGTATTCTGGGAGCTTATGGCCAACATGCGTAGGTGAAACGCAAAATAGAAGAAACATCAGATGAATTTAATATTACTGGCACGTTATATTAGACCTGTTAAAATTTTCAACGGAACAAATCCATTTTTGTTACTCCTCTTTTTTGTAATTGAGGCAGACAATTCTTATTTTCTTTCAATTAACCCTTTGCACTCGAAGCTATTTTAACTCCAAAACGAAACATTTTTTCCAACCTAGAATATTTCCCTTCTATATACTTTCTTGTCGTGTTATACTTATAGTGTTTATAGTGTATTTATAGCGTTTAGTAATATATTAAATACAAAAAACTTAATAATGTAAAAAGTATCTTGAATAATGATACAGTAATTTCTAGTGGCGCCTTCCAGTCGCCATTCGAGTGCTAAGGGTTAAACACCATCGCACACTATCTCGACTCTTAACTGTCAGTAATATCGGATGAACGAAGAAAATGCAGTACATATGGGCAATATTATGTTAATAATTTATACGTTGCTTTCCTGTTTCCTTTTCGTCCAAAGCAGACTTCACGCGAGTTCTATATTCTCGGGCAACTTCCGGCTGCATTTTTATATTCAAAATACTTTAACAAGTTAACCGGGGAGTTTAATTTTAAAAATCCCTTACGGGGCGCGGAATTTAAATCAACCAGTGACGAGTATACACATCGAACGCAGGCTAAACGCCGCTATTATAATTTTTACGAGAAAAATAAAGCAAAACGAGAAAGAATTACATTTTTATTCGATCAGAAATTAACAATTCATTAACGTCAATAGAGTTTCGGTTTGACGTGTATATACGTTCTAAACGTAAAATGTGTCTCTTAATGGATCAATAAAAAAGGCCCCGAATGAATATCCACGCGCAACGTGAAAAAGAAACCGAACACGTCGACCGAAGACAGTCATCAAAGAAGCGGGCAACGGGACGGATTAATCATACAAAATCAACAACGCGAGTATAAATTTCCACGCCGGTGGCGCGTTTGCACCGTAAAATTCTTCAACAAAGAGCTCGGCGGATCGCTTATTAGCGGGCGCAATAACTCACGCATGAAATATGCGACGCGGGATCGAAAAACGAAAAATGAGACGGTCGGTTGAACACGATTTTCCCCGGGCCCCGTCGACTTTCCACAGTTGAAGAAGCCCCGAACGGCGCGCGGCTACCCGGACGATTATTTAAATTTATGGGCGGCGTCTCGATCCCGTGAAATCGGGATTAAGGATCGCGGCTGCGCTGCGGAGGGATTACGCTTTCACGGTTCGGGACGCGCGTGTGCGCGATAGTGGGTATTTACTCTCGCGCTTGTTTTTCTCCGAAAACATGGAATCCGCTCGGCTCGGCTCGGCGCGGTGCGGCGGGGGCGAATCAAGTTGTCACGGGTGCGAGATCGTTCGTTTCCAGTTCATAAAGTCCGACGCGGCACAATGCCGGCTAACTAGGCGTGGTTCGCTTTGAAGAGGGTCGCCCGGGTACATTATACCGCGGCGGGTACACGCCTGTGTGCGTTGGTACCTTGCGTTTCACACCCGGCAACATCTTTTGACAGGTTGATACCGTGGTTGCGCCCGGGCAGGATGCAACGCGTGTCAGGGGCCGCGATCATCTCTGCCTTTCCTGTCCTGGCTGCACACCGGTCCCCGGCGATAGACAGTGAACCTTTTAGCCGAAGTCTCGCCGAGCGGTTCCCCTGGTTAATTACTTCTTGCCCGATACCTGCTCGAGGAGGTACTCCCTTCTTCGTCGTTAACACACTCCGCCGCGACCGTATCCTGACGTGCAATCTCATTTTTCCGTGGTCGCCACTGCAAGAACCCCGCGTTTCGGTCAACCTCGGTAGTATGCACCTTGTTGATTAACCCTCGTGTCGATACCTGTCTATCTCTGCGGAAACAAGTTTCCAGAAGTAATTTTATCAACCAAATACAACGTACACGGCAGTGAACTTGTTAATTTGTCTTCGAAGTTAATTTAAAGATTAGTAGGAAAATTTCATTTTGGTACATCGTTCTTTTTGGCAGTTTTCGGGAACAAATCCGCTGAGCATGTTCGAATGAACAGAATGATTTAGAAATGTACCGTTGTGTTTGGGAAAGACGAATCGTCCCATGTAAAAATCATTCTTATATCTTTTAGGGTTAAAGGACTCTACTTTACTTAGAGTACTTTGAGTACCAACTAAAGAACTTATACGTAAAGTGAAGAACTCATTTTGTCTTGAACCATAGGGACTTTTCAGGGTTTTTATTCACTGTCCAGGATTATATTGCAATTTTTATATTTCTATGTCTTAAAAGCACGGAGCATGAAGTGATGACCGTGATTACCAAAGCAAGCCCATTAACCCCCTGCACTGCTATTTATTTTGTGATTATAATGATTAGAAATTTGTCTTCAAATGCTAGAGTTCAGAATTTCATAGAAAAAAGAAAAATAGTTTATATGTATTGTATGCCTATGTTTTCTCCAAAGAATATACATCATCTACAACAAAATCGAATTTTATTTCGGTTTAAAGGAAATTGATAACTAGACTGAAAATCTTATGCATTTATGGCAAAAATTAGTAGGTGTAATTTGAAGCATCAAAAATATTAGAAAAATTACTTACATACTATTATACTATTTTCAGCTGAAATTCAGGTAAAAAATTTTTATTTTGTATAAAGATCCGTAGTCTATTGATAACACATATTTATTAGTTTCTGTTCAGAACCTTCATGGCGAGTCTGACTCGATATTGTAGGGCTAGAGATTACGTTTATTCTACAGTCTAAAATGAAATGTTAAGATTAAAATGAAATTCTTGCAAAGCATCGTGACTATCTGAACACCTACTAAAGCAGGGCAACGTTGCAGAAGATCTCCGCGTGTCTAGATCTTCGCTCGCGTTCGCTTTCGGAGTTCTGTACACACACGGAGCAAACTCCGATCTAAAAATCGGCAAGGATGCATTCTGTAACAAAAAATCGCTCGGCGACCCGCAGGAGTGCGGTTCGGGTGCCGTTCCGTCTCTGGATCCTCCTACTTTGCTCGGAGACATTATCTCGGCTCTGATCGCCGCCATTCCGCGTTTCCTAGCGCGCATATACCTACACGCGTACACCGACAAAGTGACAAGTTTTATCAGGCCCGGTAGATCTCGATAGCGGGATGATGTATACGCGTGGGCGTGGCACCTCCAAGGACCAAATTATAGTCCTGCGATGGACGCGAGGATGCCGGGATGGCACCGGGTTAGAATCTGCCGGACCCACCCTTTCCATCCCCCGGTCCCCTTTTCCCCGAAGTCCTATTTTTCCCCGGTGTGTTCCTCGGCATTGTTTGGCCCGATGACAGGTGTTTGTTCTCGAATCGATCTCTCTCTCTCTCTCTCTCTCTCTCTCTCTCTCTCTCTTTCTCCTGCTCGTTCTCTTCCCCGAGGCTACGGTTACCGTTCGCCGACATCGAGCAACGATTTCCATTGCTTCGACGGCGTTTCGCCATTAGCATCGGCGCCGAATGGCCATCCACGGTCCACCGCCAGAAGCAGACACGCGGCAAAAACCTGCCAGCCTTGTTACTCCTCTCCCGATGACGTACCTCTTCTCTTCATCGTAATCGTCCGCGCGGAGAAAACCCGATGACATTTTTCTTCGCCGTGGCATTTCAACGCCCGTTAAGAGGCAAGACTCCGTAGATTCGCGACAAGGTAGAGTGACCACGTTACCGACAGAAATAGACGAAAAATGGTTTTACGTGCCCCAAATTTTCGTCCTTATATGAGAATATTTTTCGCTGGGGAAGGGCTCGTTCGAAGGAGGAAGGTTCAATCTAGCGCGCGCTGGTCACGAGCTAACGAGATTATACAGATATTTGGTGATAGAAGCTTCGAATCCATTTTTATACCATTGTACGATTTTTCTGGATTAAATCGAATGTAGCGCGTACTAGAAAACATCTCCGGCTACAAATTGAGCTATATTTTGTCTTGATTCTCTGCGAAATAAAGCCAAAAACTTGTAACACTTTTCTGGCGACAGCATCCATGATATCGATAATACAGAGCAAAAAATGTGACAGGTTTAGTCACAGACTTAAGACCCGTCGGATTAAGACCAAGACGGATCTTAACCTATTAACGGCCAAGAATTTTTTTTAAATAAACTTAATAAAATACACATTACTGTTTTTAGATATTTATTAGAAGTAAATCCATATATGACAGTAATAGAAAAAAAATAACAGGAAGCGATATATATATGTATATATGTGTGTGCTCAATCGAGTACAATGGGCTTATGTATTGGATGAAACAGTCTCTTTCGGTACACAATATAACTTTACACTTAATGCATGCCCATCTCACCCTCATATGACTATCGTTTCTACACTCTACTGAACGGATATCAACAGAGAGTGTGCAGGGACTCGCAGTATATCGGACTGCAGAATCAAAATATGTGCGAATATCTCATTCATGGTCGGTAAAAATGAGATAACCATTAGTAATACAGCTTTCTACACGGTTAGTGAGTACTTGCAAACGATGGACAAAACATCTAGCCAATCTTAGATGGCACTAGAAGCAAACCAATATGATCCTGTTATCCTGTACTCAAGCGAGTACAATGGGCGCTAACGGGTTAAGCCAGTGTCTGAAGGCTGTGAACGGAAATTATACATCAGTTACCGACCTGCTGGCTCTGTAAAAGTCACGTGACTACCCTTGGCTCTTATGGCAAGGTATTAATATGTTTGATAAGTCTTTTTTACTAGAACTGTTCTACGTCCTCAACACGTCCAAATAACAAAGGGATAATTTCGACTACGTTTGAAGAACAAACAGCCTCTCCGGATTTCTATTGAGCCGTCGTCGTTAGATGCACAAGGTCCCAGGGAGAAAGGCGACGGAACCTGTTAACCAGCACCGATCGCCACGAGTTTTGGCAAACCCTGCTAAGAAGATTAGAAGCATCGGCAGCAGCGTTACAGCTCGGTCCTTGATTCGGCGTGGTTGCAACCGATTTCCTGTCATTCACTTTGGATTAGGCGACCAAGAAGGCCTCCCGGCACCCGTGAAAAGCCCTTTCGAGCCAAGTAACCGATCATCCCGGTTCTCTTCTTCGTTTCGGGTATACAGATTTTTGTTTGTTGCTTCTGCGGATCAAGCGCAACCCTACTGTGTTATTCGGCGCTAGGATCCGCGACGACTTTGTCGCCGTGGACGAAAGAATGATCCATTCTACTTTTTCGGCCGGGATGATCGCGATGACGGTGCACCGGCTCGTCCCCGTCGTCGTTCGTCGTCGTCTATGTGTTCCCTTTAACGGGATCCGACGAGCACCCAGCCGAACCAGTCCAGAACACTTTGCCCGCGGAATGCGACAATTATTCCGTGTTCCCGGAAAGGAGTCGTTCGCGAGCACAGCCGGCCAATTCCAGCTGCTCTCCTGCAAATGAATCTTTTTATCAATGGTCGCGGTTGGTAGAATAAAAATACAAAACGAGTTTCTCGTTTCTTACTTTTCGCACAGCTGTGTTCGCTTCGCGAGTATTTGCCGCTGAAGATACGCGGCCTCGGGATCGTTTCCCGTCACGGCACGGTCGTCGTCGTTCGACCCACTCGATCATGTATTTCTCGATGTACTTTTATACACGATGCAGTAATATTCATGCGAAACAGAAATAGTGAGTATGTTTAAAACATGAGAAAAATTTCATTCCATGTGTTCCATGAGTTTCTTCCATGAGTTCAATCAGCTGAAACTAGCACGTTGATATTTTTAAATCCTTTTAACCCCTTGCCCTACAATAATGAGTCATACTCGTGACGAAGATTCTTTTAAACCGAAATCTGCTTCAAATTGAACCTACCTAGCTCGTAATAAATGCATAATGATTGGGTAAAAGTATGAGTAATGATAAGGTAAAACTACGAGATTCGTCGCGTCCAACTTGATTGTTGTCAAACATACTGGCCAAGATGAAACGAATCAGAGGTTGATCTCTGAAACTTGATGAAAATTTCTCAGGACAACAGTCTTATAATAATATTTTCTCCCTTGAAAAATTGGCTGAATGAATTATCTTAGCACCTCTTCGGTTAAGGGTTGGAGAACAGGATTCAATGGAACAATGCGAAATTGAACATCAGAGACGAACAGGTAGAAATGATTCTCACCGTGCAGACTAGGTTTGCCGTCCTTCTGTCACAAGTTAATGCGAAACATATTCCTCCTGGCTGCTTTCTCTCGTGTCCATCGATGCAAAGAGCGATCGAGGGCGCGGCGGCGGCACGGGCACGAAGAAAGAAATCCATGGAAATAGTTGTCCGTTGGAAAACACGAGATCCAACGAGACCACCCCGAGGTATGCGGTAGCCGGGGCATTCTTGTATCTTCGCAGGATCTCTGTGTTTTACAAGCCAGCTGTGCATTGGTCCTTTATGTACCGCGTGCTCGGTCCGCTCGAGTGGTTCGGCTTGACTTCGCGCTGTTTGTTCTCGGATTCGTAGACGAGAGGTTTCCTCGTGTACGCCGTCAGGATCATCCTCCCGCTTGTCGGCTTAGCTTTCCAGGATTACAAGGATTTCTTTATTTTCCTAGCCGCCCGTCTCTCTCCCCTCTCCTCTCACTCTCTCTCTCTCTCTGTCTGTAGTGGTCTCGTCCGTTCCTCATTCCGGATGATCGAGCTTCTTCTTCCGTCGTCTGACCAGATCCTTGTTAGCATTCGACGACCTCGTCGGACAACAATGCGCGCCGCGTTTGCCTCCTTCGCTCCGTTTATGGACACATTTCTCGTCCCACCCGGTCGATTCCTTAAATATCGAAGGTAACGGGTAAACGATCGAGAAGCCGATCGATCCGAGGCTAGCTGGATCCTCGCGAAAAAAGCGGCTCGGGCTTCGAATGGGATTTCGTTAACGAGCGCAGCTCGTAAAACTGCTCCGCGGTATTTAAATTCCGTTGCTCTTTTTCTCTCTCCTTCGACGATCACCGACGCGCGCGCGCAAGCGAGAGAGAGAGAGAGAGAGAGAGAGAGAGAGAGAGAGAGAGAGAGAGAGAGAGAGAGAGAGAGAGAGAGAGGACAGAGACCGTAACGATCCGTGGTGATCGAGGATCGACGTCGACGTCGATCCCGTTTGCACGTTCGCGCGCGCAGAAAACGATCGCGGAAGCGAGGCAACACGAACGGGCTCCTCGAACCAGCCCGAGCGCAGCCTGTGCACGAGATAAACGAGAAACGTGCAACAGGCGTGAATGAAACAATGGCGGGCCACGTGTCGACCAATCGCAGGGCAGCCAGGAGTCCTACCCTGTGTGCAGGATCCGTGGCTAGGTGGAGCCTCCCGCGGTAGATCCGCGCGATCCCCCGATCGTTCGGCTCGTGGATCCTCTTCGAAGTCCTGCCCAGGACCATTTTATGCCACTTTTCTTTCGTTCTGCGCTATGGAATCCTGCATCCTCCAAATCGACCTCAGACGTTGCAGACGGTTTTCTTTTTCCTGTTAATCGTTGCGGAAACATTTTTATCTCATTAAGTTTTTAGCACCTTATCATCTTTGAAGGGTCTTGTTTCTGCGTTGAAAATTCTTAATTGTTCCTTGGCAGCAGGTCCTGGGGCATGTTTCTACTAAGTCTCTAAGTTTTCTACTGAACTAACTTTCTACTAAGCCTCTAAGTCTCTAAGTCTTCTAAGTTTCTAATAAGTCTCTAAGTCTCTAAGTTTCTAACAAGTCTCTAAGCTTTATACTAAACTAAGTTTCTACTAAGTCTCTAAGTCTTCTAAGGTTCTACTAAATCTTTTGCAAAACTTCTAGTCGTTTATTAACAAGATTTTGAAAGAACGTTAAGAATATTTTTGCGGAATTGCTGACAGGACACTCGACTGTCAGGACTCATTGTCCTTCGAAGTAGGCTTGTAAAAATGTCTCACGCGTCCTGCATCAGCTGATTCGAGAAATAAGTATAGCTTGTTGATCACAGAATCGATTTATTTGAGATATCCTTCGTTAGTGGAGATCATCTTCGACGAGTGAGCACAAATGACATTCTTAGAGTGTGAGACACCAAACTTCTGAATATATGTATTATTATTTGCTCTGTCTGTAACGTGACAGCACATGATTTTACGTGGCGTGTGGTAGAGTAGTGTGTTCCACCTTTAATTTTCTTAGTAGAATCTTAGTAGTTCAACGATGTTGATCCTGTGGATTTTACAGGAAATTCAAGAACTGAATAAAGTTTGAATAATTTAATACAGTGATTTCTCTATATATGTAGCCAAGGCCTGGATGATAAACGTCCCGGAATTATCTCCACTACCGCGGGGTATACCCGAGAGGCCTCGGTATACCGAGATGTAAACATAACATGGCTCAGGTGTTGTTGACATATATCGAGGCTGCATACCTGGAAGATGTTGAATCAGACGGATGTTTTTCAAATTATTTCGCAGAACCTAATCCCAGTAAATTCGACCTCTTGACAGAGTATAAACAAGTTTATTTAGATTTTTTGAAGAATCCTAGATATTCAGCAGGCTTCATCGTTCTCCAATTTTATAGAAATATTGCAAGGTCCAGCTTCTAGGTCACGAGGCTGGAAGCGCAGTTTGACAAACTCATTAGTCGAGCTACCAGTGTTCTACCTGGTCCCAGTTAAGGAATGGCTACATCGTATCTAGCCAGGGAGCGCATCGTTCCGCGTTCCCCGCGATGATGGAACAGATAACGCCCGTAGTCGCCTAAGCTGTGCATGCGTGCACTACGTCCGTGCACGCCGGTGTAATTGATCGACATCAAGGGGGTGCATCACCGGCAGATGTTCGAACGCGCCCTCACCTCCATCTGTTTCTTTCATAAAGAGTCTGCCGTTCCGTTGTGTTGCATTACGTCGCGTTGCGTTGCGTTCGTGCGCGGGGCCCGTCCGACCCGCGGCTACGTACCTGTGACCGGCGGCTATACGGGGTGATTTCAGAGTTCCATTCACCGCTGATAACGTAATTGAATTTCGTAGGGGAGACGGTGACAGGATGAAAAATTGCGCTGGACCGCGTGGAGAATCGATGCTCGATCCGTGGGGACCGATTCGCGACGATACAGCCGGATCCTTGGCTACCGCGATCTATACTGCGGAGATCGTAAGCTCCACCTACGAGTCCTGTTGACCCATTAAGTACCAAAATTTTTATTTCTAATTTTTTTAATGGTTAGTATTTATATATTGAAGACGATTAATGCCAAAAGTAAAATTACATTTGAAGAATTAATTATTGTTATGATCAATTGAGAAAGTATCCCCAGTCGAAGATGGCGGCGCTTGAAGTGTTTTTAGTTTCTTTTTATTATAAATTTTAGCGAGATCAATGTGCGTGATCCCCAATGGGGATGTATTGTATTATTCTAGAGAATCTAGCAGCTGATATTGTAAATTGTATTATTATATACAGGAGTTTCAGTTATTAATTATTTCCCAAACTATAGCTCGGTGTAAAAGATATTTCAAATGAAACGTATGCTCCGTTTCCGGTAGAGACGTCTTATGGTGGCCGTAAATCTTCTCTAGTTGTACGTGTTTCCGTTTAGCGAAGCTAAAGTTTGAACGTCGCTGAATGACCTTGAATGACCTTGGAAGAGGACAGTGTTACCTGTTACACGTTTACCAAAATAAACACATAGAGTTCTGTATAAAAAACCAGAGGTCGCCTTGAAATCTCAGTGGCCCGACCCGGTCGGTATCTCCAAACCTCAAAACATGTTCACAAAAAAAAAGAAGATATTACAGTCCGCCATGAATAAAATTACAACTCCTAACTCTGACAGATAGAATAACCCGGTAGAGAAGGAATAAGTATAAAACGAGTGCAGCTGAAATGAAAGCGAACAGCGTCCCGGTTTGCGATTTTCAACCACCCGTTAGATGTTGCAAGTTCTGACGGTGCGACCGGTGAGCTCGCAGGACGAGTATACCTAATAGGCAGCTTTATACGTGAGATTCAGACTCGCGATGGGAGGCGTGCCGCGAAAATTGCGTCATTTTTCACGGGACGCGGGCCCGGGCCGATTCAAAAATTCCCGCGCTGCACCGGGACGGGACGCAACAGCCAAAGAGAGCCAACAACGGGGGAAGTCCCGGAGCGGGCCCGAGGCGTGCACACGCGGCCACGGTAGTGGAGGATGTGTGTCTTGCTGCGCCCGATAAGATCGCGGGTTTATTAATTAAGCTCTGTAGTCGGATGAGCCTTTTGAATTCCGTTGTAAACACGCATCGGGCCACCGATCGGGCTTGTCCGGGTGTTACGCGCGTACACGGGGACGCCTCTAATTCGATGATCCGGCCGGATCCTTCGACGCGTGAAGCGGATCCGCGCGGACAACCTGTCCGTGGCTGTTCCAGGACTCTTTTTCTGCTAAGGAACGGTCGCCCCGGTCGGCAAGAATGCGGGGGTATTAACCGAAACTGGTGGAACCTTCTCGAGAACGATCGGCCTCTCCTTTTTTTCCACCAGGAAAATTCTCTTCGAGGTTTCAACCCGTGTATCCAGCGCCTCCATTTTCTATCTTGTATGCTTTTCTGTATTTCATATTTGGCCGGAAAAACTGTCCAAACTGGGATTTTGAGAAGTTTCTCCGAAACGAAAATTTTTTGCTAAGATTAGTTGAATATCTGAAGAACAGTATAGAACTTCATCAAAAGTGAAGTTCTTTTTAGGACATGTTGTTGTAACCGTTCTATGAAACATCGTTGTTCGTCAGTGATTTGTATATGTCGCAAAGAAATAATGTTAATGTCATTTATACAGATATTTTTCAAGTAGATGTGTACTTCACTTTTCAATAATTTTCACTTCCTTATTACGTGCCGGCCGATATTAGTATATGATTACACCAGATGATTAACTCTTTAGGGACGATAATTCAATGTCAGATTGCTCCTAAGTGTTCGACGTTATATGACGTTACAGATGTCAAAAAATCTCTTGATAATTCGACTCTTGATAATTTTTTTTTTGATGTTTTGTTCTATACATGTTCTGTTTTTAGAACAAACTAAAACTAAACTTCCTCACAGCACGATACAGAGACTGCTATGCAATATAGAGAGATAGAGACAGTGTTGTACAATGTAAATGAATTCTCGATATATGTCAACAGCACCGTGGTACAACACACATATGTCAACAACAGAGCCGTGCTATGTTTACACTCCTCGGCGCCCGAGGCCTCTCGAGCTTCGTGACCCCTCACGCGGCATACTCCGCGGTAGTGGGGGTAATTCCGTGACGTTTATCATCCAAGTCTCGGCGACACATATAGAGAAACTGTGGCAACAATAGGGTTCTGTAAGGAAGGCTCCGACGGATATTTTTGACTCGTGCACTCAAAGGTTAAATAAAAACCTATTCACGAAGAACTTTTTCGAATTATACTATAGTAATTTTGTAAAGTCCACTGCAGATGTTCGGAGACCGGTAGAGCGTTGTTGAGGTTGAGGACGGTTTCAGAGCGGTGCCAAAGCGGAGCACCGTGCCTGTGGATCGAGTCGGATCATTATGAATTTCGTGCGGTTTCCCCGGCGTAATAAATTAGTCAAAGACGCTCATCAATTTTATGACGGGAGTCCATAGAGAACCGATGCCTAAAACATCGGCCGTCCGGGGCACACTGCCACGGCCCTGGATAGCCTCGAACGTGATGGATGATTTTTCTTTCCCATATACGCGTCCGAGAGATCAGGGGGCCCGGTCTCGGCGATCGTCGCTCTGCTCTCTGTGGCTCTCATTTGCGCACATACATACCTGCACAACCACCCACGGTCTGTGTAACCGTGCCTGTTCAAGAGTGTGGTTGCGCACACGCGCTCCGCAAGCCCCAGACACATTAGCGAGCAACGGCCGCGATTCATGAATAATAAGTGGCGCGAACCGACTCTGTTTTGATTCTTGTACCAGTTAGCTTACCCGCGGACGATACCGCAAGCCCGAAACCTGCCCGGTTTTCTTCCCATTAACCAGCCCGCGAAGAGTCAATCGGACGGCTCCTCGGCAACACCTCGTCCATCTTGATCTCTTACGCATCCATCGGTTACCATGATTTTTCGTCTCCTCGAGGGTACACGATTCTCATTTTCCATGGAAGAACCATAGATTTTTTAAGACCCTGTTGCTGTCAACGTTTTTGGACACAGCTACTGGATCGTTCAGTAAAATGTTGAATTTCGAGTCGCTTACGATTTGATCGCATTGACTACCATGTCAGCCATAGGTGGCTTACGGAATTATTTGTCCAGGTTTTAAAATGAATTTTTACGTTAGTATATTCATTGTAACAAATTTGATTAGGATCTGTAAAATGCAAGAAAGTTGGAGGACTACTTATTTTTTTCAATTTTAATTAAATAACTTACTTCAATTTTATGGAATTTTTTAGGTTTCTAGTTTGGCAGCCAAAGATTACTTTCCCACATTCCTCAATATCATACATTTAATTTTTTCAATTTTTATTTGATGAAATTACTTACTTCGATTTTATGGAATTTTTGAGGTTTCTAGTTTGGCAGTGAAAGTGTTAAATGTCTTTTTGATTGAATGTCAGGCAATTCGTGTGTCTCAAGGAAAATAGTCTGGAACACACACATTCCCGGCAAGCATACATAAAATTCTGGACGTAAAATACCTGGAATCAGTCGATTTTGAAACTTCTGAATCGATGCACAAGACTTGAAGAAGCTTCTCGGTGAACCTTGAATCCTAGAAGTAGCAGGATAAAAGGAACTAAGCGTACCGTGTCGCGAGACAACCAATTGCGAACCATGCTCCCGGAATCGCCGGAATTACACGTTATTTGCTAGGAAGACCACCCATCAGGCTCGTTCAATTATGTGTTCAATTATGGTCGATTCCAGGGGAGGATCGATCTACTTGGTCAGCTAGCGTGAACGGGCGTCGATCTTGCGTTCCAGTGGAACCGGCGTAGCAGGCCGTTGGAAGGATCATTTCCACCGACGAAGTATTTGCATACACGTCGATCTCCGGAGCCGTGAGCGGATCGTTATTTTTGGGCCAGTCTCGCGATACAATATTCATAAGCGATCCTCTATCGTTCGCACGATCGCGGGACCCGATTGTTTTCCGTGTGCCCGCGCGAGCGCGCGCGCACGCGTTCCTTTCCAAAGGACGTAGACAAAGGAGTGGGGAGAAGCGCGGAGAGAGAGAGGGTGAAACGGGCCCTAAAGGACCAGCGGAGCGGGACCCCACGGGCCCCGGAGTTTTACACACGTAAGGAGAGGATCGATATATCGGTATACGGGCGGAGGAATGATAAATGGCCGTGTCGAGAGATGCGCGGATAACATAATGAGACGTATTGTGCCGGTGAGGGACCGACGGGGACCGGGTCCCGGTGCTCTCCCGAGATCTTATGGGGCCTCGAAAATTTCGCCGGACCACGGAGACGAGCCAACCTTCCGTCTTTCCGGGAACTACGGTTTTCTCGACGGAACCGAGAGATTTCCTGACGCAACCCGACGACTCGACGGGCCCACGGATTCTGCGAAAACGGGCATGCGTTTCGGCCCTCAGTTTCCCACGCGTCAAGATTTTCCGATGAAAAGCAACCGCTACCGATCCGAACTGTTTTCGACCGCTGCTTTCTCAGCTGATTTTCGGTAATTCCGTGGCATGAGAATCAACCCGGAAAATAATCGAAGTTGCATCTACTTTTAATTATTTTTCGCCGGCCTTTGCTTTCAGTGCATGTTAACCAGTTAACTGCGGAATTTAATTTTATATCAACTTTTGTTTAAAATATTTGTTTGTCAGATTATCGCAAGTACTTGAAAAGTCGTGAAAACTATTATATGGGACACCTGTATATATCAACTATAACAAAATAGAATTTTATTTCGTTTCAAAGGAAATTAATAACATGCATATTTATTAGACTGTTCAGAATCTTCATCACAAGACTGACTCGATATTGTAGGGCAAGGGGTTAATAAAGCGTGAGGTTCAAAAGAGTTTAGAGTGCTTGTGAAAAAGGAGAGAGAGTTTTTGTGAAAAACCGAATTCAAACGTCCATTTCTCTCTTATCGAAACGAAAGAAACCTGGTTGGAAATCATTAATACAAATTTTTCTAGTTGAGGGTTTAATCGAGAAGACTATGGAAACATAGGGTGAGGGACCCCATTACGGGGGGGGGGGTACCAACTAATATGAGGGTATCAATTACTGTGCCTATATTAATTACACTTATTTTTAAAGTATAATGAAATTTAATATCTCTTTTATAATATTCATTATGCTTTAAAAAGAAGTTTAAATAGAGAAGACTATGCAAATGTAAGGGTAAGGGACCCCATTACTGTGCCTATATTAATTATACTTACTTTTAAAGAATATTGAATATTGAAAAAGAGATATATAACGTCTATATTAACTAATTCTAATGAAAAATTTAATATCTCTTTTTTCATATTGACTATACTTTAAAACGTATAATTAATATACGCACAGTAATTGGTACCCCCACAGTAATGGGATCTCTTACCCTATGCGCTATCGCGTTAACGAATAACATTGAAGTAAGACGCACGAGCAGGACGTACAAAGTATGCTGACTTCTAATTATAAGAACTAAGAGGTAACGAGTGGACGAACATGAAATCGCTGAAAGTGGTACAAGGATATTTTGCTGAAGGCGAGCGCTATGCGGATGCGGTTTAGCGGCAGCGTCTCGCGAGCAAGGTGAGCGGAGAAATTGCCCGAGTCACGCGTGAATGCGGAGCTTCCGGTAATTAATAGCGCAGTAGCTTTGTGCGGGGTCGATTAAGGCGAGGCGTGCCGCTGCGACAGATCGGTTACCCCGTCACTCGGCAACCGGGAGTCTTCTTGCGGGCTGACCTATTGTCTTCGCGGCGAGAGGTGTTCCGCGCGCAGTTTGTCATCTCGGGAACGGGCGGGCGGCGCAGCGCGGCGCGGCGCGGCGGTGTCCTCCCGGCAATGATTTCTATTTGTAAACGTTTTGCCAATACTTTCAGTGCCCGGCGGGTAGTCCGGCTGATACGATCGAAGACACCTTATCCGAGTGACCTCGAAAACACACCTCGGTAATTGCAGCCGGGAGAAAAGGAGCGAACTATCTGCGCCGATCTGTGAAAGTAGTAGAAACCGAGGAAGAAGCTCCGGGGTGATCGGTCACCGAGGATGAGAGCCTGGGTCTCGGGCGACCCTCCCCAGGTGGTTGCAGCCTCTGTGCAGTTAGGCTACGTCAAAGTGTGCTCTCGCGGTTCGAGAGGATCCGGCCGGTTATCGACTGGTCGTCCCTTTGGGGTATGTCGCAGCATCCCCTGTGACCAAGAAAGATGACAGGTTACGGCACAAGGAGGTCGTGACGGGTCACTTGTTCCTCGAAGCGATGACAGAGGCTTCCTTGCCCGGCGTCACCTCATCCTTGAAGTACCTTCTCACTCTCTCTTTCTCTCTCTCTGTCTCTCATTCCCTCTCGCTCTGTTTTGCGGGGGAGGATGACGAAGAAGGAGGAGGAGGAAGAGGAAAGCGCTGGTCGACGCTGGCCGAGAGAGGGTTGCCGAGGGCTGGGGTGAAACGTAGAAGTTGGAGGTTAGGCTAGGGGTTAGATAGGATAGGGAGTGTCGTCATGGCTACGCAGCAGGGGGCGGGGCAATCGATACACCCTCGCCTCACGCACTAAGCACACGCAATGCGTTTATAACACAATGAAACAATGACGAGCGTCGCGAGGGAAGGGCGTTAAGGGGCTAGAAGGGAGGCTGCCGCTGCCGTGGGTGCAATCGCGCCTTCTACTTCCGAATGTGCACGTCCCCGTACACGTACACGAACACGGACACGTGTACGAACGATGTCCTACCCTGTTGCCAGTTTATGCCGATGGTGTTCGGCGATCGTCGACGATCCTGTTTGTTTCGGCTCGTTTTTCACGCGTATCTGTGACAGCGATCTATGCGGCAACGATCGATTCGCGTTCGTCGTTCCCATCCGGGCATATAATTCGTAAATTTTTTCCCCTGTCAGAGAAGACGTTCGCTTAACGATCGTCGATTTCCTTTTAATCTTCTGTTTTTTCCCTTTAGACCTCTCTCTCTCTCTCTCTCTCTCTCTCTCTTTCTTTCTTTCTTTCTTTTCTTTCATTCTTTCTGGCTCTGTCCTTTTTGGCTCCTCTGAGCTTGTCGATCGTGAGAAATCGGCGCGAAAGAGTCCGAGCAGAACGACTTTTAGAAAGCGTGAAGCATAAGGGGCAGCCCGGGTAAATTGGCTAATCGGTAGACAAAAATCGGATCGCGCGCACAGCCATCAGGCACCGCCATTGTCATTTCCGAGATCCGGGGATCTCGCTAAGCCAGCTCGAAGAACTTTCCACAGGCTCGTGTAACGAAACCGCATTGTCCCTGCCGCTTCGAACAAACCCCCTTTCCTTCCTCTCTCCTCTCCTTCTCTTCTGCTGCTGCTGCGTCTTCTTCCTCTTCGTCCTCCTCTTTCTTGTGTTTCCTCGTCTTTTCTTTTCCGCCGGACTTCGGGAAGATTTTCGACCGTTTCATCTTGCGGCAGCGAAGCAACAATGCGAACCGGCGCAGCCGACAATGGCCGAGAACCACCTGAAAACTTACTCGGACAATGAGCCCTCGGGAGTGTATCATTCGGCCGTTTATGAGCTCGCGCTCGTTTATCATTACACCGCCAGACATTTTTCATCGCCGCGCCGTCGCCGAACGGACGGCGATTTCGGGAATACCAGGCCTTTCCAGTTTCGAACCCGAAAACCGTTTTCGGCTTTCGGGGAAACCAAAATCCATCGAATAATGTACAACTCGATTCGATTCTCGCGTTTCATCGACGCGGACGTTGTCATCAACAAGGTACAGTTTCATTTTGGGCGAACTGAAAGCGCACGAGAAACAATGAAATTAGGTTACAACGTTTAGTATTCTTGGGGTCTGTTTGCACGCCACAGAATTTCGAAAATCAGCTGAGATTCGAAATTACTTGAGCTCCTCCGAAACTTTTCAATGTTTCATCCTTTTTCGATGCGAGCACTCGTAGAAAGAAATTGCACGGTTCTTTCAACTACCCCGAAAACAAACCTCCGTTTTTAATCCTAGTTTTGTTACACGTGGAAAAATAGAAACTGAAATACACCACCGATTTAAGCACACGAAGCCACCGTATTCACGATTTATTTCGTGTCGCACAAGATTTTCTTTCATTTACTGGATCAATGATATCAGACCATCCTTCATGATTGCACGTTGTCTTCCTTCACACTGGGTTTATGGAGCACTAAAAGCGAGTATTTTACGTTATAAAAATAAGAAGAATTTGTCTATCCAAGTTTTTAGCCACTTTTTAAATACTGTATGTCTAAAGAAATAAATTTTTGGAGTAATTCCGCGTAGATGGATCTTCACAATCTGAATAATCGTAAATTAAAAATATTAGGACCCGTCATTTCGACGGGTCGAGTAAACCTGGTATTAATAATTTCCCAGCAGAAGAAGGAAGAATGTATTCATCTCAAAATATACGTGTCCATTGCAAAAGCTTACTTCGCGATTCGAGCATTCACGTGTACGAAAAATCTTCAAAATCTTCAAGCATCTGTAGCACAATATAATAAAGAATAGCATGACAGATAATGTTCATTCCCAAATAACAAACCCCTAAAGCTGTTACTCGTATCACTTCACCATCACAATTTTCTCTCTAGTTAATTTTTGCGACGGATTTTCGAGGAGCCTGTCTCCGGAGCAAATTCGCGAACGACTATGAGAACAGGAGAGTCGAATGCCCGTTAGTTTCGCAAGGAAATTTCCAAAGTGCCGGTTTCCCAGCGGGCAGACTCCCGCGGGCCGAGTAGCTCGCGTACCAGAAGATCCGTGCTGGTTCGTGATTCATGGGGCAGCGTGCCTTAACCGGTGATCACGATAATAGAAAGTTATCTGGCAAGTCGTAGATTGACTCGAAGATACATTCGTACATACGATAGGATCGGTTCGAGTGGACGTGGGGGTGGTGGGTCGTCGTGAGCGGAGGGGTTAACAAAGGACAGAAGGTGCAAAGGTGAGGCGGTTCGCACGGTGTGATCCAGCTGGAAGCGTTTTACGCGACTCTGGGGTTCCGGGAGTCGTCTTTGTCGTTGTCGTCGTGGACGATCGTCACGAAAACTGAAAACGAGCGAGAAAGAGAGAGAGAGAGAGAGAGAGAGAGAGAGAAGGAGAGAGAAAAGGGAAATCATTAGGAGCACAGCGTAGCTCTCGAGGAACGCAATAACTCAGGGGATACGCTTTCTGACACCTCGGAGCAGGGCGAGAGCTGTTGCCCTGGGCCCGAGCGCACCTGTCCAGGTAGGCGGAGTTGCGTGTAGCTGGTGTTCCAGGAATTTGCGGCGAGGAAGGCTCCAGCCTGTCTGCCAGGATCAGGATCATCAGGATCGTCAGTTTTGTCTAGGAGCGGGCCTCTGTGGGGGTCGGCTTAATGAGTTTTTGCTGGAACACCTGAGACCTAGGCTCTCGCTGGCCCCAGTTTTCTTCGCTCGTGAGTCCCCGTTGGACCCGCGACGATCCTAACTCGCGGGAATCAACGCGGACACCGCGGAACCGGGCCCCGTTGAATCGTATCTATGATCTTCTTCGCGGACGCGAAAGCGTGCCGCGGCTCCGGACGTTTATTACACTTGCGCTGCACTTTTGTGCCGCGTGAAAGATGTCCCGGCACCGTCCCCGTTCTTCTCCTCCTCCTCCTCCCCCGCTAATTTTATTATCACCGTATAAATTCAGGGCGACAAAGACTTTACAATTCATTTCGGGGCCCTTACACGACGTAAAAGAGATATTACGAGCGATATCGCGCGGGAACACGCATGGTGTGTGGCCAGATCGCGTTACGATCCGTACCCTGGGACATTCATTTAAAACGTCATCGCTTCATAAATCAAAGCTCGCTAAGTGCGAGATCGCGCGCTCGAATATCCTCGTCCTCCTCCTCCTCCTCCTCCTCCTCCTTCTCCTCGTCTTTCTAGCCCCTCTCGTCCCTCGATCGTTTCGCGATCCCGTCCCACCGACGTCGAACGTTCGCGGCTACCGCGCGTGATTTACCGTATCGTTTAGCCGTGGATCGACCGCGGTCGATCAAATTAGACGACCGCGCCGATCGATGTCTCCTCGTTCGCCTTTTCGATCGCCTCGCCACCGGAGGCACAGCAGTCTCCTGTGGTCGGATTAATTTCGAGTACACGATGTTCTTCTGGTACATCTAGCTCTACTAGGTACCAATTGTTCTTCCTATTGTTCACTCTAATTTCTACAATTTTGGAAAACTTTGTGAATTGCTTGGAAAACATTTGCTCAAATTATAATTGGGGCTGTGCCTACCACTGGAGGAATCGATTACGTCATGAAATTGTCGAATCTGACGTAAGAAGGATTTTTAACACTGAACCTACCGAGCCTTAAAAGTAACTGAATCATGTTGTCTTATAAAAATGACCGGATTGAATTTATTTAGATTTTGTGAAGTTCGTATTATTAGGGGGCCCATGAGTAATCAATTATTTTGAAATATAAAACAATCTTTACAGTAAATTCAAGTTTTTATTTGTTAATTTATAATATAATCTCTATCATTATCAAGGACAGTTTGCCAACTTTCCTGCAAATTTTCAGTCCCCCTCTTATAGAAATCCTGGGTTCGCGAAGCAAGATATAACTCAAGGTGCCTCCTTACATATTCTACAGAAGTGACTGTTTTATTTCCTAAATAATGCTCCAGAGATCTGTAAAGATTATAATTAGAAGGAGCAATATCCGGTGAGTACGGGGGGTGCGGTAAAACTTCCCATTGCAATTCTTTGATTTTTTCCTAAGTGAGTTTCGCTGTATGGGGCCGGGCATTGTCAATTTGCAGTATTACACCTTTTCTGTGGACTAAAGATGCCCACTTTTTCAATAGTTCCGAATACAACCGTTGTAATTGCTGACAATGCAACTCAGCAGTAACTGTTTCTCCAGGTTTCAACAACTCAAAGTGAATTATGCCACGACAGTCCCACCAAATGCACAGTAACATTTTTCTAAGTGATAAGCTAGGTTTAGGAGTTGATATTGCGCTTTGATTTGCAGAAAGCCATTGCTTGGAACGCTTTATGTTATCATAAAGAATCCATTTTTCATCTCCGGTAACGATTCTGCTAAGAAATGGATCTCTACGAAATCTGAATAGCAATGAAGTGCAAATTGATCGACGGATATTCTCGTTGGGGTCAGATAATTGATGCGGTATCCATATTCCTTGCCTATATGCTTTTCCCATTTCGTGTAGGTGCTTTTGTATAGTTAACCATGTGGACCCAAGGCTTCTCGATAATTCTTGTATACTTAATTTTGGAGCACCTTGCACTAGAGATTTTAGGGTGTCATTATCAAATTGAACTGGTCGTCCACTTCGAGACCTGTCAGAGAGATCATAATCACCAGCAGCAAACCTTCTGAACCAACGTTGACACGCGTTGATCAATACATCTCCATAAACATCGTAAATTTTCTTTGGTGTTACCGTTCCATTAAATCTTGAAAATGACGAATATGATTCTCGGAAGGTATGGACGACGCCATTTTATTACAGGGTTGTAAAAAGAAATTATATTTTTTAGAATAATTTGAACACAGGCTGCTTTATCAAAAACTGTAAAAGAATACGTGTTTCCCCTTCAACGATCGGTACAGAACTAACTTCAAAACAAATTCTTTGCAAATAATTGATTACGTATGGGTATACCTAATATATTAAATACAAATGATTTCCTTAAACTGTGCATCTTGAAATCGGACCACTTTGGTAGTGAAGAACGGACTCGATCTACGTCGTGAAACCGTCAAATGCGTTATGAGAAGGATTAGCGAAGAGAGGGGAGACCGCCTGGCGCAAAGATTGAAAACTTGGCGAATTATCGGCGCAGCAAAGAAACGTTTGCGAGAGGATGAGACGAGGAAAGAAGGGTGGAGGAGAGAGGAGACGGAGCGGGCTCGCATCCAGTCCGGTTTTGGAGGCAGGGCGCGGACATGTGGGCCGCGAGAGTGACGGATGGCCACATCGCATTTCGCGGCTCCATATCTCCCCGATTTCGCGGGTGTAATTCCCGTAAAGTCGTTTCGGGGCCCTGTTTCGCCGCCGCGCCGCCGCAGCACAGAAACCCGTACGTGGACCTTCTTCCTTCATCGTTCACCCGGTCTCTTCGCCCACCCCCACCCCCCAGCTCCTCTGCCATTCCGCTCCGCACCGGGCTGTCCGCCTATTTTCTTTTCCCTTGATTTCTGTCCGTGGTCGCCGGCTTTTTATTGGCCGGCGTGCATACCATTAGCCGCCGAACGTTAACAGCCCCGACGACCTCTAGCTTCGTCGGTAATTACCGGATCATAGCCGAAAAGCGCACGAGGAACCGAGAGCCTGCTCGCGGCCGCTGATGCTCTGAGCTCGTGGGAACCCGGGACATGGGACGCGAGACCCTTTCCCATGGGACCTCTCCTCGGTTCATGGGTTCCTCTCGGGAGATCCCGTTGTTGCGGTGGAAACCGTGTGTTGCAGCCTGGAGCGATCCGCAGAAGATTTCGTGAAGTTTGGAGTCTTCAATTTTAGGGTAGCTTCGAGTTCCAAATTGAATTTCTTCAGCTCGAGGATTCATCGCAGGAGCAATACGGTAAATTCTCGATATTTGTCAACAACATATTTATTACCAGCGTCGTGTATCATCAAGGAGATGTACCCGAGCCGTGTTATGTTTACACTCCTCGGCGTCCGAGGCCTCTCGAGCTCCACGGCCCCTCACGGGGTATACCCCGCGGTAGTGGGGATAAATCCGCAATCCGTTTATTGTCTAGGTCTTGGCGACATATATGTAAAAGAAATACGATAGATAGTAGGTAACTCTATCGTATTCCTTTTAAAACTCATTTGGAATTAGATACGGATTGCGTATGCCGGTAGAACAAGACGGCGGACTGACACAGCTGATAAGAGTAGATGAAAGAGAGAAAAGCCACGTATAGTACAAAATATAATTGATTAGGATTGTGGAATAATAGCTTTTAATGTCGTTTCTTGTGTTTACAGGTAGGAATGTAATGTAACGTAATGTAATGTAAATAATGTAGACAACTGTTGTAAATAGCGAATCAAATTTTAATCTTGTGTTTACAGTGAAACTCAGTTTGGCTATTACTTCCGAAAAAATAAATTGAAGAGTAAAAGGATAAACTTATTATATAAATATACAAAAATCACTGTACCTGGAGTCCTAAATTGCTCTCGAGCTGATTTTTAATTTACAACTTCTATTTCTTAAAATTTAATACTCCGAGGACTCCAAGCTTCGGAGGAGCCCCTCTATGAAGATCTCCTGAAATTGTGTCGTCGAGAGACAGACGGAGTTGCTGAGCCTAGAACAGTGCCCAAAAAGACACTACCCTAAAGAGCACCGAAACCATCGAATATTTAAAGTTGCGGTACCCAAAGCTTCAAAGGAAAATATTGAAACTCGAATCTTGTTTTTCGGTTTTATCTGTTCTCGCAGGGGACAATATTTTGGGTCCCGAAGGATCTGGACGATTTTGACTCGTGTCCCGTTTGTATAGGGAGAGCGGCAGAAGGAGAAACGAATTCGAAGAGCGGATAATCGATTGTACTTCCTCACGAGTAATCGAGAAGGAAATCGTGCACGAAACACGAAACCCGCCGTCCGATCGGTGTACGCTTAGGGCGGGGTAGCGGGGAATGAATGTGTCAGAAGCAGCCCCCGGGGTCTAATTATGAGTTTGCACAGAGGGTTGGTTAGTCGACTGCGCCGCGTTACGAAGAACCCCATTGACTCATTGACCGAAATATCTTCATTGAGTGACGCATGTGAATTAATAATTGCACCGACCTTTTCCGCCTTGTACAGCTTTCTTTTCTGTTTTTTTTCAACGAACCCCCTTCGCTAACTCGATTGCCATTTCTTCGGACTGCACCCCTCGAACCAACCCCTGCCACCGCCCCCTTCTCCCCATTATCTAACTTTCAAAACCACCTGGAAAATATTTTCCAAAGTTTCTGCGGCGAACCGAAAAGCAGGTTTCTTCTCATTAATATAATTAATTTAAGGGGGGATAATTCCGCGCCGTTTATCATCCAAGCTTTAGCGACATATACAGAGAAATCACTGCAATTAAATTCATATAAGAAAAATTAAATTTTGCGTTCAGAGTGTTACCTGTCCGCAAGGAAAATTCATCCCAAATCGAATGCCATCGATTATGTCTGTGATTGTCGTTCGCTGTCGTCAGAAAGAGACGTGGAGACATGTCCCGATCGCGACGGGTTAAAAGCCACAGCGCGAAGGCTATTCTAAAAGTATAATAACGTCTCGAATGTGAAGATACCGATAACTGGTTTGGTTTCGCCTTCGAACGACAGATTTATTTAGCCGTGGCGCGGGCAGAGCGTGGATGCTAGATCGGTTCCTTGATCCTTCGGAACGTCGTTAGGATCTCGTTGCGCTCGGCAAATAAAGGATGCGTAGCGTGGAATAACGCAAAAGGTAGAAAAGAAGGTGGGCAGGGGTCAGGGAGTCGGCGGAAAGTTCGGCCGGGCAATATCTCGCGGCGTCGACGGACAAAAAGGGACACAATGCCGAGGGCAGGATCGATTCTCCTCGGTCGAGAGGATCACGAGGCGCGGGAGGACGAGGAGGGGGAGGGGGAAAGGCTGAGAGGCTAAGGTTGAGGTTGCGTTGCAAGGAGAGGGCACCGGGCCACATTGTTGTCGAAACGATGCTCACCGATGGGCTTCGGGAAACAACGAGCCACCGGTCTCCAAAGAAGCGTAATTAATCACTTTTCCTGTGTAAGAAACGACCGCTCGGGAGCGAGAGAGAAATAGAATTCGCTCCGAAAATCGTCCTATGAGATTCTCCGGGCTCCAAATCGATAATGCTGTTCAACAAATTAACAAACACCGAGAACTTTCTGGTTGATCTGATTCTTTCAATTTCAAAATACATCGGGACATCAAGGTGTCATTTCCTAAGTGAATCTGAAGCCTCGGGGCTTTTGTGTGCAGTGTATTCTCGATATATGTCAACAACACGGGTCTTGTCAGCGTCGTGTCTGAGTGACCTCGGCATCTGAGGCCTCTCGTTTATCATCCGGGCCTTGTCGACATATATATACAGAAATCAGTGTACCTGGAGACCTAAATTTCTCTCGAGCTGATTTTCAATTTACAACTTCTACATCTCAAAATACGAGGATTCCAAACGTCGGAGGACTCTCTATGAAGATAATTGTGAACATAGCTTGCATCAATACCTTCTTGCAATTACAAAACTAAACATATGACAGAGTCTCTACAATTTCACCAATATTGTAACATCCCATTAGCATGCATAAGCGGAATAATCCGTACACGCTGACTGCCACTTGTTACGGATCATTAAATAATTCGCACATACCACTGTCGATCGAGCAGCTCGGTTTTAACGAGTCGTTTAACGGTTTAAACCGTTGAACGGTTTAAAATAACAAATCTAAGACCGGTCATTCGACCCCGACGCGGCGCTGGTAGTTTTAGCGTTAAGAACCCCGACATAAACGCCTAAAAACAGTATATAAACGGGTAACATTTAGTAACTTATTCCGGCCAAATCGCAACAATTAGCTCAAAAAAAAAGAGAGAGAGAGAGAGAACAAGTGCCGCGTAAATCTCGCGAGAACGATCGCGATAAACATGCCAGAGCCACGCGGAATTCGAAAGAATTCGAGTCTCCCGCGGCGTGTCGCGCGGGAAATCGAAAGCACACGGAACAATCGGCCGTCCATGAATGAACCATTCGCGGACACCTCGACGCACGGACACATCCGTGAGACGTATGCAAATTTGAGGACTTCATCGTGAATAATCTGCAGGAGGAAAGAGTCGGCCCGGAGAGCGTCGCGGTTCCCGTCGATCGATTAATGTCCGTCGTCGGTCATCGTGCGTATTTCATCCGAGACCGGCGCGGAACGCAGGCGGATCTTCGGAGTTTTCCCGGAGCGGATCGGTCGCGGCCAGCGCAGATTAATTCGAAAAGTGGATTGTCCTCCCGCGCGCGCCCGCACGCGGCCATCGGCGAGCGGTGTAATATAAACGGCGGGACTTTACGATCCGTCGTATTTCACGGCTGCGAGCCGATTCCGTAAGCGGGTTTCCGTAATTGCGCGCGCGCGAGCACGCTCGCGAGCACTCGCGATAAACCTCGCGGTTTAAGAATCGGCGCGGCGATAACGAGCATTAGCTTACCACTTTTCATCGCGACGGACGCGACCGTCAAGCTATCGCCTGGTAGCCCGCGTTTATGCGACGGGACGCGGGGCCCTGTTACTCATAACTCGCGCGTTTCCGCTCCGTGTATCGAGTATCGACGATCGAGCTGCCCCGCCGATAAACAATCAACCGTATAAAATAATGAACAATTTGTTCCTAGTCCGGTGACCGCGGTTCACGGTCCATCGACGAATTTCTTCGTCCTCTTCCTCCTCCCCCTCCAACTCCTCACTTTCCTTTCTGCTTCTCTCTTTTTCTTTTCCCGTTCCTCTGATCCACCGTACACATTCGTATTAACACGCCGAGCCGAGTATGTAACTCGAAGAGAGGATAATATCGGGTGGGTACATCGTCGAACCGAGAGAGACGCGCGAGTCGCCATAAATAATGCAAACAATCACGCGATCCCGCGCGTCTCACGTCCCCTATTTTCCACGAGTCGCACGTTAGGCTGCGTCGAGGCGCGAATCCACCGTACAAGGACAAAGGGTGTATCGCCAGGAACCGAGCGGTAACAGTGTAAATCATAGTCTCTCTCTCCCCGTATCGTGTTCTCTTCCCCTCCCCTCCCCTCGCCACTCCATTCGCTTAACCCCCACGATAGTACCGCTCGGTAGTTATAGTTCGCTGAACGCGGCGACGCGAGAATCGACTCCTGCGGTGGTTGCTGTTCTTATTGTACCCTTTTCTAACGAACCTTTTAAATAAACGTTCCAGCTCGTGGGCGTGCACACAATTTTCAAGAAAAATGTGATTTACAGATATACAGATTTACAGATTCTGCTGCGTATCGTTTGTACCGTCACTAGACAATGGAAGTCTGTGCTAAATAAAAATTTGCCGCGCCTGACAAGCATCGTAACTGTTGGTATTAAATTATAGTTTGCTCTACGTTTCCATCGATTAAAACTTCTTTGATTATCATAATTCCTTGGAAGAAAAAGAAAATTTATATTATTAGGGGACCCATAAGTAATCAATTTTTTGCAAAGAATTTGTTTGGCTTTAGTACCGATGTTTTGTTTGTACCGATCGTTGAAGAGGAAACACGTATTGTTTTACAGTTTTTGATAAAGCAGCCTGTGTTCAAAATATTCTAAAACTTATAATTTCTTTTTACAACCCTGTAATAAAATGGCGGCGTCCATACCTTCCGAGGATCATATTCGTCATTCACTTTTTTATTTTCATGCGGGATTTAATGCAACAGTAACAACAAAGAAAATTTGCAACAAAGAAAAGGTGTAATACTGCAAATTGACAATGCCCGGCCCCAGACAGCGAAACTCACACAGGAAAAAATCAAAGAATTGCACTGGGAAGTTTGACCGCACCCCGCGTACTCACTGGTTATTGCTCTCTCTCTCTCTCTCTCTCTCTCTCTCTCTCTCTCTCTCTCTCCCTCTGACTACCATCTTTTCAGCTCTCTGGAGCATTATTTAAGAAATGAAACATTCACTTCTGTAGAAGTTGCGCGGAATTGAAGTCAAACAATGACGAGTATAAAAGTAAAGCAAAATGAGAAAGAATTACATTGTTATTCGACAAGAAATGAACAATTCATTAACGTCGACCGCACCGCAATTGAATTGACGTGTACACGCGTCGAACGCAATTTGCTGGCTAATAATTTTAATTGACTGAACACGACGCAATAGATTTGCTCGATATTGTCATATGAAAATCCACGATCCACGAATAATATACACATTTAGTAAATAATTTTGTTCAAAATCATTATAACGAGCGGGTCTTGATGTTGCATCTCAAGGGGTTAATCGTTCGCGGAAGATTAATCAAAGGATTAAAAATTGAATACAGACCGCAACGCACCGCTGATCATGCAAATACGAAGAACGCGAAGAAGCATCCGCGAAGAATGCGCTCGTGAAAGGATCGCCGATCTGGTTCGAAGCGGGCGAATTAAAAAAAACCCTTTAACAAATCGAGGACAGCTGGCAAGGAACTAATTCCAGGATACCTCGGCACAGCTTGCAGAGTCCCGATGCAGATCCTCTCGACCCGTGACGACGATGGCGCGCCGATACCGACTGATACAGTTCATTATTTTCCACATTATTCGCAGCTCATCCGTAACCGAACCGCTCCAGGTTTATAGACCGGCGGACGATCTCCGATTCCGGAAATCGGTCGCGGGCCAGGATAAAAATGTCGACGAACGACCGGCGATAATTCCAGGCGTGCGTTTTTGTCGCGGGTACACGCGCGTGCTCGCCCACGCGATCTGCCGAGCGTTTACGAGCTCGGTACACGCACAATCGGAAGCGACTAGATATTATTGCCAGTCTATCCGTGATATACGGGAGCGACGGTTCTTTTATTCGGTCTCCCTGCTATCTCTCCCTCCCTCTCTCTCTCTCTCTCGATCCCCGACCCTCCGTGTGTCTCGCTGTTCCTGGAGATCGCCGGAAATCTGCGATCGAATCGCAAGCGTGCACGTGCGGCATGCGAATCGAAGCGAAAAGGCGAGGCCCCGGGACCCGGGGATAATATATAATCCGGTTCTATCGAGATCATTATTGGACCGGGAACGGAATGGTTATTAAACAATAAACACTTGAGTGTAAGGGAATTGTCGGGGTTGTTTATCGGCCCGCGTTTCCGCGTCTCTGGCCGGCCGCGCGTTGTATATCGCGGACTTAACGCGCGCCGTTTGTTACCCGGGAATTCTGTGGGCCGCAGCCCGATGTCTTCGATCCGTTAAACTGGCCGAGTCTATTGTTTAATCGCGTGCGAGTACGCTGGAATTCCGGGAGACCGATTCGGCCAATTCGAATCACGCAGAAATTCCATTCAGTAATAGCCTGGCTAGATTCGGTTCGTTCACGTCGAGCTGTTTTGTGGGAACGCTGTTGATCAATTTTTTGCTTCGATCCTCGACTCTCAGTGTCGGTGGAATCACCGTTGGTGTTGTTTTATTGTCAGCACTGCCAGAATCAAAACAAAAGATGGAACTCCATCCTCGAGTGCTGCGTCACCTAACAATGGGAATTGGAATTATTCGTCCAGATTCATGATTGAATTTCTATTTTAGCGAAATAACTGCTTTCGTTTTATGGCATTTTTCGGGCTGTTAGATTGGCATTAAAAGGTTAAGGGATGGGGGAGAGAAAATGTTTTGTGAATAGATCAAATTAAACGCGAATAATTCATGAATAAACAGGTTAGCTCTACTACTTACTACCGAGGATAACTAACATCTCAAACACAATTTAACAATTATGTAAAAATTTCTTTATTTGTCACGATCGAATTACGATACTATTTGTTGAGAGAATTGACTTGATAATCGAATAAAATTATCCGGCCACACGAAGACCACCAAAAGATTATGTAAACACTAGAAAAACAGTCAATCTTGACAGCGTTCAAAGTAATCGAAGAATCGCGATTGAGCTAATCGAAGGGACCGCCGAAAACCGAGGTGTAACGCTCGCGTTCTAAAATGGTGCACCGGGAAATCCGGTGCAGTTCCCTGGTTTACGGTTCGCGCAAAGTGCAAAATAAAAAAGAGGCATTGTTCGAGGAGCCCGGGGCTCCTTAAAACGGCCGGCGAAGGTGCGTCGGTGCGTTGGCTGGTACGCGCGTGTTCCTTCGCCGCGTATTTTTTCGCCCTGAGTCAACATCCCGAAATACGTGCGCGGTTTGTTTGCGTAGCGGGCCGAGTCGAATTGATATGGTTACAAACACGGTAAAAGCAAGTATGCATCTGCCTAGCGTCAATTAAGTTCAACCAGTTCTCTCGATCGTTCTCTCGATCGTTCTCTCTCTCTCTCTCTCTCTCTCTCTCTCTCTCTCTCTCTCTCTCTCTCGCTCCCTCTCTTTCCTGGGCGGACTTAAATAGGATCTAGTCCGTTTTCCCTGCTCATCGTTTGCCCGGGTCCGTTTCGGCGTTCCTTCGCGTGCCAGCTAAAGGAACCCCCGCAATTTATTCGCAGGCAATAATGTTTACAGACAAAATTCAATTTGTCTTATTTTTGTGGAGCAGTAGCTCGACATAGAAGCTCGCAGTTTTGCTGCTGGGACATTTGATTATTATTGGAATGCGGATTTTATACAATTATAACCAATCTGCGGTAATTTTGCATTTCTTGGAAAATCGGTGGATGTAATTTCAAAAGATTGTAAGAGTGCCAATAGATTTATTACAACTTAACAAAAATGTAAAGAGAGGAATAAATTCCTATATGGTTTCTACGTCTTGCAACTAATGCAAACGATTTTAATTTTGCCTGAAGATCCAAAGTGTAATCAGGATAGAAGAATTGTGATAGTGACACTCTAAAAAATATTCTACAATTGTGAGATATTTTCTTTGATTTAATCCTCACACTTAACACTATGGTACAAGATCTGATTCCATAGGAAAAACCATATAGTCTCGTTAGCAACGGTGCCGCTTGAAAATGAACCATTTTTGTTAAAGCTGCGGACAGATTAATACAATTACAGAATGTCAATACTTCATGCATATTACTCTTTCGGTACATCTATATTATCAAAGGAGGAATTAGATTTCTCTTTGGTTCCAGTTTCCAACAATGGCCGCACCCAATTTTTATTTTCCATAAAAATCCGCAGTTAAACACTTAATTAACTTCTAACAACTGCAGCTTGGCGTCTCCTACAAAGCAATGCCCCCGCTGAAGGGACAACGGGCAATTTGTAGTTTATGTATCTCCAAAAAGTCGCCGCTAATAGAAAAGATAGAAGAGGGTAACGAGAGGCGAGAAAAAATTCAGCGTGAATATAGCTTTAGGCGTAGAAAGCTCGCGGCGAACCACAATCGTCGTTTCGATGGAAGAGATGAATAGCGAGCCTCGCGGATCTAACGATTCGATCTCGGACCGTTTCGATCGACGAATCCTGTAATCGCGTCGGCGATTGCGAAACATACTGAAAATGGCGTCCAGAGTCCAGAGCAATACGGGACGCAATAAACATCCGCGGTCGCAAGGCGTTCCTTTTCGGACGCGTTGGAAAATTGCGTTCGACATACGCGGCGCGTTCGGTCGCCGAAAACGGGGACTTGTCAGGGCCCGCGAGTCGACATTTGCACGGACGGCCGCGCATTTCTGTCCGCCGGGGCCCCCGGATGCCGCGCATACGAAATGCAGATGCGTCCACGGTTTTTCTCGCAGAATTATGGCCGGCGCATCCAACAAATTGGCGATTTTTCTTGCGGCCGCGCCCCCTCCCCCGCCCCGGGGCCCGCCGTTGGGTCCCCGCGGCCGGGGGAAAGCTTTATTGATGAGATCGTTAATACGTTCGATCGAACGATGTTTTGCTGACCGTTCGAACGTCTATCCGTCGCGATCGGCGACCACCCGATGCGCCTCGTCTCCTCCAACACGCGGCAAAAAGGACTTAAAGCCCCGTCGCTCTGCGCGATCGCTGTCTACCCGATTATTTAAACGTTACTTTCTCCTTTCTTATCATGCTGCCTTACCGGGCACCAGCGCGGACCCCCCACCCCCCCTTCTTTACCGGTGCACTTCCTCGTTAACGTACCGGGGCCGGTGATCGTCGTTGAAATCGGCCAAAAATTACCCGCGACCGACTCGCCGAATTTCAGGCCCTTATAAGCCCACAGTCGTCGCACGAGAGCTCAAGCTCAAATCTTATCCTGTAGTGGCAACGGGAGGGTAGATTCCAAGGGGCGGAAGCGTTGCGGAATTTTTTGACAAGTTAAAATTACACCACGCACTATGAAACTCCTTTGAAAATCGCTATAACTTCAATTTCTGATTCTAACGAGAGAAGACTCCCCAACCTGGAAATCCAAAAAATTATAAAACTTTGAGGATATGTAGTGCTTATGTAAAAAAGGGGTAAAATCGATCGTTGAGATTAAAGAGCGACTTATATCTGGAAACTTGTCTCCTTCTGCAAAATCGAAAAATAGCCGAATTTTCAACCTTTTACAATCTACTCAGGCAGCGAAAAAAATCGTGTAATACGTAATAGACATCGCCGCGTCTACATGTGCACTGCATGTCCCTAAATTTTCATAATTTTTTCAATTTCCGGGTTCGGGATCATTTCTATCGAGATAAGACTTCTCGATATTGACTTGTATGTGGCGGGTAAAAGTGGGGATGGATAATGTACATTTAACCGAGTGAATTTGACTGAAATTTAATTTAATAGATCTCTGGATACCGACAATATAAGTATGACAATATACCGAAACAGTTCTCTAATGGATTGTCCCCTCGGAACAGAGCTCTAGTGTAAAATTTCGCAGTCAACGGAGGTTTTCCGTAGAGGTGATAGGACCCAGAAGAATTAATTAACCACCGCTACCATCAGCAGCACCACCACCGAGTATTGCGTTGATAATCGCAAGCCTATTTCCTGCGAGTGCGTGGGGACTGTGGAACAAGGACCGGCGACGCGTGTAACGAACGTGGCACAACGACATCGCAGACGTCGATCGACATACGTCAAGGGACGCGAGATAACGACTCGGACGTTCCAGTAGACGTCTCGACCACCGTGGGCCCGGAGGTCCGAGAAGCCCAAGGTATCGATCATCGTCCCGGTGCCGGCGCATTTCGTCTCAATACGTCGACGAAGGGCCGGGTCGCGCGCAACTCCGGGCATCGTTGTTTTTGCTACGAGCCCGGCCCGGCTCGGCCCGAGACGAGAGGGAAGAACACCGGGAAGAAGACAGGGAAGAAAGCGAAACAGGGGTGGGGGGTGGGGGGAGAAGGAAGCGGCGAGGGTGCTCGAAGGGGGACATCTCAGGCCTTCCTCTCTTGACGTGGAGAAGAATCGGAGACCCGCACGACTTATCCGCGGATTGGCAGACGCTGACATACATATTGCATGCCGCCAGCGACATATTTATTGGCATCTCTATACACCACCGCCTGAAACATCACTCCCCGGGCCCCGTCGCAAATGAATAAAGTATTTCGTGGTCTCGGTGTGTGCCGCTGATCTGGCCCCTCTTCTACTCTTCGGGGGTTTTTGCGACGTTGCGCGTGGACGTTTACAGCGCCGACGATTTTTGCGCTGTCGTTCCGCCAATGATCGATGCCGAAATTACGCCGGCGACCGTTGCGACGATCCTCCACCGCCTCGGTTCCTACGGGGACCTCCGTCACTCACCCGCTTTTCCCTGGTCTATGGCGTTCTAGAAGTGCCCTTGACCCCCATCGGCAACTCGAGAAATTCCGAGTCACTGTATCGTACGTTGGAGCCTCGATACTTGAAGAAGTCGCGTCCATGCGATTTCGTAACGCGTAGGTCCCATTAATGCATTGCATACTTTTTCATTTTCATGCGGGATTTAATGCACCGGTAACAATGAAGAAAATTTGCGATGTTTATGGAGAAGTATTGAAGGTCAACAAAGTGTCAACGTTGGTTCGGAAGGTTTGCTGTTGGTGATTATGATCTCTCTGACAGGCCTCGAAGTGGACGACCAGTTCAATTTGATAATAACACCCTAAAATCTCTAGTGGAAGCTGATCCAAAATTAAGTATACAAGAATTATCGAGAAGCCTTGGGTCCACATGGTCAACTATACAAAGGCGCCTACGCGAAGTGGGAAAGGTACATAGGCAAGGAATATGGGTACCGTATCAATTATCTGAGACCAACGAGAATATTCGTCGATCAATTTGCACTTCATTGTTATTCAGATTTCGTAGAGATCCATTTCTTAGCAGAATCGTTACCAGAGATGAAAAATGGATTCTTGCATAATTCACTTTGAGTTGTTGAAACCTGGAGAAACAGTTACGGCTGAGTTGTATCGTCAGCAATTACAACGGCTGTATTCAGAACTATTGTAAAAGAGGGCATCTTTAGTCCACGGAAAATGTGTACTACTGCAAATTGACAATGCTCGGCCTCATACAACGAAACTCACCCAGGAAAAAATCGAATAATTGCAATGGGAAGTTTTACCGCACCCCACGTACTCACCGATTATTGCTCTCTCTGACTGTCATTTTTTCAGATCTCTGGAGCATTATTTAAGAAATAAAACATCCGTAGAAGATGTAAGGAAGCATCTTGAGTCATATTTTGCTTCACGAACCCTGGATTTCTATAAGAGGGGGATTGAAAATTTGCAGGAAAGATGGAAAACTGTTCTTGAGAGTGATGGAAATTATATAACAAATTAAGAAATAAACACTTGAATTTACTACAAAGTTTGTTTTAGATTTCAAAATAATTTTAATACTCCCTAATATATCTCTACATTCTTTAAATACTTTAAATTATCTTTGTCATCAATATACAGGGTGTCCCGTAACTGGTGGTACAACCGATCAGGGGATGATTCTACATGAAAAACTGAGTCGAAAATATACAATACAATTTTATCATACAAGGCTTTGTTTTCGACAAAAATTTAATTTGAAAATTTGTCTAGTGCGCGTGCACTCGACTTACTTACGGCTCAACGGATTCCACTGCCTCACGTCTGGATATCTCGGAAATTGCCTTCGTACTTCTAGATACGTTTACAAACATGAACGTCTGGGCTGGCATAGTAGGCGACCAAATTATAGTCCCTTATTTCTTTCGGGGAAATGTGACATCGAAAGCATATTTACATTTTCTTTGAAACGTGTTGCCGGAATTATTGGAAAATGTGCCTCTTGGGATTCGAAGAACTCTATTTTTTCAACAGGATAGTGCACCGCCGCACTACAGTCGCGAAGTTGTAGTGAAAATTATCAGTGCTGGATCGGTCGCGATGGCAGAGTACCTTGGCCGCCACGATCTCCAGATTTGTCACCGTTAGACTTTTACTTGTTGGGTCAGGTAAAATCGATTGTGTATCGTGATGACATAACGAGCATCGGACAATTACAACAAAAAATTGTGATAGCATTTGAACACTTAAAGCAACATAATAATTGCACATTACAAGATGTTCGAATGAATTTAATAAGAAGAGCACAATTATGTCTACAACAACGTGGACAACACTTCCAGCAATTTATGAATTAAACGAATTCCTCAAAGGTAATTCTAACATTGTAACCTCGACCTTCGATTTATTCGATGTATACAAACCTCGAAAACCTTTGCGAAAAAAGGTTGAGGTAACTCAGGATAAAGTCCGTTGAGCCGCAAGTAAGCCGAGTGCACGCGCACTAGACAAACTTTCAAATTCATTTTTCTCGAAAACAAAGCCTTGTATCAAAAAATTTTATTGTATATTTTCGACTCACAATCAGTTTTTCATGTAGAATCACCCCTAGCTCGGTTGTACCACCAGTTACGGGACACCCTGTGTAAATCCGCAGTCCAGTACTTACCACCTTGAAGAATATGGAAAATTGTAATTGGACGAACGTCTGAAAGGGAGGGGTACGTTAAAAACGTTTTGAAGTTGACTTTTGTAGGCAATGAGTGCCGATGTGACACGCCAAGCGTCTCTGCACTGGTCAGTGCTCGGTATAAGATCGGCTTGAACGCGGCGGATCGAGTTCTCGAAATAGGTAAAGACAGTACGAGATGTATACCTATCGACTGTGAGACAGGAGCGGAGGAATCGAGACGGGGGTGGTCGGAGGGGGTCAGAGGGAGGATCGAGCTGTCAGAGGCAGAGACGTTCGGGGATGGCCCCCATCCTCGTCCTCATTCTCGTCGTCTGTAATCGCGAGGGCGGCAACGTAGTCCTGTCTCCGACAGGATCACACCATCACCGAACTGCTACTGTACACCCTACACGTACGTACAACAATGTACGCTTACTCCGGCCCGTCCTATCCTGCCTGCCAGGCAACGTGGACTGCTAGGCAACGTGGACTGCCAATCTCGTTCGCCTAACGCAAAATCAAGTCAGAAATTGTCCCATTGTACAACGTATAACATCCGGCGCTCTTTACCGGGGAAGTCTCTAGATATATACGGCCGCATCGAGACCGTTCGTCCATCGGCCGACCGGACACCAGCCTCTAGAATCGAACGTTGCAACGCGAAGACGCTGCGAATAACAGCCAGAGTTGTCCATTCGAACGAACCGGCTCGTAAACTCAAGGTCCCGGTCCGTTTCGTTTCTGTGCCATTTTTCCATCGCTCTAACGCGCTCGCTGTCGCTCGTGTTCATTCGGAAAATGAATCATTGCGGCCATGGATCGAGAATATCGAAACTTATCATCGGATTGCGGATCTTTGCGCGGAATCAAATTTCCATGCACCGTTTGGAAGAAAAGTTATTTAATGACATAGATATTGAAATATTAACATAGTTTAGACGATATATTAAGACGTGTTCATGTGCTGAATATAATTAGTGTAAAAGTTCATTTTTCAATCTGGGCAAATTGTTCCGTGTACCATTTTTGGAAGACGAAGCGTTACATAATAGAAATATATTTCCTTCATCAATCTCAATTATTTGAAAGTAACATGCCTATATTTGTACAATCTTGTAATGCTCTCGCTATTTTACGTTTCATCCATTTTTGCCATAAATCCGGAGTCCACGTCCAAAATTTGAAAATTGATTGTCTAAGTGCGACAGGATTGGATTTTTATCTATCCATAGTTTATTTATCAAAACTGGAAGTAGGAGAAAAATTTATTTCGCTGATTAAGAAATCCGTTGGAACGCAACTGAACTAAAAATGCTCCACACTGCTACGAAATCAGAAAGATCAGCAATCTATTGTCATAAGTGAGTATAACTAGCCATGCCTAGTTTACTTGGTTATTATTTAATCAGCATGTCTCCCACCAGATTTCGGTCACCATTTTTGTCTAACCACTTTTCATTATACGCAATGTATCGCTTTATAAAATCCAGGGTGGAGGGGGAAGGGAAATGTTATCTCAGGAAAGTCATACTTTCCAGACTATTGCGCAGCGTGTTACTTTAAACGGCTACAGGTGTGCGATTTGATTTTCTTTCTACAAACGACGGTCGGTTGCGAGCATGCAAAATAAGTGGGTTTTGTCGAATGTTTACGGTCTGCGGTGAACTTGTTAACGAAGTGCCAATAATTCCGCGACTCGAATGTTCACCGGGTTTGAAAGGAAACCCCCTGGGACGGTTCTTTAAGCGGTGTTCTCTCTCTTTTTTTTTCTTCGAGCTGGCGAGAGAGCACCGTCGATCGATTAACCTGATGTTCGATTAATTGCGATCCTCCTGGCGGGTTTCTAGTAGCAGCTTTCTACCCGCGCGCGAAATGATACATGCGCGCGTTGTAATTACCGGGCGAAACAGAACACCGGTGCCTATCGATCCTGACGTTGGTAATATCGTCGAAAGTAACTCGATCCGGGGTAAGAGATAAATAATAAGTCGACCGGCGCGGTGGACAGTCGGAGAAATGGCCCGTGTCCAGCGCGCTGGTAATAGCTCCAGTCGATTAACCTTGCCTTCTAATACACTGGTATACTCCGGTTACGATTCATCTATCAAGCCCCACGGATTTAGAGGCTGCAGATATACGCCGCGATCGTAACTCATCCGTACGCAAATGGAGCTACCGGTCCCATTAACACCTTTCTACTAATAAATCGGTGAAAAACCCGTGGGCGGGTCGACCGATCAACATTGTCGCTCCCAACTCCGATCGCGGGGACACTTTGACGGTTCGTGTGAACACGGGGATGAAAGACAGTGATTTCTCTATATATTTCGCCAGGGCATAGAGGATAAACGTCCAGGAATTATCCCCTCTACCGCGGAGAATACCTCGTGAGGGGCCACAGAGCTCGAGAGGCCTCGAATGCCGAGGAGTGGTAGAGGAGGAAGTATTTCTCTACATATGTCGTCAAGACCTGGACGATAAACGTCGCGCAACTATCCCCACTACCGCGCGGTATACCCCGCGAGGGGCCAAGAAACTTGAGAGGCCTCAGAAGCCGAGCAGTGTAAACATAACTCGGGTATGTCTCCTGGACGAGACTTGACGCTGGCAAGGCCCGTATTGTTGACATATATCGAGAATTCACCGTAATAAGTATGGAGATTAGGAATCGTAGGAGGGTTCCGTGAGTGATGTCAAAATCCCACAATGACGCTCGCGCTAGTGCGCAAGGTTCGCGTATGGATTCTCTTGAAACATGATTTTATCAACGTTAAATTGGGGACAATAAACAATAGTTTAACGTGTTTGCCGACCACCATTCCTTCTACTACTTACCTTTCCATATGTTTTATTAAATACAACGCAGCTTCTACACTAAATACTAAAAAGAATTTAACAGAAGAAATTAAGAAAGTAATGGAGTCTCTGAATAGTATGCTGTGTACTACGACTTTAATCCTCCGACGGCGGTGGCTAGGTATATTTTGATCCAGACTATCAAAATAATCATTTATACGCTCAATTTTTAGAAATTAGACTAAATGTTCTTTAAAAGTAAATTTTAAAAAATGAATAATCAAAGCTGCAGACGGTCCTAACCATCCTCAATTATATAGTTATGTAAATGGTTCGCCGTCCAAGGATTAAATAGCGAAGCGAATAAAATTAATTTAACTATGTTTCAGTTAATCTTAAAGGGAACCGTGATATATTGGAAGATGGTAGCGAACGTGTTAAAGTACATGGAATTTTACGGTCCTAACCATCCCCAATTATATCGTTATGAAAAAGGTCCGCCATCCGAGGATTAAATAGCAAAGTGCATGAAATCAATTTAACTATATTTGAGTTCATTTTCAAGAGAACTGTCATATATGGGAAGATGATAGCGAACGTGTTAAAGTACACAGAATTTAGAATGAGTTACATTTTCCGAGGGGAGAGCCGTAGCGGATAAACAATGGCCTCCCATTTTCACCGCGACCCGTCGATAGACCGGCATTACCTACATTGTTGTCGGGGGACATCTCGTCCATTGTAGCGAGAGGGTTAAACGGCCAATTATCCTCTCGAGTCCCATCCGCTGGGAAGCATCGGAACGTCCGCCAATAATGTTCGGATGTCTACGACCCGCGACGTCTTCCGACTGTTCAAGAATCACCGGGACGCTTCGCCGGCCGATATAAAAGGTATCTGTACTCGGGTTCGAGTGAACGTAATGGCCGGGTGATGCGCGGCAATCATCTCTCCCGGTAACGGTCGACGAACAAATAACACGTCCCGCCCACGCACGGGGTCCGAAACTGTCTAAAAGTGTACGCGACGAGCAGCCGTTCATACCCGGGGTCCGGGGATCCCAAATTAGAGGAATGTCTGATTTACATCCCGAGATATCTCGGATGAAGCTATAAATAATTTCGGTTGGTGGAATGTTAATGTGGCCCTAGGCCTCGAACCAGCCGATGGCCCACGGACCCCCTGCCAAACGCAGACGTCCAGTCGACCTTTAAAGAGGTACTACCAACGACTCTTCGTTTTTCCACAAGGGGCCAATGTTTAACACACACACAAACACGCTGCGTGTCTTGATTCGATCCTATCGCGTCTCGTTGATGGTGCTGCGGGTTTTCGAACAAAACCGTGTTTCCCGTATCGGGAGCTTCGGTTAGGGACAAATGTCCCGGTCGAATCGGACACTTGGGGCTTCTATGACCTTGCGACATATATTTTTCCCTAGTGAGGCTTCCAGTGCAAGCATTTTCGAATTATTTTACCAATGTTCCGCAAGCTAGCTTCGTTGATACAGTGGAGCTAGGTTCCCTAGATTCGTCTCGAAAACCAAACACTCAGGAAAGTTCGATGCAAGCTTATCTAGAGCATGATACAGTGAATTCTCGACATATGTCAACAATACGGGTCTTGCCGGCGTCGTGTATCGTCCAGGAGACATACCCGAGCCGTGTTATGTTTACACTCCGCGGCGTCCCGCAGTGTCGCGAACGGCCATTTTAGGTGGAAAAAAGTCATGTCAGAAAATAGATATAACATTCATATATTCTTCTTTCGAAATGTTTACTGAGCCCAATTATACCCATAATAATTCATTTAATAGCCATATAAGTATCGAAATCAATACGTGAAAAATCCGAACCGTAACACGGCGAAATCGTACGTTTATATTTGTTCTAAAGAAAATTATGTCAGAGCAATAAATATGGATCTTTAAGCTTCTATATTAATGATATTCTATATTAACATGAGTAAATATTTACACTGATGTTCACAAAGTTCGTTAATGAAGTCACAATAGCAACAGGAAGACGTCTTCGATCGTTTTGACCTCTGTCCAGGCCGCGAACGAAGGAGGCAGCCTTTCGCAGGATCCTGGAGGCGCGTTCAGGTCGCGGCAGAACCAACACCGGGTATCTTCATTACTTGCTACCGCTTGCCAAACGCCGAGCAGTCGATCAATCTCCGCGATAGAGCCCAGCGCGCACCTAGCGCGGCGGTTAGTTAGGCTAAACGCGGTCCCTGCCTTGCTACGCGAATCCGTTTCGCGGCTAGGAACCCACCGGGAGAGGGGGTGGCAGGAGGAAGGGGGCGAGGAACTGCTTAGTGGTAATTGGCGGGCAAGACGGATGGCGGTACTTATTTGCACTCGGTCTTTCGAATTAAAAGTACCGAGCGGCGTGCTCATTAATCTCGGCGTCCGCGAAGAAAGAGGATTCGTGGACGGGGACGGCGCGGGGGCCCCGGGGGCAGGCTAAAGGAGAGAAAGAAAGGGCCCCGGCTACCGGCGAACGCGTTCTCCGCAGGAAGTAATCGCCGAACAAACTGAAGGTCCGCGGACAATTTCCATCAACAAGATTTACGCGGCTCGGACGCAATCAGCCAGTTCCTCCTTCTTGGGGTGGCCGGGTACTCTTTACCGGGCCCCCTCCCGCTCGCCGCGGGCCCCTCGCCTTCCGTCTATGTTCCCCTCGTCTCCCCGGATACTTCTCAGCTCGTGCCTTCCTCAGAGACGAGGAAGAGGGAGCGAGAGAAGAACGGACACGAAGACGGGAGAAAACAAGTGTTCCTCGTCCGACTTCATCTTTCCCGGGTACTCTCCTCGAGGCTGCTGCGGCTGTTGGAGCTGTTGCTGAAGCTGCTGCGAGAGTCCTTCGTCGAAAGGGAGCAAAGGCGGGGGCAAGCGTTACCCCCGCGTGATATTTTTCTGCCGGGTGTCTTTGTCTTCGAAGACGGAGCGATCTAGACAGAAAAAGAGGATCGGCCGAACCGAGGAGGAGACGGGAGCAACCGAGGAAAAAGGGGGAAGACCCGAGTTCTGCCCTAAGACTCTTCTTCCATCTTCCCGAGGTTATGGTGCCCGACGAGCCTGACTCCGGACGCAGCTACCATTTCTCGGGCGGTGATTGGCTCCGCGGGGGGTGGCGCATGCGCACTGGCAGCCTGCTCCCGCTGCCCACATTAACATTCCTAACCTCACTTCTTGCTGCGCTCTTTGCGCGTGATAGATTGTGCGAGGCGTTTTTGGATACGAGCTGCCTCTACGGCTCCGTTCCTTTTCTTTTACGGCTTACGCGCTGCCTCCATACCCGGCCCCCGGAGTCTAGCTTCTAAACTCGATGGCCGATCGCATTCTTTCGTCGCAACCCCTGTCTTTCGACCCTAAATGCTATTGTGATTTCATTATTTTTCCAAATTTCACATTCTGTACTTTCTCGCATGATTCTTCTCATCAATTGTCGAGGATAACAGCTAGAGATCTTGTTGAAATTTTAAGCTCGGGGCTTATCATGTTGGGAGGATGGACGGATCTGAACGACACGCTATTAATGACTTCTGGCGACCATTGTGTCATTTAACCACCAAGTGATATTTGTATTACCTTTTTCCGTAGAGGTGGCAATTTTAAGAACTTATTACTTATCACTCGGATTGCAGTTCAGACTGACATTAAAAATTATTCGCAGTAAACTACTCAAGACTCAAGTAGTGTATGAGGTATTATATTGCAACAGTAATCAGAGGAACTATAGAGTAATTACAATATTACTATCAGCACTCGAGTGGTCGGATCAGTTTCGTATGAATAAAATGAAAATATCGAAGTATTTCGTATAACGGTCCAAGCTATTCTTCATACGAAGAGAAACTGTGGACTCAACATTTTGACATCAAGTATAGAAAAGAAAATATTTATATTTTAGTGAAAATTTAGTAATATATATTCGCAGCAATAGGATAACAAGATGATTTAAATTTGATTTTTGCCGCCATATACGCGGCATTGGACCCATTAAGTGAAATTGCCATGCCGCTTATATGGCGGCATTGGTCCGTTAAGGGTTAATTATCCTCACATACACTACCGCTCAAAAGTATCCGGACACTTGCGAAATATGTATTAGCATTGCAAAAAAGTTATTGTCGATATTTATTAGTTTCTTATGAAATATCTAACATTTAAAAAATTACGTTTGCGGAACTGACTAATACTACACTAAAATTAAATACGAGATTCATCGACGTACCTACCGCGGAGTGTCCGGACACTTTTGAGCGGCAGTGTGTATGTCATACGTACAATATAATAGTGCATTTGTACTATTTATGTACCCAGAAATGGTGTACCAATCAGTTTTCTCTGGCCAGGGGAAAAACTGATTTGGAAGAGCCCCGAAGTGAAAGCACCGGACAGAACGGTTCCCGAAGAGAATGATGAAGTTGGCATAGCGGTGCACCCTCGTCGGGTGACAGGAACAGCGCATGATTAGACAAAAATCGCGGCGCGGACGCTCGAAGGGGGAGACTTTAGTGCGGTACGACTTAATTGCAGTGCTCGGAATAGACGGACGGCCGTTGATCGGCTCCGAGGCTGATCCAGGCTGCCACGGCGCACCTTTCTCCCTATATGTTTACCCGTGTACGGAGCATAATCGCGGGACTACTCAGGAAGGTGGGCAACCGTTGATGCGAGGGGCATATTGGCTCTGCGGGGGTGCGAGCTCGAGAGAGCTCCGAAAGCTCTATGGAGAGATAGAGATAGAGAGAGAGAGAGAGAGAGAGAGAGAGAGAGAGAGAGAGCTCGAACGCGACCGCGAGCATAACCTTGTGAGCCGGTGAAGTGGCCCACGGATGCGTCGCTTAACCACCTGTTTCCCTCTCTCTCTCTCTCATTTCGGCCCACCCCCCTTTCGTGCGGGTCCTCTCGTCTTTGTCCTGCAACCCTTCGGCTCGATCGGGTTGTCCTTGTTTCCGCCGATTTTTCGCTCCTCGTTCAGCCTTTTCCGCCGGGTTCTGCGGCTTTCTTCTCCGCGTTGCTCCTTCCCTCCACCTTTCTCTTTCCGTCGGCCGTGGTCCGAGGCAGAGGAGCGCACACACGCGATCACCGCGCACGTGATTTAATGCCTCCCGAGCTGTGCTCCTTATTTATGCACCGAACATGCATACACGCTTAGCTTTAGCGACCGTAGCGACGGTTAAGGCCCCGGTACCTGTACTCCTATACCACGGCCGACAAGCACCGGGGCCCGGGCCCCCAGCTTCGCATATACGGACCTCGCATATTATGGAGTCTGGGGGCCCCGGCGACGATATTAAAAGAAAAAGCAAAAAAGACCACCACCAGCTCCGCTTCACTCCGCTACGCTCGGCTCCGCGCCGCGCCGCGCCGAAGCCAGAGGTGAAGCGCACACGCGAGAGACCCCAAATATAGACTGGCTCGAAATTAGTAACTTCTCTTTGTCCGGCTGTGCTCGCGTGTCGTACGATAGCCTTAGCTTAGTCGACCCCCGGCCCCGGATTATGGTAATACCATGATAATGATCACGTTGGACGATGGTGTTCGCGAGAGCAACCGCGGATTCCGAAATTTCGCCCCGCGACACGACCGTCTAGCTCTGCTTCGGGATCCGAGCTCTTTAACCCTACCCGGACGAATGATAGTACACGCCCAGCTGGTTCGAGTTACATTCCTCAGGTAGTTACCAGAGGACGCGCTCTAGTGCTGTACTGACTCGTCTCGGTGCATGGACTATAGCTCCTCAGGTTTCGAACAAACTATATAATTCTTTGAACGGCATGAGCCACGCAACTGGTACACGCAACTTTCGAATCACAATATTTTGAACATCGAAAACAAGAATAAAACAGATCTCTGAGAAACACACTTTTCACACTAGATTTACGGGACCTGTCAAAATTACGAGTTCTACATTCTTTGATTTATAATTATTGTGATTGTAAAAATGCATTAATGGAAAATTTATTTAACACACTTATTTCTTGGGATATATATTGTGGTAAAAGCGGCTGAAACTCTGGCTGAATATATTCTTGGTATTATTATAAAATACAGTGGGTTCTCGATATATGTCAACAACACGGGTCTTGCCAGCGTCATGTATCATCCAAGAGACATACCCTAGTTGTATTATGTTTACCGAGGCCTCTCGAACTTTGTAGTCCCCCACAGGGTATACCCCGCGGTAGTGGGGATAATTCCGCGACGTTTATCATCCAGACCTTGGCGACATATATACAGATATCACTGTAATCCAAACTGGCCACTTTTAGTGCTCCGTAAAGCAAGTATTCGAATATCAGAGAATCAATTTAACAAGATGAAAATAATAGATTGGCATTCTGGAATCATTTTTTCCACAAATATATACATATATAAACAGAAATACATAAACATACGAAAACCGTATCGCAAATAAAAAACAGCCTGCCGATACCGCTCGGCAATAAAATGAAAGAACTGCAGCTCGATTCGATAAGAAAATGACAAATTGCAGAAAGCCGATAACGAACTCGCGTTTTTCGGCGGACAGGTGAAAAATTAAGTCGATCGACCCACGCGCAAAATCGACGTGCCCGTTCAACTTCGAGCGTAGAGTCACCCGGTCGTACAGCGCGACCCGGGACACGGAAGGCCGGGTTAAAAAGACGCTGAAGAAGAAGCAGAAGACGGAAGGGGAACGGGACAATTTGTCAGGGCAGGTAAAGAGCCATCTGTCTGGCGGCGGGGCTCGGGGAATGCGTGGCACGATTGCCCGGTTATTTTATTCGTTCGTAATCGGCCGCGTATCAGCACGGCAAGGCATTTCGGGAATGCGGAGTCCACGTGGAATAGAGGGGCACGGCAATTAGTCGCTGGCTACGACCTCGCCGAAAACGTCCACCTGCTCCACCGGATGATCTCCCTCGCGATCGCCGATAAACGGTGGAAAAAGGACGCACCGTGTCGCGGCCGATCGCTTAAGCTGGCTGGGTAGCGATGGGATTTGAGACGCTTTCGAGCCGCATTGAACTTGTATCGTGCATCATAGTACAGTGATATGCCGCCAATCATAAGACTAAAGGCAAAATAAATTCTTTGCAAATAACAGATTACTTATGGGTCCCCCTAATATTTTCGTTTGAAGCTTCGGGTAGCCGAAATTTAAATATTCGTTGGATTCGGCATTCTTTAGGGGAAGTGTCTCTTGGGGCACTATTCTAGACTTTGCAATTCCATCTATCCTTCGACGACACGATCAGAGTAACACGGAATCTTCGAGCTGAGGAAGTGCAATTTTTAACTCGAACCTTCCAATATCCTGGGACCAACTATACCCCAACTATTCCCAAGTATACCCCTTCCTAGAATCTCTACTGGACACTTGTGAACCATTCTAGGCCATGTCTATCCTCCGTAATCGTAGTACAATGGTTTCTCTATGTCGAGGATATGATAGGAATGGTGTTATATTCTATCATAAAGTACGGCGGTAGTGAATAAAGGAACTTTAATATAAAATAAAAACTTGGAATTCTGAACTTAATATATATAACAGGTATGTCCTGCTTAAACCAACTCTTGTGTCGAACTTATTACTTGCACCAAGTATGTCCTGCCCAAACCGATTCTTCTATCGAACTGATTGTTGGGTGGACGTGCAGCTAACGTCTTCCCCACTCTCGTCTCGTGTCCATCGTCATTTTTCTTTCGATCGTCATTTCGATGTATGACGCACACTCCATCAGGCTTTTTGGAAGTTGTTACATTGGAATAGCCAGAGCGACGCCGCGACTACGCCCCGACATTCCCGGATGTGAGTTTTACTTACAAAGTGACTACATTATTTCAACACTCTCCCTAAAACTCAACATCCAAAAAACATTTACCGCTTCCTAGGCTTTTCTCAAATCGCTTTGCGGTAGTAGTGAAAGCTACACCCTGACACTCCTGGATTTGATCTTTATTTTAAAATTATCTGTTTTATTTCAATACTCTATAAAGGGTGTTCATTTGAAAACTTTCCAGCCGAATATCTCGAAAAGTATGAAAGATGTTAAACAAGTGACAAACGCATAAAGATCCGCACAAACGTCCAGTGATCGCTAATATTTCTCGACTCATTAAATCCAGTAACTGGTAAATCAAAAATCGCTTGTGCAGCAACGGTAGCGAAGGATGACCAGTACGAATCACTGGTTGCCGCAATAAATGAATTTATGGAACGCGACGAATCGTGTGCTCCGGCGATCGAGCACGTCGGGGCGGTCGATTTACACCAATTACGGGGCTATCGATGAACCAACAAATCCTGTCTGTCCGCTAATTGATAATAAACAGGATACGGTGCGTCGCTAATTGCCGCATTAATTTATAATTACGCCGGGGTCCGGGCGATCGACGGCTTCCCGAAATCGGGTCGCGCAGCCTCAATTACCGGGCTGTTATCGCGCGGACGGATCGCTGTCCTCGCGTCCGATTCGTATAGCGCGCGCGCGAGCGAGCGGGTCGTGGGTTGGCGGAACGATCCGGCCGGCTCCGAAATTACGAAACGAAATCGGTGTTCTGGAGATATAGGCTCGCCGTGAACGAGAGAGAGATAGAGTGAGAGAGACAGGGGGAGAGAGGGAGAAAGAAATAGTTCGACCCATTTCGCCGCGCTACGTGACGCACGGGAAACGTTTTATCGCGAATCAATCGGCTGCGCAAATAGCAAATATACTCGAGGAGCAGGTGAACCCCGGGCCGAGCTGCTTGAGGCCCCAGTTTATTCGTTTGCAGTTGCCCCGCGTGTTCCTCTTGCCGTGCATGATCGTTCCACGGTATCGCGGGACCCGGCTCCTCGATCGATCAATATTTTCCCGTCGAGTTACCGGGGCTCGATGACTCGTAAACCAGGTGAGATTGAACGATTTTTTGAGCGCCGTGCGGCGTGCTATTCGAGTCAAAGGTGCCTGCCGGTAGCGACGGCAGTTGAGTCGCTTCGAGTCTCTTAAGCGACCAAATACGAAACTGTTGAAATTACTGCAAATCTTGAAAGTCTGGATCGTCTTGAATCGTGTGACAGTCGAGCGTCGCGTGTCGATGTCTATAACATACGATTCAAGATGATCGAGACTTTCAACACTTTCAAGTTCATCCAGACGATCAAGACGTTCAAGAGAATCAGCACCTTCGGCACTTTCACGACGCTTATTACGAGTTTCAAGAGTTTTAAACGTGTAATCATGTTCAAAGTTCATTTCGACATTTTCATTTTGTTCAGTTCGACTCCGTGTACAGTGAATTCTCGATATATGTCAACAACACGGGTCTTACCAGCGTCATGGATCGTCCAGGAGACATAACCTTATGTTTACACACCTCGACGTCCGAGGTATACCCCGCGGTAGTGGGGAGAATTCCAGAAAATTTAAGTACAGATTGCCACTCAAATTCTCTTGGAAAAACAGAGGATAATAGCATTTCCTAAAATGCCTGCCCAAACATTTATTTTTTCCGGCCATGTAGTGATTACACAGCAAGTCTTTCTGCGAAGTAAAAAGTTTCCATGGGAACAGCAGACTAAAATGTATTTCTTCTTCTGGTAATTCTAATAAGTCTAATGTACTATGCTAAATAAAAATTGTATATTTCAATTACTGGAAAAGGGAGTTACATAAAAATAGATAATAACTTTAATTGGTCGGAAATAATGTACCAGTAATATAAAACTTATGTGATGTCTCTCCTATTTTCTGTTTAACCCATTTTTGCTATAAATGCATAAAACCCGCAGACTAGTAACGAAAACTCTCACCCTTGCGACAATCTTTTCAATTTTTGTTAGAACTGCACAAAATTCACAGTCTAGTAACAATTATTAGATGCGTAAATCAATGTTCACAACCGCAAACAAAATCGTTCACAAACCCCATTGTCTCAGCGCCGCAGAAAAATCGGCGACAACGTGTTAACGAGCCGATTGCGTTCAGCGCAATCGATTTTCCGCGATCGGACCCTGCCGTTAATTAGCAGACGGGGCTGTCGTGGCGGCGTCGCGTCAGCTTAATTCATACATTCCGGCCAGCCGTAAACGTGCGACTTTATTAACGGGCTTGTCAATTAAAAGCGCGAGTGGAGGAAAGCGACGATTGTTCGGCGGCTCGCCGGTGGCCGTGGGCAGCGTCGGAGAAAAGTGGTCGGCGCCGGTAAATTTCGCCGGACTGGGTTTAAATGGGGCTTAGCGCGGTGTTACGACGCCGTTACCTTAATCCGATTTGCCGTGGGCATTTTTTCCGGCCGTTCCCGCCGCGAATCGTTAACGAACCGAGGCGGCGCGCGGCGTCGGCGGCGATCGTCGCGGCGCAGCGTTCCCCGACGATAACGGAGATAATAGCTACTCCGGACCTATTGGTCCCTCTTCGGCTCGGCTCGGAAACGCCGGACATTTCGTATAATTACCCGTTTCCCTTGACCGGCTACTTAAGCCGGTCACGTCAGTTCCCTTAACCCCTTGCGCTACCAGCAGTTAAGGATCGTGTAAACGTCCGGGGCCCCGGGCCGGCCAGTTTTAATTGCTGCGCGCATCTTCCGCGCACCGAGGAGAAGACGATGATGAGAACGAAGAGGAACGATGACGAGGGGGAGCCCGCCAGCAGGATCGGACACCGACGAATCCAGGTGTGCGGAGAGGCCGGTAGGGAGGTGCGACGAAGCCGAGACACGGACACGGAATGAAGAAAGAATCGGAGAGAACCTGTGGGACTGGACCACGAAGAAGGAGGAGAGCCAGCTGAAGAACAAGAAGAAGATGAAGAAGAAGAAGAAGAAGATGCAGGGGCAACCATGGCGGGAGGAGAAAGAATTTTAATTGCCAGAGCAACCGAAGAGCGTCCGACTTATGGCTATATAGCAACCACCATAAGGTCCAGGTCGAGCCTCCGCTCTGTCCGGTACAGAGCTGGGAACCAAACAGCTTGGTAGCCAATGGGATCATATATCAACTACTGCTCCGGTAGGCAGAAACAAAATGGCGTCTGCGATTAGATTGTTGTTTCATCTCGGCGGCGGCTACGGTGTCTGCTTCTTCACCTTCCTTTTTCCCTCGATCCTACGAAATACACCTTGGCCCGGCCGTTCCGCCCAATCGGACGTCCTCTTCGGACCGCCATCGTTCCGTTCCCTGGGAACATGAAGTCTCGAAGTCCCGAGGTTCAGGGGACTCGACCCGGGTCGACGATGGGCCCTTGATGCTTGCACTATCCTGGGCCCATTTCACCTCAGGTGGCCAATGGTAATTATGAACGACGCATACGGTAATGGAGTGTCCACCGGTACCAGCGAACAGTCGCACGAAATAGAGAATTCACAATTGGACAATTTAACAAATAAGTCTGTGCTCGGCAGTCATAAGCAGTAATGATACGCAATGAAACAGTAAGTAGTGTGACAACCAAGAACATTTAGGAAGTTCTAGTAAAAAATTTATGAGCTTGGAGTACTGGGATAATTATGTTTCTTCCAAACTGGTTTCCTCTAGATGTACCTAACAAACAGGAGATTTGAACAGACATCCCTAAAGCAATATAAACAAATTGTATAGAAGACTGTATAGAATATACCATAGAATATATGTCAGTGAAAAATACTGTCTATGATCGACGACAAAATATATTCTCCATTTCATCTTTATTTTAAAACAATCTAAGAAAATGGAAATTTGCCTAAGGGACTCTAGTAATGTTAATTGAAGAATTTAAAAGCAGAATGACTGATAATTTTAACGCAAAAACTTCTTCTGGAACGTAAAGGATAGTAGCTCAATTCAAACCAGCACCTAAATACACTGAACCAGCATGTATCTTCAGAAAGAACTTGCAGAGTCTCTCTATTTTCATTGCTACTAACGATATAAATTGATTATGCTTCGTTTAGCTATACACCTTGTACAATGAAAATACACTGAGAATGAGAATACACAATCTAAGCGTTAGCCCAATTCAGCTCGTCTTCCTTTCCAAAGAGTCCATCATCAAACTCCAATATCTGGCATCGAATAGCTCAATAACGTGACTCTATATATGACCGAGGCCTCTCGGGTATACCCCGCGGTAGTGGTGATAATTCCGCGACGTTTATCACCCAGGCCTTGGAGACATATATACAGAAATCACTGTCCACATATATACAGAAATCCACACTAACAAAAGTAAGACCTCCTCGATCATTTCGATCTCTGTCCGGCCGTGCTTCGCGGCTCCTCACGGGGTATGACTCGCAGTAGTGGGGGTAATTCCGCGACATTTATCGTTCATATATTTTTTAGCACATATATAGAGAAGTCACTATACCGTCAAACCTGTTTTTGTGCGCTAGATAGAGACCGCATAAAAGAAACTGCACAAAAGAAAATATTCAGAAACTTCATAAATAACTATAACAAATAATTTTTTACAACATATTAAAGAAAATTTTTTTATGCGGTGGAGAGGGACCGCTTAAAAAAAGGTCAGAAAAGGTTAGAAAATATGTCAAAGGTTTACGGAATATCGAGAAAGTGCTTTCTAAACATTACAAAAATATATAATTTCGCATTTTAAAAATGGAGAAATTTTCAAAATGCGTATAATTCAATACTACTCGTCGTAGTCCAAAACGCACAACTTCTTGCGATGAACTGGTTCAAAATCGCTTTCCTTGCTTGAAGATGTTAGAGTTGATTGATTTTTTGTTACCATCAAGTCAGTGGTTAAGTTTTTGCGACGTCGGTCGTTCGATCAGCTGCTTGTAAACGTCACGATAGCCAGATATACACGATCGAACCTCTTTTTGGTATTTCAAACTCCTTTCAAAATTGTTATCTATTTTCAGAAAATGCTTTCCCAATTTGTTGCAAAGCTGGAGCCCTGCAGGGGATACCCATTACGAGGGTGTTATAATGCCAACACCGTTGGAATTCATATACTGCACAAAAAAGAATCGCATAGAAAAGGACCGCACAAAAACAGGTTTAACTGTATTAAGCTTTTGTTATTAAATAAAAATAGTGTTAGACGGTCACCTCAATCCCATCTATCCCAATGCCGTATACACTACCGCTCAAAAGTATCCGGACACTTGCGAAATATGTGTTAGCATTGCACAAAAGTTATTGTCAATTTTTATCAGTTTCTTACTGTATTGCATAAACTGAACAGCGCGAAGAATGCGTCAGGTTCGCAGAGGTTCCGGGCACACGTTCCCGAAGACTTGACCCACATATTCAATTCCAAACGAACCCAGAATCATCGTCGACTAGCAAAAGCTGCCAATAGACAGCTCAATCGTCGTTCGCAAAAGTCGGTTGGCATAAGCGCATCGGGTTCCCAGAAGTTCCGGCCACTGGTTCCCGAAGTCTTGACCCGCATTTCCCGGCAGACAATGCTTTTTCCTCGGAGGCGACCCAAGGTGTTGCACGTGTTGCCCCGAGTGGAGACGGTCGGACGTAGAGGAGGCGGGTGTTCGCGCGCAATTAAAGCCGGGGGGATGCTAATTCTGACCTATATAACCCCGACGTAAAAATGCTCGGCGAGCATGTGCAATACAATCGTCCTAAAAACGTTTACCGCTCATGACCTGTCGAGAGGGCCCCGCGCCACCTGCCCCTCCAAGGATTTCGTGCTCTTATCGCGGCTATATCCGTTACGTCAGTATGCCGATGGGAGAAACGAAATCCGGAAGAGTGATACATGTTTCTTTTTTTCACCTCGCCCGGTTTCTACTCCGTGTGTTCCTGTTCCTTGTTGTTCTTTTTTTTCGGCGATACATAAAGAAACGCAAAGCGAGGAGATAGCCGCTCGATTCGGGAGGAAGTTGTATTTCACGCAGTTAACGAGTCGCGCCGTTATCAGGGAGCCGCGTTTCCCTGTGATTCTATCTGCGAGACGACCGGGCTAACGATTTTCCCGGTGCTGCTTCGACGGAGGACAATTTAGTCGAAATTTATTTACTGCCCGTTGTAGGCGAAACATATTTCTTTGGCATGTATACGACGAGGATTTATCTAAATCGACCGGGCGACGAACAGCGAATTTTCTGGAACGATGGAAACGAGGACGATGCGTCTTAAATATTGTTGTTCTGGGGGACGTCTTTAATAATTCGGGACATCGTCTGTTGCGATCTGTAGACCGTTATCCTTTAGTACGTCTATTGACCTGTCGATGATGGAATTATGTATGCGATTCTAAAATGCTCGACGTGGATTTATCTAAATTGACAGCAAAGAACAGGGAACTTAAGTGATAAGTAGTCTGCGGGTTTTATGCATTTGTGACGAAAATGAGTAGGTGCAATTTGGAATACTAGACAAATTTAAAAAATTTAAGGACATCTATGTATTTTAGTTGCAGCTGATTAACATTCCTAAGGATGAAAGAAATTTTTATTTGGATCTGGTTTGTTACAGTTGACACAAACAATTTTTATTTTGTGTAAAGATCCGCAGTCTAGTGATGAGATAGTGGGATTCGTTTATATTGCATGTAAACATTGTTTTCTTAAAGGAACGTCTTCATTAACTCACTAGTATATATTCAGTGTTTTTTTTTTTTGGTTATGCTCGGAAAAATTAAAAAACGTAACAGTATTAAACACCTTAACTTTTGATGTTGTTGGGTTGCCAGTCAAAGTTAGTGAATACTAGACCTAATCTTTACAGAATCCAGGTTGTCGCCGAGCGTCGCATTTGAAATACACAGGGCACGGTGGAAACCTAGGAGTAATGTCTTTCTACAAGTCATAAAAGCCTATGATTACTAAGCGATAGTGACAAGAAGACTGAGAAAATGTCTTTCTCCGATATAATGCTTGCACGTAGCTCGAGAGACGACTCTCCCCTCACCGCGGTGGTGTAGGTAGTTCCACTGAGTCCAAATTGTAAGGTTGCCACTGACTCGTAATGAGAATTCACTGTAGTCACATGCGTTCCTGATGACCTACTAAAATTTAAGACTATGGTTTTTAACGCTAGACTTACGGAGCACTAAAAGTGACACTTTTTCTAAATAATTTCTCACGCATGCATCCTTAGAATCTTCTAGAACCTGCTACCCACACTTTTAGCAATATTTAAAAAAAAAATATACATCCAAAGAAATAAATTTGCTAAATAATTTCTCATGCATCCTTAGAATTTTCTAGAACGTACTACCTCCATTTTTAGCAATATTTAAAAAATAATATGTACCTAAACAAACAAATTTGCTAAATAGTTTCCCATGTATGCGTCCTTAGAATCTTTCAGGACGTGTTACCCCCATTTTTAGTAATATCTTAAAAATCCTATATACCCAAAGATATAAATTTGCTAAATAATTTCCCATGAATGCGTCCTGATAATTTTAATAATTTTACACTAAAAGTATTAAAATCCGCCTTTCTGGCCCGTAAACCTAGCGTTAAAAATGTCTAAAGTATCCGTCGACTACGTGCCGCGTTCTTGTGCGAGTGTTCAGAATGATTGAGCGGAGGACGATCGTGAGATTCCCGGTTCCAATTATCGGGATCGTAATGTCCGGCACTCGATCACAGTCACGAGTCCTCGCGGGTACCACTGGGATAAAGTTTGAACAGGGAAGAGGAGGGCAACCGTGATTGATTCCGATTAGCTGTATACGAACTAACAGTACCGCGAGCATTTATTCGAACCTGTAGCCGCCCGCGGTCGGCCACAATGGGCTTTCGAGGATTACGTTATACGGGGGCCTCGTTAAAAGGAGGAAAACAGTAGATGGAGGTGTGCAGCTTGCGCAATGCACCGCGAAACAGGGACACAGAGGTATCCATCAAGGTGTCGGGGGTTTGTCTAGGTGTGCGCGCCGAGGTGTGTACGCACGAGGCTTGTGTGGGTGGTTGGTCGCTCGGACTCAGCTGTTGGTACACCTGCCCCGTTGTCACGGCGCTCGGTGTGTTAGTGTAGATGGTTGCGCGAGCACCTTTATACGCGCTGTCCACGTCGGCCGCGCGCATTTACATACGCGGTTCGCGCGAACACAATGTAATTGTTACCTCATAATGCGTGTTCCGCGGTGCACCGAGACGCTCCGCGCCGCTCTGCCCCGCCGTTCCCCCTGACGTCTCACTCGGCTACCTGTGCGCCACATCCACCAAATTCATTTGAATAAAAATATCGAACGCGCGCTTGCTGCCTTCGAGTCGATACTGCTGCTCGACGACGAAGTATGCTCGAAAGTTCAAGAATCGAAATTTTGCGACATTATAACTGTGCTGTCGATGACGGTGCTGTTCTTGCTCCAGGAGATTGTCCTGCGGGTGAAACACCCTCTCGAAGAAATCTTTCCTTTTGATATCATTTGTTGTCCCCTCACGGACGATGTCGGTACCGATTCTGTGGAATATTTCCAAATTAATTATAGGAGATTAAATTAGATGAAAGCTAGGTTTTAGCTAGGGAAAATATCGAAACGCATGGATCACCAAGAAATTATTGTAACATTATGCAGAAGCAAACTGGCAATCCAACGTCGACCTCGAAGGGTTAATCTTGACTATTCAGGTCGTTTCGTATTTTCTCATACTAAATGTTTCGTGCTCTACATCCCAGGAAGTGAAACATCAAAGAATCATGAGTGATCAAGTTTCAAATACTCTCTTTGAAAATTTCTCACACCCGCAGTTTTACGCTGATTTATGCGCGTATCTGCGCAAGACTATACATGTAATCATTCTACGTCTACAGTGCAGGATCTAAACTTTTAAACACCTTCTCATTATACTTGCAAACTCGTTCTCTGTATATCCTGCTATTATTGAAACATTCTGTTGTTCTCGTAATTATAATAATTATTTCACACCCCAGGCGAGAAAATATTCGATCAATCAACCTAGCGACTGTAATAGTAATTACAATATTCATAGATTTGATATGGAAAATTCTTTCATTACAAATGCAAGTTCGTTCATCTAATACTAATTATTAGTAGCCTTTACATTATGCACTCTCTCATCGTCTCATGTTTTTCCCCTAACTATCCTCAATTACGCCTAAGATGGCAGCAATAAGAAATTCATTACTCTCGTCTAATCGCTGCAGAATCGTCATGCATCTGTGTAGTTGCATATAAAATAGCGCACCCGTTTTTCCTATGAATCGAAAGGAGAACAAAAGTGATTCAAAATCGCCAAACCGGCTCACCTTCTGACAAATATAAAATTTCCCCGTTTACTACATTCGCATTATTAGAGCAGCTCTAACGAGGCTCATTTATTATTCAATAGGTGATTTGTACGAAACACATTGAACAATGGATGCGAGTTTCTCCTCATCGGGAATTTCTTCGCTCGCGAGGTGGCCACCGACGAGAGAGGGTTGGGAAAGAGAGAGAAAGAGAGAGAAAGAAAGAGAGAGAGAGAGAGAAAGAGAGAGCTAAGATGCATCCGATATGGAAGTGAATCTCTTGCACAAGCGTGTGCGTTCGTTACCCTCGATCTAGATCGCTATTAATTACACGGTGCTCGACGCGCGCGCCAGCTTTCCCATAAAACGTATCCTCGCGGGTGGTTCCCGATTAAATATCTTTCTTTCGCGAGCTGGACACCGTGATTTCACCCAAACCTTTCCGGAATCTACAAGATCCACAAGGTACTATAGATTCAATACTTTTGCCTCCATGCACCCTTCTACTTTCTTCGAAAAATGGTCAATCAGAACGAACAGCGCGTCCATGCTACACTGTGCGTTAATTTCACATTTTGTGTAGTTATTAGAGGGACCCATAAGTAATCAATTATTTAAAAGTCTAAAACAAACTTTATAGTAAATTCAAGGTTTTATTTCTTAATTTATTATATAATCTACATCATTATCAAGGACAGTTTGCCATCTTTCCTGCAAATTTTCAGTTCCCCTCTTGCAGAAATCCAGGGTTCGTGAAGCAAAATATGACTGAAGGTGCCTTCTTACATATTCTACAGATGTGACTGTTTTATTTCTTAAATAATGCTCCAGAGATCTGAAAAGATGATAGTCATAGGGAGCAATATCCGGTGAGTACAGGGATTGCGGTAAAACTTTCCATTGCAATTCTTTGATTTTTTCCTGAGTGAGTTTCGCTGTATGGGGCCGGGCATTGTCAATTTGCAGTATTACACCTTTTCTGTGGACTAAAGATGCCCTCTTTTTCAATAGTACTGAATACATCCGTTGTAATTGCTGACAATACAACTCATCAGCAGTAACTGTTTCTCCAGGTTACAACAACTCAAAGTGAATTATGCCACGACAGTCCCACTAAACGCACAGTAACGCCTTTCTAAGTGATAAGCTATGCTTAGGGGTTGATATTGCGGTTTGATTTGCAGAAAGCCATTGCTTGGAGCGCTTTATGTTATCATAAAGAATGCATTTTTCATCTCCGGTAACGATTCTGCTAAGAAATGGATCTCTACGAAATCTGAATAGCAATGAAGTGCAAATTGATCGACGGATATTCTCGTTAGGGTCAGATAATTGATGCGGTATCCATATTCCTTGCCTATATGCTTTTCCCATTTCGTGTAGGTGCTTTTGTATAGTTAACCATGTGGACCCAAGGCTTCTCGATAATTCTTGTATACTTAATTTTGAATCAGCCTCCACTAGAGATTTTAGGGTGTCGTTATCAAATTCACCTGGTCGTTCACTTCGAGGCTTGTCAGAGAGATCATAATCACTAGCAGCAAATCTTCTGAACTTGTTGACCTTCAACCCTCCATAAACATCGCAAATTTTCTTTGTTGTTACTGTTGCATTAAATCCTGTACACCTAATATAATGATGCATTTAGTGCCGGGAAAAACGAAGCAATTATCGACCACCCCCACACTTCGAGAAAATTCATATACAGTGTTTACTCTATATATGTGCCAAATGCCTAGTAGATAAACGTTTCAGAACTATCCTCGCTACCGTACACCTCGTGAGGGGTTAAGAAGCCCGAGAGTCCTCAGCCACAAGAGGAGTGTCGCAAAAATCAAAGAATAGTGTCTCCTTGCCGATATACGTGCGCGGATAGACCCGTGTTTTGAACATACATCGAGTATACACTGTACAAATTCGCAATTGATATTAAAGCAGCATTCAGGCATAGTATAAATACAACCAAATATCAATTTATGCGTACTGAAATTAACCGGATACTGGTTAATTTTCCAGATAGACTGCGAATTTTACACATTTACGACAAACGTGGATTGACGAAATGCAAAATTGCAGAAGAATTGGGCAATGTTCGTATATTATTCTCAACATATTACAATTATTAAAAAGAGAAACGCATTTTACCCTAATTTCTGTTTCCTACAATTGACTTGGACAATTGTATTTGTCATGAAACGAAGCAGATGAAGCTTTACGCTTCCGCATCCTGAAAATTCGTGAGGATGTCAACGCGTTAAGATAGAATAACATTTTTACGCATGGGCCAAAGGAGTTCGAGTTTTTCGAAAAGTTAAATGTATTGGTGCAGTAGACGATGTGACCTTACTATTCTTTACGACCACCAATTTTCCGCAACCGTTTGAATACAGTTTCGATACCGCCTAAGTCGAAACAAACGAAGGAGGCGTTTCGATTCGTCGGTTCCGCGCAGGAAGATCGTATTTTCTCGTAAACACGCCGTAGCAAAAGGGTTAATTACGGTATCGTTGAAACGCGGCCAATATTCAATTACGCGGGGTTTTAAGCGGAGCCGCGTTTTTCGGCGTTCGCTCGTTCTCGGATACGTTGAAACTTGTCCGTTCGGGGTTACTTTACGATTATTGGCGTACATATAAGACGGGGCCCCGTAAGACTGTGTAACAACGGGGATAAAAAGGAAAAGAAAGGGACGCCGGGGCATAAAGTAGGCAGTCGAGAGACAGGAACGGTTCCCGAGGACTCGGTTTCTGGCCGGCTCGCGGCTACGTGGAAACCCAGGGCGATTAAAAAAATATGACGAGCATTCATTTCCACGATCATAAAATCATTAGCATAAGAATTCCTCTACCTGCTCTCTCCGGTCCACGCGGGCTGACTTCTCCGGGGCCCACGGACGTCTTCAGGGCGGTTAGGGGACCCGGCGAGAGACCAGGCGCCCCCGGACACTTGATTTTCGTCGTGTTTTTTATTCGCCGTTCCATCCTGATTTATAAACATATAATGTGACGAGGGTGTGGCCCCGCTACCACATAATGATAGGCCAACGTTAATTACGTTTGGTTAAGTCGTTTAAGACCGCTCGACCCGGGGGGACCGAGCCGGCCCGAGCCTGACCCGACAGTCCCCTGCGCGAAAATTACTGTTCGCCAACCGTGCCGCAATATATTAGCGAAAGATTACAATGTTCGACGATGACGTGCAGTCGTTCCCATTTATGCTCCGGCAATTTTTCAAGCGGAACAACTTTTTCAAATTTGACCCGATTCCGGAGTCCGCTGTTCACCTCGATTCTATCGCTTCAGTTAGCTTATTCCGGACTATAGAGAACGACATACACTGCCTCACGAAAGCGTTCGAATGCCTTTTAAAACCGTATAACTTTTTTTCAAATTGGACCAAACGACCTAACTTTTGTTGAGAAATTAGAAGAATTGGTTTACCGAATAACATGCAAAAAAGATTTTTATAAAATTGGAGTCTCGTGGAAAATAATGTTGGAAAACAGTTCTCCACCATCGCCGGATGCAGCATATGTCAATAACCCACTTTCAGTTTCTTTTTAAAACTTCTTTCTCAATTTCCTTCTCTGTAGAAATTCTCTGATAAAATTCTTGGATAATTTCAATGAGAAAATACATCGATATGCTTAAATTCTTTTAATCCTAATCCCTCTTTTGAATGACCTCTTTCCTAGCGAAAAATATTCTCATAAAGGACGAAAAGTTGTGTCACGTAAAACCATTTTTCGCCTATTTTTGTCGGTAACGTGGTCGCTCTACCTTATCGCGAATCTACGTAGTCTTGGCGTACCATTATTTTTAAATGTTTGTTCTAAGTGGAAAGTATTTATATGTTCACGACAATTTTCGTGATCAATCGAAGAAGTATCCCTATCTGGGTATGGCGGCTCTTGAAATGTATTTAGTTCTTGTTATACCACCCCTTAGTGGAGCCCGTGCGCATGATCCCAAACGGGGATCGTGGTATGTAATAGCTTAATGTCTTAGATTCCACCTATTCGTTTTCGTTATAAATGCGTAAAATGCCCGATCCGCTAATTTGTATTCAAGAAGAGAAGAGCCACGTCTTGCCGAGAATGAGGAATGGTTTTAGGCGACGGTATCCTGATTTTGAGCGGTGTGGTTGACATCCGGGTGGATGATTGATTTCGAGGGGCGATTCTGCGGGACGTTCGAATTCCTAGATAATTAAGAGGATCCAATCAGGAGGTCAGAAGGCTTCCAAGGAGTCAACCACGCCGGGGATCGACTGCCGAAGGATTCCAAGCGAGGAAAGCATTGTTCTCTCTTTCTGCCGGCTCGGGCCGCAGGAATTCCCTCGGCGGAGGCTGTACGAATCATTTCTTCGCGTTCTATCCGTGTGTGTGTGCGCGCGCGCGTGCTCGTGTTCAGCGGTGTGTGTGTGTGCGCGCGTGTGTTTTCTTCGGTCTTTTTGTACGAGGAGAAATGATAAAATATCCCCGGCCCGCGCCTTTCTTTCGAGTCGTGTGGAGATCAAACACCGAAGTGGCTAGACTCCCACAGTCTAAATGGTGAGGCGAGTTGAAATATCGCGCCGGGCCTCCCTATATGTTAATCTCCGCATTAGCATAATACCGTGATTCTTCAAGGATCATTTGGAAATGCAAATAAATAATTTATAATAATAAGAGCAGACGGGCTGTTGTGGCAGCCCGAACGCATCGGTACGTCAGAAACCGGGGGACCACCTTCGGCCCGTAGTTGCGTCGGTAAATCTAATCGAGATATCTGCCGGTTCGTTGCTCCTTTTCTTGTCACGACAAAAACGCTCGACGTGTCGGACGATTGGCCTATTTTCTGCCTCACTACCGTTCCCGTCCTTCGTCCTTCGTCCTGCGAATCTTTAACGGACGCCCGGTCCTACGCCTCCTTCCACTTCCTCAGCTTCCACTCGTTCTTGCTCCCGCGAATTTTTTCTCATCTTAACCAGTCAACTATTTCGACCTCCTCGAAAAATGTATACCTAAATTGAGTCGTAAAAATGAACCGTATAGTTGTTTGAGTATACTCGTCATAACACAAAATATTGCCACTTCTTCATGACGAGTATACTCGTCAAAAACAGCTAACTGGTTAAGACAACTTTTCTGTTTGGTGACATGGTACTCTGAATTTTACTAATTTTAAGATTGTTACCGACGCCTTTTAACACTTTACAATGCAGCAGCGGCCCGTTTAATTGATTCATCTGGAACCGAGTAACTGCATGACGATTCTGATACTCTGGGTCGAACTGGACCCAGACTCTGTCGTCGTAGGGCTAATAGGATAGAATTCCACTAATTCTGAGCTTCGTATTAATTTTTTGAACGCGTTATAGAACCAAATCAATGTCAACAGCAGATTTCATTAAATTGAAAAGTCAAAATTTATGTATACATTCGTCAGTAAATGCATATTCATGTATTAAGGAGTAGTCGATCAAAACTGGAATTAAATTAAAGTTTGAAATCCCTGTAATTATTGTTGCTCGATCAATAATAAATCATAACTGTGCTCAGGACTTCATTAAAATTTTTATATCGTCAGAACCGAACCGGTAATATTTTTTGCAAGAGTATAAATACCTGGAAACTATTGATTCGAACATTAACTTTCTACACTAAATCGTTTTTTAAAAATTCGACGGAATTATTTAAAATTTATTTTAAAATGTACATTGTAATTTGCTCTTACAGAATGCACGATCAGCCTGTACAAAGTTAACATAAATTTTGTTCAAGCTATTAATTATCGGCGCTTTATTATTTTTATTGACGTCGTCCACATACTGGATCGTTTAGGTTCACGACTAATTTTTCGTTCTAGGCTTTCAAAAAATCTATAAAAATTCTGGAATACGTATCGAAGTTCCTGGTATAATAAATAATTGTTGGAAAGTCAAACGGAGAAAAAATTTCGGAAAAATAGAAATTCAAGAGTGAGATTTCGGATATAAACAACCCTGATGGAGGGTTAATTATCTTATAAGTAGAAATCCCAAAAGGGACCTTTGACCCTTTCCACTCGAAGCTATTTTAACTCTAAAAAACGAAACATTTCATCCGACCTAGAATATGTCCCTTCTGTATATCTTCTTATTCATGCTATACATATGGAAATGGTGCAATTTACTTGTAAAATACTGAAAAGTTCAGTAACTTACTAAATACAAACAAATTTAATAATATAAAAAATACTTTCAATAATGATACAGCAATTCTTAGTAGCGCCTTACAATCGCTATTCAAGTGCTAAGTTCGTCGAGTGCTGTTTGCATTTTTCCACAATTTTCATTGCAAGAAGAACAGAAGAACTCCTGTTCAAGGTCGTTCGAAGGAGTACAACAATAATGTGCATAAAAATGGCGAACTTTGAACTCTAATAAATATTTTTAGTAGCATCTTACAGTCGTCATTCGAGTGTTAAGTTCGCCGAGTGCTGTTTGTATTTCTTCACAATTTTCATTGCCAGAAGAACAGCTCCTGTTCAAGGTCGTTCGAAGGAGTAAAACAAAAATGGGTAGAAAAATCGCGAACATCGAACTCGAAGCGTCTCCACAACAACCGCACCGGTTGTTAACATACCATTTTTGTTGAAACGTCCATCAAAACCGGCGAAAGCGATAAATCCGTTTATACGATGGTTCGCAAACGAAACGCGGCGTTGGAATGTCGCAGAGGATCGCGGTCGACAGAGGTGTCTGCGGTTGCGGATCGATCGTATAAAAAGCCATTCAAAACGCAGAGGGATTAAATCGGCGACTTTGTCCAACAAGGACAAATTGTTACGATCCGGGGAGAGCGGTGAGGGTTTTGCGCGTCGAACGGGGCGATCGTAATGACTTCATAAAAAGCAGCGACGATTTCTCGGAACGTCGACAGTTGCCGAGGCGAGAAGAAGAAGATCATGGTCCCGAGGTCTCGGGGCCCGCATAATGGATGCTAGGACAACCGAACTAGAAGGTGGAACAGTCGAAAGGCGTATTCCGGTATATTAACACGTAACACATCAAAGAGCACGTCGCACGGGCACACCTGCTCGAGGCTTGGGCCCTGTCCCGGGTCGCACACACGCTTATACGGTTATTTATGCCCTGTAAAAGGTTCTGTTTTCGAGCCCGGGACCGGGCTCTACGCGGTGCCCCGTGGAAACCGAAACCCCTCGGTCTCTCCTCGTTCACGTGGCCCGGTTATAAACGTCCGCGTAAATTCGAGACTGGTTAGAGATCGTAAACTCGCTGGATATGCCCGATATGGCCACCGGCTTGCCACAGAAAATCATAAAGTCCGAGAGTCCCGCGCTGCGCTACGCTCCGTTCCCGGGGGAAAACGAGGGAGCGAGTTCCCGAGCCTGTTACGGTTGCGCACCGACTCCCCTCCCCAAGAAAAGTTTCACGGTGTCCCGCGGAATTTATCCGTTCGGCATCCTTCAGCATCTCGATGGAAATTTCAATGGCTTCCTCGGCCAAGAAACTCGATTCAATCCTACAAACCTCGATCCTCTAATTGCTCGATCGCTTCTAGAATTGAAGAGAAACCCCGCACAAGAGTCCACGTTGCACGCATTATACATAGGCTTTATACATTCGGGGTTTCCATTAAATTATTCGTCCGGATTATTATAACCTCTTGTCCTAGGACTTCTTTCGCAGCTACGGCAATTACAACATCTTTGTTCGCTGACTGCTATGCAGTACAGTGCTTTCTCTGTATATGTCGTCAAGACGTGGATGATAAACGTCGCGGAATTATCCCCCCTACCGCAGTTCTTTCATTTTATTACCGAGTGGTATTGGCAGGCTGTTCTTGATTGCGATATGGTTTCCGTATACTTATGTATTTATATATTTGATTTTATATATTTGTGGAAAAAATGGTGCAATTTAAATCAGTAGAATCGTTAAAAAATTATTTAAGAATGCCAATCTATTATTTTTACCTTGTTAGAATGATTTCTGATATTTTAGCACTAGGTTTATGGAGCACTAAAAGTGGCCAGTTTGGATTACAATGATTTCTCTGTATATGTCGTCAAAGCCTGGATGATAAACGTCAGAGATTATCCCCACTACCGCTGGGTATACTCGAGATGCCTCGGACCCCTCGGACTGTAAACATAACACGGCTCGAGTATGTCGCTCGGACGCTACACGACGCAAGACCCGTGTTGTTGACATATATCGAGAATTCACTGCAGTTTAAATGTCAGCAATCCTTCGACAAAGTGCTTTTGCAGGCCAGTGTGTTTGCCTATGAGAGGAAAAAAGACAGCTTGGAAATAAAACCTGAAGGTACCGACAGTAAAATATAATTTTTTGTGCAATTTCTAAGCAAGGAAAAATAATTTTCTGCGAAATCCTTTCATGCGTCGTTATTGCGTTACAAGGGGTTAAAACGCGGAATAAGGGTCGCTTTCCTTCACCAAAAATTGTCAGAATGTTGTAGACCACCGTCCGAATGATGTTTGTGTGTACACAACGCGGAACATAATGTTTACAGCAACGGATATAGTTCTTGTTGCGCACAAGAGTCGCGTCTTGTTCGAGGAGGAGTTGAGCAAACGATTCAATATTCAATTTTTTTTTCCACCGGCGTGATCGACGATCGCGCTCTGATCCGAAGTTTTAGGGTGGAGAATGCGCGCGGCTGGTCGCTTGAGAAAAGAATTCCTACTGTGTTCTTTTCCCGTTGCGAACGCTGGAATCTCGAAGGAAATTTTTCTTATTACGCCCACCTCCCACGAAAAGAAAGGGGGGCCGCGACACGGACACTTGTACACCCCTAATCACGACGATCGTCCGGGGCTGACAGATGCTCGTGTGTTTTGCATAGAGCGGATTTATAAATCCCTTATCAGCTTATTATCTCGCGAGATTCTCCTCCCGCGTCGGGACGTGGTTGGCAGCGATACGAGAAACGTGGCGCAGCGGTCAAAACAAAAAAAAATGACCAACGGAGAAAGAAAGGGAGAGAGAGAGAGAGAGAGAGAGAAGGAGAGGGACAGAAGGTGGGAGTACCTGTACGCATTCGCATTAAGGCAGAAAGAGGAGTCTCGCGGAGGAAGAGGAGCAGAAGAGGGGAAAAAATAGAGGTAGACCGAGAGCGGGGGGTGGGATGGAGGGCACGACGAGAAGTGGGGGTAGCAAGGGTGAAATGGTGGGGTTCTGAGGGGGGCTCGAAGGGGGACACAGTGACAAATGAGAGCGACTACAAATTGCACTTTCCGGCTCTCATTCTCATTCGACTCTCGTTCCTCTTTCTTCCTCTCTTTCTCTTTTTCTGGCCCTCTGCCTCCGTTCCTCTCATTCGTCGGAACGGAGCGGACGGGTAAATGTTCGTCTGGCCCTCCTCTTTTATTCCTCTTCCACACGGCCTACCTCCATTTATCCTCCTTCGCGATAATACTTCACGCTCGAATAACGAAAACTACTCACAGCGGGTCGGTGCAATTCCGGTTATTGGTAAGGACCATCGCAATATTCGAGCCCGCTAGCCTGCCAGGTCATCCAGTTCGACGAAGTTTCATTCTCTCGTTTTCCTCCGCCACAACACCCCCCCCCCCCGCCCCTTCGCCGCGCGCCTATCCGCGCGCCACCCCTGCCCTCGTTTCATGCTGCTCGCTGATACGGGATCCTCGAGAATGAACGCACCGCCTCGCAGTAAATTAAGTTTAATCCCGTCGTCGATTGTGACGGGGAGTATTGTGCGCCGATCGTTCGTGAGCCGCCCGATGAAACGCCGCCGACGCGTTCTCGCCTGCCAACGTCCGTTTAACTGGATGTGACGTTACGTTAGTGCTGGAGCGTTGTCGTCATCTGTACAAAAAAATTTTATCAGGATCCTGTTCATTTATCGACCGCGCGTCTTTTCGCGGAGCCTAGCTGCTTCCTCGCTTACGGTTTGTTGGAAGAAAAAAAAATCGGTCATACGATTGAAGCGGGGAAACGACTTCGTATAATAGAACAATTACTTAAGCTGGAGTGGGGTAAAACCGACACAGAAATTGTAAAGTTTACTTTAAACTGATGTATTTTCTATCTATTCCACTAAAACCTAATAATCTTAGTGTGTTTATTTAGGGCATGGTTTATTCTTTAAGTTGCATTAATTTGGATTAAAAATATCTCCTGAAACTTATGATTTTCTTGATAAATTAAAAACAGTGCTGCTAGGGCGGATTTCCCCGGAAGTATTGCAAAACTGCACCTACCAGTTTAAAAAGTGATTGAATCTTATTTCCTTATATTATGGGGCAAAAGCGGAATTATTATTACTAATAAAATAACATAAAAATAAAAATTCCAATTTTTATTCAATCATCGTCAAGACATCTCTCACATTCATATTGTACCATTGTGCATTCGTATTGTTTCTACGTTACAGTTGGTACAATGCAACGTGTATTCGAATAAATAAGGGCCTAGTGCGGATTTGTCCCGTGTACGGATTTACCCCACTGCTCCTTAATTACAATGTTAGAGTCGATCTTGATTGATTTGTGAAATAAATACTGTAGGCAGAGGAAGAAACAGAAAAGAAAGAAAAATGGTGACTAGATTTAGATGCGGCAATGAGAGTGATCATAAGCAGCACTGGAGGGGAGGTGAGGAAAGAGAGTGCATTTGTAGGGTAAGAGATGAGACAATATAGCACATTATAAGTAGACCCGTGGGTTTTTTATGCGGAAGAAAAATTGTCTACATTCATTACAACATGCATGAGCTGCGTATACACCTGTTTCTTTCCTTAGAAATTTTATCAAGTCGAAAAGAATACCGCAGTATTTTAATGTTTTAAAATTTTTCCACTGTTTTGTAATTGATTTACCCAAGTCCGTAATTATAAGAGAATGCTGGGAAACAAGGAGAAAAATAGAGGTGTAGGATTTTTAAAGAAAAGACGGAGAGGGAATACTGAGAAAAATGCTAAAGAAAAGGAAGAACAAAAATGAGACAAAACAAATCAATAAATGGTGTTGTACAGTGAATTCTCGATATATGTCAGCAACACGAGTCTTACCAGTGTGGTGTATCGTCCAGGAGATATAACCAAGCCGTGTTATGTTTACACGGTAGTGGAGCTAATTCCGTGACATTTATCATCCAGGTCAGAGTGACATATACAGAGAAATTACTGTATATGTTTTGTGCTTGGTAGGTTTAGTCCGAGGACCGAGGTCCGTTGCCGCTCAGGGGGCACACCCCGCGGTAGTAGGGATAATTCCGCGACGTTTATCACCAAGGACTTGGCGACATATATAGAGTATACACTGTGTACGGATCGCTTTAGATTGGGGTACTGAAGACTTAATATTTGATTGAGCTACTTAGTATTTGACTGAGAAAGAATTTGTTTGGCGAATCTTCTCGTGATTTTGCGAGAGCATGGTAGTTCGGAGAGAAGTCGAGCGTCGAGATACGCGACGACTCTTGGGACCGCGAATGCAGCAGTCGGCCGAGTTGTATTTACTTGAACGATTTCTGGTAGGACGGCGGGGGCGAGGATGTTATATCGTGGCGGGGGCCAAAGAGTAGAGAGAGGCTCTGTATTCTCGGTAAGCACTCGGCGTCGTGGCTTGCTGCCGTTGTAATAACCCCCGTAGATCATACCGGGGCGCACGCACACTATACAGCCGCGGATATCTGGGCTCTCGTTGAAGCTTGCCAACGGTCGTATGTATGGTGTGCATCGCGAAAGGGGGCCCCACGGGCCCCGCAAACCGCCGTATTATTCATTGAATGGAGCGCCGCGTTCCGGCTTCGAAATACACGACACAGTTTCACTTCGCGGGAGCAGCCCTTAACCTTTTAACACCGGCCGCCTCGATCCTCCTCGAAATGCTTTATTGAACGACGAGACGGACCGAGTAATCGATACACAATAACGTTTCCGTGCTGGATCCGCTGCGAAACCGCTCAAATACGTGATCTATTTCTGTGGGCACGTTCGAAAGTGTCTCAAACTGTAACTCAACCTCTCGAAGCTCTAACGATGGATTCTATCGGTTAATCGTTTCGCTAATCAATCTATTCACTAACCGTTCTAAGGATTAAAGCGAACTTTCAACGGTTCTAAGGATTTTCGTTTGGTGCTGGAGGTGTCCTGGAAGGTCCTCGAAGGATCACGGGAATACGGAGGTCCTGGTAGAGACTCTGAAGCTCACAAGATTCTACAGAGGTCCTTGAGTGGTTGTATAGTGGCTTTCAAGGATTTTGCGATGGATCGAAGAGATCACAGGAAGGATTCTACAGAGAGTCTAAAGAATGGTAGTGATTCTAGAAGAAATTGTAGCGGACCTTAACGTTTATAGAAGTTTGCAAAGTGTAGAAGGAACTCCATAAGTTATGGACATCGAGAGAGGTCTTTAAAGGACCCTACAATGAGGTCCAAGGGATTGTAGTGACTTTGAGAGGAACTCTAGAGGTTCTAAGGATCGAAAGAGATTCTGTTTAGAGAGTGGAGTCCTTTGGCTCCAAAATGGATTTAAGGGACCACATAACCATTCCCCTTTTTAATGGTTTCATTAAGTTGGAAGATGTGTATTGACACTCGTAAGAGCCAAGGGTAGTCACGTGAATTTTGTAGAATCAGCGGGTCGGTATCTGCTGCATAATTACCGTTCACAGCCTTCACCCAGTGACTTAAGATCTGTTTTGGTCTTGACCCGACGGGTCCTAAGTCTTTGACTAAACTTGTCACATTTTTTGCTCTGTATTATCGATATCATGAAACGTGCTTCAAGTTTATGGCTTTATTTAGCAGAGAATCAAGACAAAATATAGCTCAATTGGTACCCGGAGATATTTTCTAGCGAGCGCTACTCTCGATTTCATCCAGAAAACTCATCCAATGGCATAATTGATTCAACTCATCAAATGGCATAATTGTAATTAATTGAGACGTTGATGGCCAGCGCGAGCTGCTCCGATGCTGTCGAATTATGCGTCTTATTCTGTTACGTGCATTTCGTGATTGAAACTTGCATATTCGGACGACCCGAAGGAGTATGATACTTTGCGTAATCACGTGACTTTTGCAGAGTCAGCAGGTCGGTGACTGCTGTATAATTTCCGTTCACAGCCTTCAGCCACTAACTTGAGATCCGACTGTGACTAAACTTGTTGCATTTTGTGCTCTGTATTATTGATATCACGAATTCTGACGCCAGAAAGTGCTTCAAGTTTTTGGTTTTATTTAGCAGAGAAACAAGACTAAATATAGCTCAATTTGTAGCCGGAGATATTTTCTAGCGCTCGCTACTCTCAATTTCATCCAGAAAACTCATCCAATGGCATAAAAATGCTTGGGTTCCACGGCGTGCGCGTCGTCAATTTTTGGCCTACTTCTAAAGCTTATGTTATCAAATGTCTGGATAATCTTGTCAACTCATGACCAGCGCGCGCTAAATTGAACCTTCCTCTTTCGAACGAGCCCTTTCCCAGCGATAAAGATTGTAATATAAGGACGAAAAGTTGAGGCATGTAAAACCATTTTTCGCCTATATTTGTCGGCAACGTGGTCACTCTACCTTATCGCGAATCTACGAAGTCTAACCCCTAGCACTCGAATGGTGACTGAAGGCGCCACTAAAAATTGCTGTATTATTATTCAAAATATTTTTTAATATTAAATTTGTTTGTATTTAATGAATTACTAAACATTTCAGCATTGTATGAGCAAATTGCACCATTTTCTAGGGAAATATTCTAGGTCGGAAGAAATGTTTCCTTTTGGAGTTAAAATATCTTGGGTTAAATTCCTTTAATCTTTTTACTGCTCCAAAGTGCACCTAATTTTTGTGAAAAATGCATAAAATCCTCTACTGATTGCTTATGGAAATAACTTTTCCACAGCGCACAATAAACGACGCTGAAGGGCCACTTTACCCAGGATCGTTGAGGTACTTTTCGAGTAACTTTCTGCGGTCCATCGGCAACTTCCCTGCCCAGCGACCTTGCTAGGAAAAAAATCGGTAGCCACGGTCAACGAGCCGCCAACGACAACGCCACCACCTTCGAGGGAGACGCGGCTCTTCGGGTAAACGCTCGGTTTTCAGTGTCTGCGACACCAATAAATCTCCGCGTCGGACCTTCGCGATTGTGTTATTCACGGAACCATCAATAGGGTAATTTATTCGCGGACCTGCACGCGCGCGGGCGCGCGATTCTTCGGGGCCGCGGGTCCCGGGCCGACGATTTATCGCCGCGTAGCCGAAAAATCCGCCGGTTTTTAATCCGGACCCGGTGTCCGGCGCGGCGTGGTCGCGCTAACCTACAATGTTCCCCGTGATTTATCAATCGCCTCGCGGAGGATTAACAGCCACGGCCACGGAACCGGTAATAACCGATCGATCGATATTTACAAGAGCAACACGACCTACCTCGTAAGAAATGAAAGAACAGCCAGTAGGAAAAGAACGAGTTTGCTCGCGAAACGCACTCGGCGCATCGCGATCGGTAAATTAACGAACCGATCCGAGGCACGCGCGTTCGTTAACCGATTATAAAATCGCTCCTCCGTAATCGATGGGCCTTTCCCCGTTCGACGGTTTCCGATTAATCGAGAACCGAGGAGGGCCCTTAACCTCGTAAATAGTTGCTTAGAACGCAACCCGGTTTCCCGTTAAGACTACTCTCTCCCGGGGGAACCCGCTCGGACGCTGCACAGGCCGGTTTCCATTAAAACGAGGTAAAAAGCCGCGCCTTTTGTTGGCGTTTTCGTAACCCGGACCCGGATCGTTAAGGCGAGTCGCGCGCGACCGCGCGATGTTGCGCAGTGATTTATCAATAGCTTTATGGAGGATTTACAGCCTCGACGGAACCGGTAATGGAAGCCAATCGGCCGTGCCGTTTAATCCTCTTACATCGTTTTACGTCGTTTCTGCGGAAGTGGCGTCGCCGATCTTCTGTCCGACGGGCTAACGACTTCGGACTCCGCTCCTCTTTCTCTCGATTTTCATTCACGCGCCTCTCTCTCTCTCTCTCTCTCTCTCTCTCCCTCTCTCTCTTTGCCTCTACACTCCCTCGCCAAGCTTTTTCCATTGACGTTGTAAATCTTCGCCGAGGCCCCGTCTATCCTCGAGCGTCGCCGATAAATTCCTCTGCGTACCCGCTTGTCACTCGTTACGCAAGCTCCGCTATGAACGATCCCGGGTCTCTCGCTACCAGGCTGACGGGACGTCAACGAATGGATACTCCCACGTTTCATGCTTCAGGTTGCTCCGCGGTTCGATTCTCCGGGGAAATCTGTTTTTCAGCCGACGCTGTTTCCCTCATGCAAAATGTTTGCCTGCTCGAACGCGGGGTATTTAGGTGATCGTCCACTTCAAACATCTCTATCGCATGATCAGAGTATGTACCGTCACCGGCGTCTCCTCTTTGCGTAGACTACAGTGTTTGCATTCAATTAATGCTAGAACTACCAAGGAATAAACGCAATTGGCATACATCGCCTTGTAGTAACAACAAAATTGCATTTGTTTAGATTTCGTTCCAGTTTTGTATGAATATCTACGTGGATAGAAAAGTTTGTTAGAAAATTTTCTCATGAAAACCTATTTACAGTTTCATTATTTCTAGAAGAAAAAGTTAGGTGGAAGTCATTTTAACTCGTCCGGTAGTTCTAGTGTTAAACAGTGATACAGTGTTTATACAGATTACGAAGTATCATTATAGGAAATGTTTAAAATTCTGCATAAATGTTCTCAGACACTTTTCACCCTCAGACGGCAGACCATTCTTATAACTATACAGGGTGTTTTGTAAATGGTGGACAAAATTTTAGGAATAGATTCCTAATGCTTAGAAAAGACGAAAAAGTTATATTAACGCATTGTTGTCAGGGCAAGGATAAATCCGTTTTTTTTTTAATTGGTGGTGGTTTGCAGGACACGTAAAAATCCGTTTTTCATTGTCTGCTGGTGGAAGTCGGGTCCCGTATTTATAGGGGTTTTTTGACGACGAATTATGTTAGCATCGTCTTTGTGACAGTTCTACACATACTTGTTATATTGACATAGTGTTTTTGTTATTTATAACGTTATATTAAAGTTCTAGCGATTTCTAAAAATGTTTAATTTCTTACACGGCGAAAATGTCCCGCAAACAATGTGTTATATATACCCGGAAATGATTAGTTTCTGAGTTATTAAAGTTTTTGTGCCAAATTTTCGTCACATCGTCTCAGGGAAAATATTCAATATGTCTACCTCCTGTTTTAATACAAGCCTCATGCTCGTCGTCTGATTGAGCTCCGTACCCAAACAGTCTAAGTTGTAAACAAGAGTGATACACATCGAAAACGTAAACATAGACCGGCGACTACTTTCAAAACATTGTTGACGGCTCTAAACGGGCCTCTAAGACGATGTGACGAGAATTGTGGCACAAAAACTTCAACAACTCAGAAACTAATCTTTCTCGGACCTATGTTGATATACATTTTTCTCTTCTCTAAGCATTAGTCATCTATTCCTGTAGTTTTGCCCACCATTTACGAAATACTAATCAATTTTAAATAATCAATTTAAAATATTTATCAATTTTCTAAAACATTTTCGAAGGTACCTTCCCCTAGACATATCAATCCTTCTGTTTCCCCTAACGCAGCAGAAGTCCATTTAATCAAACCGGCAGAAACTGAATAAATGAATATTTGGATACTCTGAGCGAAAAGAGACCAGAATTCCGGTGTCCAAGGGTGAAGCATACGGACTGAGGAACACCTTCGGTCGACCTTGACCCCGTAGAAGTAGAAGTCGAGAATATCCCGGGCCCCTAATTCGTGCGCGGACATGACAGTCTCTGATCATTTCGGTTCGTGTCCGAATCCATCCGCGGTTCGTTTCGACAAGATTCGTTACACTATATGCAGGTCGAATCGGGGCCTAGAACGCGAATATTATCCGCAACCGTGGCTCGATGTCCGAGCCCGGGACCATCCAATCAGTCAAGTCGACGGTCCAGGGCCGGCAATCAAACTCTCCCCCCCCCCCTTTCTCTTTTTCTCTTTCTCTCGTCGTCGTCGTCGTAGTCGTCGTTTCACCCGAAATCACGACGGCTGCATACTGGCCTAGGACCTTCGTCAGAGAACGCCGAATAAATATCGTTCCCGGCGCGAATAGGAGAAACGAAAAATAATAAAGAGAGGGGAAGAGAAAGGAAGGGACGAGGTTGGTGTCGGCGGTGGTCCCCGTTGGCTGAGATTCCATCGCAACGGTGAGCCGACGCGAAAAAATAATTCCGTCGCCGGACACGTCCTTTTGTCTTCGCCTTCTTCCACTTCGTTCCTTCTCTCTCTCTCTCTCTCTCTCTCTCTCTCTCTCTCTCTCTCTTCCTCCCCGTCTCTCTCCGTCCATATTTCCATCCGCTCATAAAGCCGGGATTCGTATTAAAGGGCACGACACCATAATTAATGCTGGACGGTCACGAACAGTCCGGGGCGGTGATGCGCGCCGGTTTCGCCAGGGCTTTATGAAGAAACGCGTACTTACGCGCGTGCATTACACGCTTGCACGCATGACGCGTGCCGCCAGCCAACCTACCCTTGACCGTGGTGCGCGCGTGCGACGTTCAACACGCGAAAACCGTTGTAATTACCGAGATAATTAGTTGCGAGTTGACGCGCTTGTAATTGCCGCAAACAACCCGCAATTTCGCGCTCGTTTTCGCACCGGGACGATCCGACGCCTTTCCACGAATCTACAAAGTACGAACACTCCCCTATCTAATCTCCGAGCACCTCGTCAAGCTCTTTTCAATCCCGAAGTGGTACAGTGCTTCTAGTTAGATTAAGCAGTATCGTATTATTGGCTTTGTAAAATTTTGTAAAAATTTTCCCAGCCCCTTTTCTCATACCTTCAAGTCTAACCCTTCAGGGTCTACGTCAGTACAACACACTGATGAATATTTAGAAAATAATTGCACGTGATCACATATTATTGGATACACTTTCATACTTTATGAATCGTGACGATCGGCCATCGCCCTCGAAGGGTTAACGCTTAGCACTCGCGTGGTGATTCTGAAGCGCCACTAGAAATTGATGTGGCACTATTTCAAAGAAATTACAAAAAATACTACAAAATATTTGTGCATTGCAAAATTTGTATTCAATAGACCACTAAACGTTTAAATATTATATGTGGAAATCGGATCAGTTTCGTATGAATGAGATGAAAATATTCTAAGACAGAAGAAAAATTTAGTTTCAGAATGAAAATAGCGCCGGCTGCAAAGGGTTCATACTGAACAATGAAAATGTTCTAAAGAAGTTAAGGAAACTTGATATTTATGATTACAGTAGAATACAGTGGCGGAGGTTATTGTGTAGAAATTTATTAGGGTCATGGGCGACCCCAGTGTACCAGTCAAGGGTGAAGGTTTGCCATTTCAGTCGGAAAAACTGTTTCGTACAGAAGTAAGTCAGTAAATGATAGACACTACTATAGTACTATAGTACTACTCTACTACTAATCATACTATAGTAACACCTCAATAGGCACGAACACTGATTAGTTTCAATACAGTTCCATAAACCTCGGAAATTTTCTTTGTTGTCACCGTTGTATTAAATCCCGCATGAAAAGGTACGGACGCCGCCATTCTATTACAGAGTCGTAAAAAAATTCTTCTTCTTCTTCTTCGTACCCATTATTCATGGGTACCCTTAATACAAACCAATGCAACCACTGATAATACAGCATTTGCACACAGTCACAGGACTCTAACTATAGCACCTCGAGTACTGTTCCTTTTTGACTGGAAATGAACAAGTTGGAGACGCTCGTGGCCCACTCCGAGCGCAAGAGAGGGGGGCGGGGGGCGTGGAGGATTCATCACACAAAAACCGGGGGAAAATCATCGATCACGCGAGGCGATGCAAAGACACCGGAGAGATCTACGCGTCCCTTTATCCGGGCGAGGATCTGATGCCGGGCCCGTGTCTCATCTCAATCGGTGTCCGGCACTGAAAAATTCCTTGCTCGTCCCTCCCAGAGCGTGCGTGTACGGGGTTCAGCTAATAAAATCATCTGCATCCGGGCCAGGAAATTATCTGACGAATTCATCTGCTTATCGAGCAATAAAATGGCCCGGCATCCACTCCTCGATCCCGATGCCTATCTCCTCCCTGCCCTTCCACCTCTGTCCCCCCGAACCACGTTCTCTCTCGCGTATAGGTGCCTAGACACATTGTGGCGCCATGCCAGAGAGAAACGGTGCCTCTCTTCCTCCCCGTTTATACACGCGTTTCTTTTCTCGATCGACTTTTTTTATTCCTGTTCCCCCCTCCCCGTTGGTCGCTCAATACGTGGAGAGAGAGAGAGAGAGAGAGAGAGAGAGAGAGAGAGAGAGAGAGAGAGAGAGCGACGTTGCTTACGTTCGAGCATCGGGGGCCCGTTTAATAAGGACCCACCGTTCCCCCCTACGATATTTATAATCCCGCGGGGAAACTGTTTTTATAATCTCGCCTAGGAATCTCGGAGCCTGCAACAGGCATACCTAGTCCGTCGTTTAGGCGAGCTCTCGACCTCTACAATTTTCTCACTCTGCTCCCCCTATTCGCGATCACGGATCGTCCTTTGGGGTACCATTTTTTTAGGAGAGCCATGGTTCTCGTTTATCGGCCCTTAATTTTTTAATAAGTTCTACTTTTCAGGTAACTTTTTCAGGATTGTTTAACACGTTCACTGGTACGTCAGTCTCGTATGACTGACAGTGATTTTTGACTAGGTTTAGAAATTAATTTTTATTATCAGATGTCCACATAAATCGAAATTTATTAGGATCCTTAGGATTCAAAAGGGTTAAGACAGCATCCCCTGTAATACATACTAAATTTCTAATTTCGGTGTCATTAATTAAATTACACCGATTTTGTGAAAATCTCTGGGATTGATTTCTTGCATTTAACGTGTTAACACTAAACCTATCATGATCAAAGTGACCGGTTTTCCATTTCACAATTATTGAAATTGTAACAACGTTTTCGTAGGAAGTTACTGAATTGGCTTCTTTATTTTAGCACATATCGTTATGAAAATCGTACAAAGTTTAAATAAACTCAATCTTCTCCCTTCTATAAGACGTTTCACTTTTTATGCTTGCTTAATTAACTCTTTTTGTGGTTTTCCATCTTTTGTGGAGATCGATATTCGAGTAAAATGAGTTTCATGCAGCCCAACAAGATTTTCATTTTGGGGAAAAGAGTGTTTTGTTACAATTTGAGAGGGAAACCGAGCATATCTACCATTTAGATCTTCTATCTACAATTTTAGAAATTCAAACGTTCGTACAGACGTCCAAAAATTTTGTTGATGAACGCAACCATCGTAGAAGATTCGAAGATTGTGGTTTCGCCTTTAGAACGACGTGTCGATGGTCTCCGTACGATTTTTCTTGCCCAAGATATTGCACGTTGAATGACTGTGCCGCCGGAAAGCGTCGAGAGTGCAACTACCGAGGTTCTACCGTACAGACGATTCCGAAACTGTAAGCTTGTAGCAGATGGAAAATTTGTCGCAGCTGCGAGGATCGTTTCGACTGTTTAGTACCGTGTAAAGTGGCTGGCAGAGCTCGGTGGTTTATGCAACACGGGTTACGCAGGACGGCTGATTCCGAGGTGTACGAACAATAAGAGATCTCACCTGTACGTATAGCGGATATCAAGTATGGCCGGTGATCGTTAGGAATACTGCTGGACTCAGCTCTAGCACCGTCCCGGGTGTCTCTGTGTTTCTCGTAAAGTCAGGTATACGGGGCGCGCACTATAACGAACGTTAATTTCCACACGTTAAAGTTATTATTTATTGATACGACGTAATCTCGGGCCCGAGATCAAGGCAGACGCTTAGTCGGTCGATATTCACCCGAAACTGCGGCCCGGGCGGATTCCTCGTCGCATTTTATTATCTCGATCGTTCATAAATTCCGTTACAATACAAGTATAAAGTATCCACCGCCTCCGCGGGTACGAAAAAGGTCGTCCACGGGGTCCGTGGAGGTCCTTCGCGTGTAGCATTGTCATCGTTCGAAGTCAACTTTTCAATAATCAATTATACGACATTAAAACCGTATATTTATGAATCGTTCCATCCGGCGGCCCTCTCCCGAGGAAAGGAAAAAAGAGGAGAGCCGAGAACAAAAAGCAGACGAGAATAAAGAAACAAAAAAGAAGAAGAAAAGGAAATGAAAACAGCGAACAGAGAGGGCGACGACGACGACTGCTGGCATAAAATACGAATCTTAAAATCCCGACGAATAGTCCTCGTAATTAAATCCCCGGTTTTTTGTCCCCGGCACCGAGAACAACAGGAATAGGTGGTCGACGCGTCAAATAAATCAGTCAGAGTTTCTCTAATATACCGCATCGTCAATATATTTCCGATCTTTTTTGCAAAACAAATATTATAATATGATACAGGCATGGTCGTGGATCGGGAGCTCTCGCCCCACCGGCAACCTAAGCATATACACAACGAAAAATAATAATTATTACAATAATGTTAGAATCGCCGTGTTCGCTCCCTACCTATCTAGATCGCTCTTTCTCTCTCCCCTCTCGCTCTATCTCCTTTCTCCCGCCTTCCATTTCTCTTTATTCTGGCTATTTACAGGATATCACACATCAGAACAAATCCGTAGTACATATCTTACAGATCGGACGTCTCTCGGGCGACGTCCCCTCGCAACTCTACTCGTCGCATCGCAACTTCGCCTATTAATATATTTACACTAACGTCTCGGCGTTCCTAACTTCGAATTTCCTGCGTTGACCTTCTAGCGGCCATTTTATGCTTCGCTCACACTGCCGCGTAAATTAAAACTCTTTTCAGAAACTTCGGACGGCCCTTCTAGCATGTTTACCCCATTCTCCTGATAGACGCACGTTTTTACAAATATTTTTCAGAAAATGAGGTTCACAGAACCATTTTCGAAAAAATTCTACAAGGACTGTCCGAAGGGTATCCACCCTTAAGAGGACTGCTGGCGTTAAATACTTGTTCAACCCTCGTCCACCCTTTATGCAAATTCATGTCACCACTTACGACGCAGAATAACGTTGTTTCTAAACAAGGGATTTACAAAGCGAATTGTTTATCTTTCCATCGTATCGTTTCATTAATTTGACTCTACGAAATGATTCAGAAAACTGAAGGACGAACGAGGGTGGGTGTATTAAAATTTCGATTTTCATTTATCCGATAAAAATCAATATTATATGAATCGATGAGGTTAGAGTATATAACTCACCTGGACAGTACATGTAAGGGTTGCAGTACTAAGAGAGCATCAACCCTTAAAGTTACTGCTGAAGTATCTACGGGATTTTAAATTAATATTTATTCAACATCGGTGAGAATTCATATTTTCATCTATCGATTCCATAAAAACCAATATTACATGAACAAATAGAGACGTAAGCTTCCAAGACCCAGCTTGGAAGTCCGCTTAAGGGCAGCAGATTAAAATTCACTGTTTACCGACAGTGGTATGCGCATTATGTTCTTTTTCCCCGCGAGAAACGAACGGTGGTTTGGTCGGTGGCGCAGGAACAATTACAAAGTCGCGTCCTCGTCCTGCCGGTCGCGTTTCGCTTCGCGAGATTCGATTAGCCGAGGCACGACACCGCCGCCATATTCGAACGAGAGAGACCGTCCCGGTTGATCCATAACGATCCCCGACAACGCACAATTTTTTCCGCGATCGGGAACGCGCGTAACACCTCCGGAACGCTCGCGAACAGCCAGCCGGTGATTTAGGTTAATTGTATTTACAGTCGCAGTTCGCAGCGCCGCCTCGATCCGAGGTAACTAAACTTTCTTATTTGGTTTCTCCCGTGTCCCGAACCTCAATGTATTTATGCTAACGCCGTGATGCATTCGTTCCCGTTCGTGCTGTCAGCGATAGAAACCCGCCCGCCTCCCCTCTTCGTCCGCCCGTTCAAACGAAATTCGAACGCGAAACGTGACAATAAATACTAACGTAGCGCGGGCTACCTTTGGTCGCGAGCACTCTTCCTATTTTCTGAACGGTTCCCCCCACCCTCGGAGCTGCGAGGACCCTGAAGCAGCGTCGCCAGATCAAGACTTGTACCCCCACTCCAACTTCCCCTTCCACCGCGCTATCCCCCACGCTCCCGCCGCGACCCAGTCACGGGACGCGTTCCGTCTCTGTGTCGCGCGTACTCCGGTACTGGCAGGGAGGGGGTAACTCTTTCCCCTCGATTCGTGCTCCTTCCCCTCACCTGGCGACACTGCGCTACAGCTTATTCGCAATTGTTAGGGAACTTTGAAACGGTTCGAGGAAAAACTTGTTAGATGTATAAATATATGTTAGATGTACAAATTACAGTGCCGTCCGGAGTTAAATCTCAATATGATGCGTGGGCCTTATTTAACAGGGGTGTGGGCCCTGTGTGAGGACCCTGAGTAGGTGGGGATAACTCATGGCCACGTATTCGAAGAAAAATATAGCCCAGTACCCGGGCAACACTGTAACCCACTGTAACCCTTTCTTCGTGCACTTATTGATCGTTTGCAACAATTAAAATACACTCTACTCACAGGAAAGATCTCCATCTTAATCAATGAACCCCCTATTATGTTGGTTGAAAGACGCAAATTCAAAATAAAATTGAAATTGACTGGAAGAGCCACACAGCAGAGCCACCATTAATTTGTACACTTATTTGTTCTTAACCCTCGTCCATCCGTCTTTCCCATCTCCATTTAGCTTTTGTTAAATTGTCATGGTAAAAATCGATTTGGTAAAAAGCTGAAGAACTACCTATGCAAATTCGCTTTTTTTTAATGGAAATATAATAAAACAATGTTTATTCAGTATAAGAATGAAGCGTGTTGAATAAACACGATAGACGGACTAGGGTTAGGGTTTTCTCGTACGCATTCATTCTAAAGAGATCTCTAGTGAAGTCATTGTAATGGGGTAAAGGGTCATTGTAAAGTTTAACCAGCAAATTATACCCTGAAGATGGTAAACACCATTTAATAATCTGTCCTAACTCTTATCCATCCTTCGTTTTTATAATTAATTTGTCCTCGAATAATGGTGAAATGTAATGATGCCAAATAATGGAAAAAAATCAATATGACGTCGAATAATGCTAAAAATAAATATAACGTCAAGAAATGCTAAAACATCAATGAATTCACATATAATTTATTTCGTGAATACTGGAAATTGTGCTAAATTAACACGAAGGACGGATGAAGGTTAAAAGTTTGCTCGAACTAAAGCACAACGGTTCAAGAAAAGATTCGTAGCAAACCTCCGTCGTACGGTTTCAAAGTGAATCCCTGCTCACAGCCCCGAACGTTTCCCCCGTCCGTGTCGCATGATTCGCAACGAGTCAACGTTCCTGCAGTCCGCTAAACGAGTTCGAAAAGAAGTAGCAAAGTTCTTCAGTTTCTTCTAACATGCTCCTCGAATCCGGTGATCCTCAAACGACGAGAACGTTGTTAATCTCTTCCCTGTATCGCATCAAAGCAAGACACTCGACCCATTCTCCGAGGAAGGGAGGATTCATTGGTCGCTGGTGCCCTTGGGATTTAGGCTGGTGTCATCGAGGTCGATTGTCCTCAGGTCCTCTAGATCACAGTCGCTCGTCCGGCCTGTGGCAACGCAGACTTCCATGGAGATCGGTGGACGCAGCGCGAACAATCCATGATGATCCAGGGGTTGGAACTAGTAGGCGGTCGCTTGGTGGTGCATCAGAGGGTTGAAGTGGTGCGGGCCCAAATGATGCGGAGGCGGCGGGCCTGGCAAAGGGCTGTGCTGGGGCCCGACCGTCGGCGGCTGGCAGACGTACCATTCCGTCAGCTCGGGCCCCCGGGTCGACGGATGACTCGACGCTGGGTTCGTTGTTGACGTCGTCGGGACGACCGGTGGTGGTTGAGGAGACTCCGTGTGACCGGTCACGGACAGGCTACCCCCGCTACTGCTGCTCTCTTCACCCTCGCTCTCGTAGCCCCCTCCTATCTTGCCCTCGCCTAGAGTCATGCCGTGCACCTGGAAACAAGAGGCGGAGCCTAACGTTAGATTTTCGTTGCCTACTCTCTCGCGAGAGCTGCTTGGGGTTGATACTGTTGGAACCCCCTATGGGGAGGAGTTTCGAGTCGCTGTGGTGACGGGAATTTGCTTAATTATGTAGGAATTACGGAGATTGTTAGAAAAAGGGGGCTCCCGATTCAATCATCTAGACAGGTCTCGGCGACGAAATTTCCTCGACTTCAGATCTTTGACAGGCCATGTCTTCAACCCCTTGCTTTAACAATGTTTCTACTGCGGCTTTATGTATAGCTATTTCAAATTTTTTAGGTATGATTACCCCCTTTTTCAGATGTATCACCAGAGTTCATTCTGCGCATTCTATCAACTTCTCATTGAAAATTTTATAAGCTGTCTCTTGGTACCTAAGCAGCGCAAATTTCTTTGTTTTTCATCATCATCGGACGAAGTTAAGTAGTATGTTTCAATCTGAAACGTTGGATCGACAACAGATTCAGGTGAATAGCGTTATTAACATATTATATACCGGTGATTATTTAGAAAAGATGATTGTAAGAGTCCCTATAACAATGCACCGAGGATTCTCAACCATGGCCTTGAGGACATCAAAGCAAGAGTAGCTAACCCCGGTAGATCTTCCCGGTGTTAATTTCCCTTTCCAAGCGAACCAGTACCTCGCGCGGGATGATCCACGGCGATCGCGGATCTCATGGCCGAAAGCGCTGTAGTGTTTGATCGTAGTAAGTTATCGCATCGGAGATCAACCGGACATCGCGAGCAAAAAGGAACGCGTGGTCGTCGTCGCCGCGTTGGCTCAGCCGAAGTCGCCGGGGATCACGAAGAGAGAAAAAGAAAAAGGGAGAAAGACAGAGAGAGAGAGAGAGAAAAGGGTTCAGGGTGGGGGGATGAGGGAGGGGTGTGGATCAAGGCTCCTTGTCGTTTCCCGTCTCGGTTCCCCGCGGCCGGGGTCCTCTTCGTTCATAATTCAGTGAGCAAATCTCGACGACTGCCTTCCGCGAATCACGGGGCCCCGGCGAAAAGCGTGGAGAACCGAGGAGCCGGCTCCTATCCGAAGAACCTATCGCGCACGTATCTCGGGAGTTGGCTTTTGGACGGTTCTGCCACCCCCTAGCCCCTCCCGTCCGCTCGCTGTGCCACAGATAATTTCCTATTAAGATTCCGTGGCCGTTCGTGCGTGAACCTTGCGCCAGGATACTATCCCTGGACGTCCTTTCTTCCCACAAACCTTTTTCTCCTGCCCCCCCTCTCTGTTTCTTTCATCGACCTTCTTTCTCTCCCCCTTTTGTCTCTCGTGTCTACCAACGTCTTGCCTAGCGTGAAACGAAAAGTGGAAATGGCACACCTCGATACGTTCGATGTACGATGATGCTTCATGGAAAGAAGCGAGATAATTTCCGCCCGGAGGGGTGGAAACTATGGGGCGCATGAACGAGAAAATTACTGCGATTCCGCTGTGGTAAGCGCGGGGAGTAATGCTGAAGTAATCAGCATAATTGAAACGGTGGGCAAGCGTTCGCAGGTTGTGCACACCTTTGTGCTCGACAGAAAACAACCGACCCTTTCCCAGCTACAGTACGCGTGTCAGTTGCTATCTCAAACGGGGCGTGGAAAGTGGTACAGTTGTGTGTACTGTACGCAACTGAGAAGAAGTCTGCCCGCAGGAGTGCGTATCTGATTGGTCCGAGCGAAATAAGCACGCCACATGATCCGGGCACACAGAATTGTGCCAAACAGGATTGTGCCAAATAGGATTGTGCCATGTTCTTCTCAATCACATACAGCATGCACTACTGTACCAGTTTTCATCCTGATACTGTTTCCTTGAGAATGTACTTCTACTTTGATTGATCCACTATTTACTAGTACGAAAAGTTAGACAACGAGAACAAAATTTCTATAACTGTATATAAACTCAACTGGAACACAGTGGAAACCTTAAAAATGGAAGTTTCGGGATAGGCCTGCGTAATCTATTTTTATTTAATGTCTTTATTCAATGTTTTCAATGAAAAAAGGTGGATGGAAATGCTTCCAAAATATTTCCATGGATCTCAAATGTGCTCGGATCTCATAAACGAACCAAACTGCTACATGTGAATCCCAGAAATGAAAGTATCAGCACAAGTCTGTACAATCTGTTTCCACTGTTGACACTGTGTAATAATGGGATAACTTATGAACAGTAAAAAAGTGGTTGACGGTGTTAATGCTTTCAAAACGTTTCCTAGGTCCCAAATATGTTTCCTGTTCCACCGAATGAACCGAACTATGACAGAACATAATTTTCACAAATGAAAGTTCTGGCACAAGTGTCTGCGCAATCTGTTTCCACTCAATGTCAACACTGTCTAATAATAAGAACTTGTGAACAGTAACAAAAGGGGATTGAAGATGTTAATGCTTTCAACACGTTTTCTAGATCCCAAATATGTTTCCTGTTACAAAGGAACCGAACTATGGCAGAACATAATTTTCACAAATGAAGGTTCTGGAACAAGTGTCTGCTCCTATCTGTTTCCGCTCAACGCCGGGGACACCAAAATGAACTTACGATCAATTAAAAAGGAGGGGGAAGATGTTGAAGCCTCCAAAACGTTTTCCCAGGTCACGAATGCGCCTCGTGGATCCCGAGCAGAACGTGTAGGGTTGTCGATAGGATAACGAGCGAGGGAACACCGGGAGATACGGGGATTGTTTGGAGCAGCTGCGTATCGTATGGTTCGACGTACCTTCATATGCTTGCGCAACGAGCTGGGGTGGGTGTACGACTTGTCGCACCCGGAAACCCGACAATTGTACGGTTTGTCGGACGTGTGGACGTGACTGTGCTTCTTGCGGTCGCTGCTGTTCGCGAACCGCCTCTCGCAGCCGGAGTACTCGCACTTGAACGGCTTCTCTCCTGCGGAAAGAAAAAGGGAAAAACCCGGGACGTGAATTAATGGCGTTGTAATTGAGACGTGCAATTACACGCGCGTTACACAGCGATAATTGAAAACGGTACTCCCCCCGTATCGGCTGGATACGATGAAAACGTGGACGTTGATCTATGCTCGCTCTCTCTCTCTCTCTCTCTCTCTCTCTCTCTCTCTCTCTCTCTCTCTCTTTCGCCGGGCAAAACAAACAATGCGCGAGACACGACGAAGCCTGCTATCGGCGCAGAAACAGCGTACGCTGCATCGATACGCTATGACGCGCCGCATAATGGCCCAGAACGAGGCTTTTGGCGCTAAACTGGCTTTATATTTGACGACTATGAAAGTTGCAGTGACGCTTCTGTGGAATGAACAAGTTTCGTTCGTTGTTTCAAAATTTTCATAAATTTTTGTATTCTTTTAGAAGCCTATAGATGTCGCTTTTGATGCTAGGTAGATTTAGCGTTACGTGAACACAGGCATCCATAACTCTTGAACTGGTAAGCTTTATTGTCGCATAATTGATCAGGCATGAAAAATAACTTATTCAATTTACCCATTTTTAATCTTGCGAAGATAATGACTGCAATAGTGTTTTTAAATCCAAAAGACATTAACCAGTTAACTGTGGAATGTATTTTTTAAAATCCCTCACGGCGCGAAATTAAAATCAAACAATCACGAATATATACGTCGATCGCAGGCCAAATGCAGCTATTATAAAAGCCAAAGCCCTGGTAAAGCTAAGTGAGAAAGAATTACTTTTTTATTCGATAAGAATTTAACAATTCATTAACATTAAGTGCACCGCAGTAGAGTTTCGGATTAATGAGTATACCCGTTAGTCACAGTTAACTGGTTAATAGATCGAAACAAATTGTTTGGTCGTAAAATGAAAATCGTTGGACGAGCATTAATTTTTAATAGACTACAAAAAGTGATGTTGAATGCAAGGTGTGTGTTTGTAACGTAGAATAGCGTTCTTCATTTAAGAAAATAAAAGGATAGAAAATCGTTTAGCTTGTCAAGCGATCGACAAGGAAAAGAACAGCAATTTTCTGCCTGGAAAATGGCACCCACAAAACCGTACTTGTGTTCAGGATCCTTTGCGCTCGTTTCAATTTCAATTTTGACCATTCCCAAGTGCGATGGACGTTTCGATAGATGAATAAACATCGCCGTGAGAAGATAGATTTTTTTAGGGTGAGAGGGTGCGAACTTGAGGCTCCGGACCACCGTGCGCGGTTGCGAACGCGCAGGAGCGTTCGGGCCGTTTCCTGCCGGATGCTTTCTGCGTTTCGCAGCGTGTAATTATCGCGAAAGCAGCGATCGGCGTGGCGAGGAAAGGCCGGAAAAATATTTTCCTCGGGCAGGCCGGTGGAAAGAGGACCCGCGGCGGCTGTTACAATGGGCCCTCGAACGCGATTACATCGTATCGCGGACCGTTTCATCGTGATTCCCGGATATATCTTGATGAGCACCGGTGGAACATTTTCTCCGGAGTTCTCCCTCTCTCCCACCCCCGCCCCCACCCATCTCCTCTATTTCTTTCTCTTCGTGGCTCCTCTTCGCCTAGGGCGAGGAGCAGAGATATCGAGAGATAAGCTCCCCTGCACACGAATGGCCGCCGTCGTCGGGGCGCAACGAGACCGTGTGGCGTGACTCTTATTTATTTCCACCGGAAGTTGACTGGAATATATTTTACCGTCGGCTCACACCTCCCCCCCCCCCCCCCCCCCGCTCTCTCTCTCTCTCTCTCTCTCTCTCTCTCTCTCTTTCTCTCTAGACACCCTTTTCCGGGACTTCCTACCAGCGCTCTCACCGAGAAGTGCGGAGACGCGCGAAGCAGGAAACACGAACTTGGCGGATTTTTTATGGCTAAAATGGTGGCCAACTTCGCCCTTCTGCCTTCTTCCCTATCTTCCTCCAGCTCTCATTCTCTTTTCCCGTCTGGTACCACCCTCGTCCCGCGGCCAAAAGAAAAAGGGAGCAGTTCGCGGCTCGGATCCGAGATCCGCGTTAGCGGAACGTAAAAACGAGGACCAAGATGGAATGGGATCTGTATGTTCGAGAGCCGTGGTTTTACCACCCCCGGGATCTCGCTGCTGCATCGTTTCCTTTCCCCAGGGACTGCCACTTCGGCCGCTGGGAGCGCGTCAGATTTGTCGTAAGTGCCTCGCCAAGAAAATTGTCTTGTCTGATTCTTCTCGTTTCTTCATCTTCAGCCAAGGTCGTTGACGACCGATACAGTCAATTCCCGTTGTAAGTCAGTGCAAGCTTCCCGGTTGAAAGTCGTTGGAACTACACCACCGCGTGGTATACGATGTACAGTGATTTCTCTATATATGTCGTCAAGACCTGGATGGTAAATGTCGCGGAACTATCCCCTGTACCGCGGGGTATGAGACCCCAAGAAGCTCGAGAGGCCTCGGACACTGAACAGTGTAAACACAACACGGCTCGGGTGTGTCTCCTACATGATACATGACGCTGGCAAGACCCATGTTGTTGACAAGTATCGTGAATTCGATGTATCGAGCTTCGCTGTCCGTTTCTACGTGCAACGTTATGTCAGAGAAAGACTTCTTGTCACTATCATAGGTTTCTGACTAGATTGGGGATTGTTATGCAATTTCCAATTTTTGCAGAGAAATTTTCAGAAAATGGGACGAGAAATAAAATCCTATTCTTCATGGGAATAAAAATCGTACGAAATTCTATCGAATTTTATATTATAGCATTTTCTGAAAATTTTCACGCGCCACAAATGTATAAAGATACGCAGTTTATTTAGGAGATATTGACCGTGACATTTGCGTTTCCAGCGTGAACTGTGCATTTCGAATGCAACCTCAGGTTTCATCTAAGAGTCTCTCGCCAGAACCGCGCAACGGACTTATAGCGGGAATTCACTGTACATCTGCTCTGTGCGGGTCGGAATATCGTTAAATGTTAAGAATCGAGCACTTTTCCAAGTGAACGATGCGATACAAGTAGATCAATCATACGGGCTATTTTGCATTACAATTTCTTCGAACAAATTACTGCGGATTCCGGTTATTCGGAATACATTAGCGTCCCGCGGTCGAATTAATCGGCCGTGTTGATTAATCGAGGTGGACCGAGGCTATTCGATTAAGTTCCGTTCTTCGTGCCTTGTCCTATATAAATGGCGGTTGGCGTAAGCGAACTGTACTACGATTTCATGGTATTTTTTAAGCAGCGGGGGCTGGCAGTCGAGGCGTTAAAGCGTCTCAATCCACTTAAGTCGACGAGGGAACCGTTTCCAAAGGTGCACGCTCGTCGATTTTTCTTTTCTGTGACCGACGGCCGTTAGGCAGTGTATCTGGAGCAAGCTATTTCTCTCTTTTTTTTTTCTTTTTGCCGGCTCGTAGGCTGGTTTATTAATGCGATCGGGCCGGTATCGCGTCGTGGAAAAGTCGACGTCGACGCGAATACCGACAAAGAAGCGTGGTAAGTTTTCGCGCTCGGGCCAGCCCGAGGCCCGACGGTCGTTATTCATCTCACGTGTGAAAAGCGCGATAACATTGCCATGTTCCCGTGACGTATCACCGCGACACAGATTATATTTAAATCGCTCGGACGTGGACTGCGGGCGCTTATGGCACCGCGCCGTCGTAAGAAGGCGTCTTAAATATTTATGAACCTGGAAAAGATAGCGGTTACCGCGCGCCGGTGTCGCGCCCGCTTATCTGACATTTCACATGACTATGCTTCAAATTCTCCCGTTGGCTACCATAACGGAGAGCTTTCGCTGCTGCACAATTTGCGGCGGACAGGTTTCATTAACCGCTTTCCTCGAAAATTAGGCTCGGCTTCGACTGGTACCTGCCGGGTCTGCACGCTTTTGTTCAGATAGAGAACTTTGCAGGAAAATGTATTCTCCTTCGAGGGACGGAATTAATTTTAACTCCTTGTTACTCAGGTAAGAAATCATCATTACCCAGGTAGCTTTATGAATACAAAATCTCTCTCTCTTCCAGAGTTTTTGCTCCTGGACTATTTGCGATGTTAGCCACTTTCCTCGAAAATTAGGCTCGGCTCTAACCTTTGATGGGGCTCCTATACCTGCTAGAGACTGAGAGATTTGCATGCTTTTGTTCCAATAGTGAAATTTGCACGTGCAGCTTTGACTAATTCATGGGACACTTCTTTTGAAACGAAATTAATCAGGTAAGAATTATTGTTCAGGTAGGGTTCCATACATCCGATTTTTGAGTGTCCCTAATCAACAGAGTAATATTCAAACTGTCAGTAATGCAAGAGCTATCTGTAATTACACGTTTCCATGGTAATACATCTAATGGGGTTTGCCACACCCCGTCTGAGCAGAGTTGGAGCCCCTTATTAGTCTGACAGCCCTATGGTAAGTTTGTGTAATTATTAGACAATTACCCATTTACACAGTTGATTTTCTAATAATTAAATTCGAGAAAAATCCCATTCGCTGATTAGAAGGTTCATTGTACGAATACTAAACTAAGAATGTTGTTATATTTTAATGCTACAAATTCTTCCTTCATAAATTTGCAGGTGCCATAAATGCACAAAGATCTGCAATCTATTTTGTTATATTTTAATGCTATAAATGCTTCCTTATAGAAATAACATTGATAAAGATTTGCGAATACCAATTTCGATAGACATTCAGCTCAAGTGTTTGTATACTGAATAGGTCACCCTATACAGTGAATTCTCCATGTATGTCAACAACACGGGTCTTGCCAGCGACGTGTATCGTCCAGGAGACATACCCGTGTTATGTTTACACTCCGCGATGTCCGAGACCTCTCGGGTAGACCCTCCCCGGTAGTGGGGATGATTCCGCGACGTTTATTATCGAGCCCTTGGCGACATATGTAGAGAAACTACTGTACCCCGATGAAAAGACTTCGCGAACTTTGCATTCTAAAATATTTCGAATGCGATACTCAATATTTTGGGTGATACCTGTCCTCGGTGAATCGTCTCCACCGATTCGCATCTTCTCGTCGGCGAATTCTCTCCCTCCCCCTCATGCAGCCAATTTCGCACTAGGGTTCGAATAGCGAGGTGCCAACGACGCCTGGTTATCCGGTGCCGGCACAAAGGCGACACACTCACACGTATATGCGGAGTATATCTGGCGCGCGGTTCGGTCTCCTTCGACCGAAAACGGGACGATTAATAACTTTTCAAATCTGTCCCCGGCAGGGTCGTGAGCCCGCCACGGGGACCGTCTCTTCGGTAGCGAGCACGTTGGCAAATAAATAGCAGATAAATAAAAGCCTCGCGTCTCTCCTACGTCCTGCGTCCTCTGTGTCCTGTGTGTCGTGCGCTGCGTCGGGGTTGCGTGTGCAGATGGCAACAATATGCCGTGAAATATTGCCCCCGGCGCGCGTGTGCGAGGAAGAACGCACGCGTGTGCGTGCCCCCGGAACCCTATAGGAAGACGCGCCTCGATACACGCTTGATACACTCACGAGCCGAGAGAGAGCCCCCCCCCCTCTCTTCCCGTCTATCTCTCTTTTACCTGCGGGATTCTTTGCCGAGGGAGACTCCGCTCCGTAGGACTCCCAACCCGGCGAAAGGATTCCCGCAGAATTTTCGGTGAGGATTCCGACTCGCATGGTACTGGCTATGATCGTTTAACTGATCGAGAGGACTAAGACTTTCTGTTTTTAAATTAAAGCGAATTTTCTAATTTTATTCTATCGGCCCTTTCGATTGTTCCTTTTGATTTTGTTCATATTTGTATGGGTGCTGATGAACTACATCAATCGGTGTATTAGAAAATACATGGTTCCATTAATAATATTGAAAGTGACCTTCGTGTGCCCTCTACCTGACCACCCAGAGAAAAACCATTAACATAGAATTATTCCCCTCTCAAAACCATATAACTTTTATCCAAAACATTTCTCGATATTATTAATAATTTCAGAGATATTCGAGTGATTCACTTCAAATGGGACACCCTGTATACTCCTCAAACGAGAATGAAAAGACTAGTAGAAATTGCACTGAGAAATACTTCACAGGCGCCTCTGAACAGTATAATGAATCCTGAGCAGATTAATAAATTTTAGATCGAAGATTTAACCAACCGAAGGATAATAAGTTGATAATTACAGAAGGAACGGGCCCAACAAAGGAAAATCCGCTTGACGAAAACAGGAGGGGTAGCGCGAATCGTTTATTCTCCCGGTCTCTAATCCACCTAATTTTCTTATTAGCCCCGATCTTGACCAGTGACAACAATTCCGGCCGCGTCATCTTATTTCAAAGATCCCCGACAACAATACGTCCATACAAATTCGAAACACAGTTGCGCGTGCGTGTTTCACCGGACGGGGTTGTGTTGGTGAAGGGACTGGGAACCGCGAGAGCTCACATAAGGGGAGAATCACGGACGCGTATATAAACTCGAGATTCATGGTGCAGCGGGTTGCAGCGTGGTGCAGCGAGAAAGGGAGCCCCGAAGAGCAGTTCCCGAAGGGCAGTGTAGGCACCGTGTTATGACTTTCAGAATGGGGAGGCACAATGGCCCAGATCCGCGCCGGATAAAATAGTTATTATAATCGTTTTGGCTACGGCCGAGATCGAACAGACACAGAGAGAGAGTCAGAGAGCAGAGAGAGAGAGAGAGAGAGAGAGAGAGAGAGAGAGAGAGAGAGAGAGAGAGAGAGAGAGAGAGAGAGAGAGAGAGAGAGAGAGAGAGAGAGAGAGAGAGAGAGAGAGAGAGCACATGCGCACGGGTGCGTGCGTTTGTACGGTATTCCAAAAGCAACAAGAAAAACCCCGAAACAAATATCTTGTTGAGCACCAACTAAAAGATTAAAAATTATAATTTTATTTACGAACTAACGAGAGGAACATGTGATACTGAACTAACACATGAAGAAAAAAAATATGCTCTTGAATAAATAGTCTTACTTTCTATATCGTTTATAAATGTCCTTAACACCACGGTCAAAATGACCGGTTTTCTATGCCGCAATGAGAGATTAAAATGATAAGAAATTACGGAATTGGCTTCTTTATTTAAGCACATATTATAATGAAAATCGTACAAAGTTTAAGTAAATTCTTTTGTAAATTTTGTGGTTGGTGGGTTCAGTGTTAGTAAATCAAACAAAGCAAAAATTCAGGAGATGATAAACCAAGAAGTCCAACAACATTAAGAGCCAAGACTCCGTAGATTCGCAATAAGGTAGAGCGACCACGTTACCGACAAAAATAGGCGAAAAATGGTTTCACGTGCCCCAACTTTTCGTCCTTATATGAGAATATTTTTCGCTGGGAAAGGGCTCGTTCGAAAGAGGAAGGTTCAATCTAGCGCGCGTTGGTCATGAGCTGACGAGATTATGCAGATATTTGGTAACATAAGCGTTAGAAGTAGGCCAAAAATTGACGATGCGCATGCAATACAAATTGAGCTATATTTTGGCTTGATTCTTTGCGAAATAAAGCCAAAAACTTGAAGCACTTTCTGGCGTCAGAATTCACGATATCAATAATACAGAGCACAAAATGCGACAAGTTTAGTCACAGTCGGATCTCAAGTCAGTGGCTGAAGGCTGTGAACGGAAATTATACAGCAGTCACCGACCTGCTGACTCTGCAAAAGTGACGTGATTACGCAAAGTATCATACTCCTTCGGGTCGTCCCAATATGCAAGTTTCAATCACGAAATGCACGTAATAGAATAAGACGCATAATTCGAGAGCATCGGAGCAGCTCGCGCTGGCCATCAACGTCTCAATTAATTACGCGCGACTTAAAGGAGACGATTGGCTCTCATTTGCCGCGAGCGGCGCGGTAATAAGGCATTGTTCGCGCAACAATGGCCCCGGGCGGCAAGTGTTGATTCCCAACAAGACAATCATCGAAACGGTCGGTGTTCCCCGTTGCTCGAATTAATAGATCCTCCTCTAGATCGTCTCCCAGAGGAAGGAGCCGGCGAGCGAAACGCGCGTTTAAAGGAAATTCGCGGCGGGCTCCTCATACAATGTACACCCGCGGAAGATTTATTATCGATACCGCTTCCGTCGGAGCGTGGCCTCGAGGAGCGGCGCGAACAGGCCGCGCCACGGTTCGCACCTTGAAGAGAGCTGCAGCATAAAAGCAATCTAGAATTCCATCTTTCCTTGAATGCCCCTTAGTAGGAGACTTATTGAGCCGCAGTTTTCCGAAAATCTCCGGAGTGATATATGGGCGTTCGCCATTGTGCCGGCCTCACGAAGGCTCGCTCTCCCCGGTTTCCTCGGTCGAAGGATAATGGATGATTTTTCGCGACCATTATACTCAAGCAGGACACCAGGTCCCGGACCGTCGGACATTGTTGCGAACCGTACCAGAAAACCGAGCTGCCCCCACCCTCTTCCCACCAGCTTTCTTCCTTACGAAGACACCCCTGCCCCCTCTATTATCGTCGGGTTCTCGTCTGGATAATTTTCTTGTTATACGTTCGGCATTAGTGAAAACCAAGAAATCATTCCTGCTTTCTCGCGTCGATTTCCCCACTCTTATGGGGTGGTTCCCTCATGCAGGCATTTCTGCGTCCTCTCTGAATATGGTCGACTCCCTCCATTGTAGCAGAGTCCTTGTGTGGATGATTTTCTTGTTATACGTTTCATATTATTGGAAAGCAAGAAGTCATTCACGTTTCTGGAAAATTGAGCCACTTCCAATTTTGGGATGAACTTTCTTGCGTGGAGACATTTCTGCACCCTCTTCGAACCAGGTCTGCCCCCTCTATTATAGTCCTTGCGTGCATGATTTTCTTGTTATGCGTTTGATATTAGTGGAAATCAAGAAGTCTGTTTCTGGAATACTGAGCCAGTTTCGTGCTGAACTTTCTTGCACACAGTCCTTGCACACTTGTGGATCATTTTCTCATTGTGCATCCAGTAGTAGTAAAACAGGGGGGAAATCATCCCCACGTTGATTTTCTCATTTATTTCAAGATAAAACCGCACTACCATCACTAGACTGCGGATTATATGCATTTATGACAAAAATTGCTAGATGTAATTTCAAGTAGCTCAAACATTAGAAAAATTTAAACATACTATTATATTATTTTCAATCTGCTAAACATAACAAGAAAGGAAATTTTCTATTTGACTTTAGCTCGTTGCAATTCAGGTGAAAAATTTTGCATAAAGATCCACAGTCTATCGCCTTTCTGATCAAACTTCAAGCACACAGTCACCCTTGCCCCCTCTCCGAACCAGGCCCCTCTATTGTGTAGGTGTTTTCGTATGGATAATTTTCTTGTTACACGATCGACATTAGTGAAAACCGAGAAATCATCCCCGTGTCGATCCTCGGCGTCGATCCCGTCCCGTAGCGAGATAAGATCCGAAAATGTTGCCGCAGATCGATCTTGGCACGGATTAGGACCCCGAGATATTGGATCTAGATAAAGACCCTCGGGGAGGCTCGCGTTTTGTAAATTGATTGCACCGTGCCCTCTCTCTCTCTCTCTCTCCCTCTCCCTCTCCCTCCCTCTCTCTTTCTCTTTCTCTCTTTCCCTCTCGGCGTCCGCCTCCGACGCGATTTTTGTCCCCGTGTGGCAAAAGTCGAGATCCAGACGCTGATAGAGCAAGAGAGAGAGAGGGGGGGGGGGGGTCTCTCGTGAGATCGGACGATCGCCGGTTATGATCGATGAGCTTTCCGTAGCGGGATAAAAGCGGGATCGAAACGTGAACGTCGCGATTTAATGAAAGCTGCACGAGCACATCGGACACCGTGGCGGGCCTCTCGGGAATTAGAATCGGGCTCCGGACGGCAGATCGTGATTGGATAATCATCGCCTGCCCGAAAATGGAAGTGTCTGCTACGCGCAATTCATTGCGTCACGACTCTCTCGCCTTTTGTAATCGCACTATCCCGCTCGCCTTACCTACACTCCGAACACTATGTACACTCTGTGTACACGCTTCTGTAATTGTACTCAGAAGAGTACACCAGGCCACCTCGAGAATCGTGACTTCGATTTTCACGGACGATCTCTACCGATTCTTACCGACGAACTAATTTTATCTCGCCTCGGTACACTAAACCACGGATTCTACGCGTTCATAACAAAAACGACCGGATGAAAACTGTTGAGGTATTAGAAGAACACTATTGCATCGAACCGATTAACTAGAATGGCGACTATACTAAAACTTGCTGTATCATTATTCAAAATATTTTTTACATTATTAAATTTGTTTGTATTTAATAAATTACTGAACATTTCAGTATTGCACGAGGAAATGGCACCATTTTCATATAACATGAAAAAAGAACGTATAGATGGGAAATATTCTAGGTTTGAAGAAATGTTTCGTTTTGGAGTTAAAATGGCTTCGAGTGCAAAGGGTTAAATTTGGTAAAGGAAGAAATATGTTCCCCTTTGTCAAACAGATCGACAGTCTGTCACGATCCCTGTGTCCTTGGTGTTCATCTGAACGTAGCTTTAGAGGTTAGTTTGTAGAATGTGAAAATCTTTATGTACTTTGTTAAACAATCTTCATGTAATAATCGGACTGAATTTTCTTACGTTTCTACTTACAGAAAATCATTTAACATTAGGTTTACGGGCCCCGTCAAAATGACGAATTCTAACATTATTAATTTACAATTACCGAGATTGTAAGGATGCACCAATGAGAAATTATTCAACAAATTTATCTCTTTGGGTATACCTGTACTATAAAAGAGAAAGTCATTTTCACAAAATAATCTATGATAGTAATTTTTAGTGGTCCGTAAACCTGGTTTTAAAGAATGTAAAAATACTATTATATCAGTCCCGACAGCTTAAAATCATTGCGAAAGGAAATGAATATGTATGTATGTAGTTTCTGGTGTCTCATAACTAAGGTAGACAATTGTAATTTCGCATAGAAATCCGCAGTCTATAAATTACAACTGTACGGTAACAAAGTAAGAATTCCGAGTGGTGAACAAGAAGAGGTAAAACACCACGGTTATTTATTGCAAGACCGACTTCCCAGTAGCGTAGCTACCCGGAGGAATTCACCGCGTGTATTATTTTCGGTTGTACTGCTGTTTTCGCTGTTCTATACTGGAAGGTATAGGGGATGGACGAGGTCAGACGAAAGTTTACACGAGTGTCTGGCAAAGCCGCGCGAACCTGCCGCCGGACAAAGCCTCGGAATCAAGGATGATCGGGAGCTGGAAACGCTTCCGCGGCGATGGCTTCGCAAAACGAGGAGGCGAGAGTCTGGCGGAAAACTCGCCCCGGGGAAAAAGTCGAGGAAGCAGGGGTAAAAAGCGTACCACCGTCGTCAGATGAAGAGAGGAAGAAGCAAAAGAAAAAAAGAACCGCAAATCCGTGGGTAAACGTAACTACCGGTTGATGCGCCCGATCATTCCGCCATGTTGGCTCCGAAAGGGAGAGCGCCATCGGCAGATGTTTCCTTTCCCGTGGTAATTCGAGTGTTTGTCCGTGTCTCCCATCCTCCCGTTCCGTTCCGTTCCGTTCCCTCGTTCCATTCTGTCCGATGCTGCGCGCCGTATCCTCGCCACGTAACAGCCCCTCGCCGATGATATATCCTCGATCTCCATTGGAAAGTCGGACGGGATCCACCGGGATCTTGTTGAGATAAGACAAAAGGATGGCACGAACGAAACCACGGCGAGATCTTACCCGGATCCTTCTGTCCGATCGATCTATGAAAGCCTTCGGAAAATCGCGCTGGGATCTGGATCTCGATCCTAGCGCGATACCGGCGAGATGTTCCCCGTGTAACGACCTCGATGGGCGGAGGATCGATCACGGTGGAGGATGCTCGATGGGAACTTTCGGTTCATAGGATCGGCGGAACGCGGACACTGTTTTTGACGTGACACGAGATTCGTTTCTGACAATTGTTAAATTTCGGGCGGCGATATACTATCTTGCGATAGTTTCACTTCCCTCTCCCTGTGCTTGAGCCTTGAAACTTCATTTTTGAATGTTCTCAGTAAATTTTCTTTGAGAACAATCGATTTATCCATTGCGCGATTGTGACGTTGCACGGTTAATTAAGTATTGAAATGCTTACAGAATGATGGAATAGAGTCGCGGGAAATAAGAGAAAATATTTCCAAAATAGTCGAAATATGGTTTCGTTTTTGAAGAATTTAATGACTTTATTGAACATTGGTTTGGCGAAGTCGAGCTTGTCTTTGGACACTGGTGAACAGGGTGAGGCAGCTTTTCAGTTCATAAGAGTATTAATTAACCCCCTGTGGTCCTATTTCGAGCCAGACTAAACATTGAATTTGTAATATAATAATATTTCGTTATTATACTGACTCTCATCAATAATGTCACAGTTATTCGTTTTGTGGAAGTAACACAAAACGTGTTTCTTATTTGTTCTGAATAGGAGATACCAACAGGAATATAAATGAGCCACACAGTGATTTCTCCATATTTGTCGCCAAGGCGTGGAGGATAAACGTCGCGGAATTATCCCCACTACTGCGGGGTATAGCTCGTGAGGGGCCACGAAGCTCGAGAGGCCTCGGTAAAGATAACACGGCTCGGGTATGTCTCCTGGAGGATACATGACACTTGACAAGACCCGTGTTGTTGACATATATCGAGAATCACTGTATAATTTTGTAACAAGTTTTGAAGGGACGGAGAGGAAACACGTTGGACAAGAAAGCAATCGGTCAATGCTGTCCGCCAGTGCTTCACGCTGCCTTCCGTCGAGTCGGTTGTTCCGAAAAATCGCGAGGGTATCTTGATTCTCAAAAATTCGGTAGCCCAGTGTCCTGCACGTAGGTGCAGTTTAGAGTCGTATATCCTTGCCCGTTATCTGAGTCGGGATGCTACCGTTGCGAGCCACTCTCTCGCTCGGGACTCGTCCAGAGATCCTCTCATTCCCTCTCTCTCTCCTTTTTCCCCATAGCCGTCTCTCTCAGACGCGTCGGTTTACACGACGTTTATACGTGTTTATGTAAACTCCAGCCACGGAGCACACGTGTTGCTGCTGCGGTTGCTGCTGTCGCTGGCAACTAATCTTCCCTTTCCAGCTGGTTCCTCTTTCTCTGTCGTTCTTCGGGGCCGCTGTTTCCTCCGTCCCGGTTCCACCAGCAGCGCGGCCACAGTCAGATCAAACTCGGAGATTTTCAGAAACTGCCGGCATAAAAGATAGGGGCGCCATGGGCCACGGTATGCCGCTCTGCCCATCTAGAGTTACCAGGGTCGGGGTACACCAGAGGTCCTCCTCCCGTTTCGGCCGCGTGAAAACAGAAAAACCCCTTCGACGGGGGCAACCTTAGGGTTCTCGGGAACCGAGATGATTGCATGGAAATTGATACTTCGATCGGAATTTCGGGTCAACGGAGAATGCCACCGGCTCTGCGGCCGAGGCAGCCGTGGGTTGACGAAGATTGCCGGAAACTCGGCGCAATCCTGTTTCGAAGCGATACAACCAGGGTCTATCAAACCTCGCACTTTATATCATTTTGCTGACCTCTTAACCCTTGTGTCAGTAAAAATCTGCAATAAGTTTGCTACTGGTCAACGAAAATAAGGTTAAGGTTCAGCTCCTTAATACAGCGTCTACTCGAGACTTGTCAGAAACGCCTAGCCGATGAAAGTCCTAGAAATATGTCGACTGGCGCGGGGTATACCCCGTGAGGGGTCATAAACCAAGGCCTCTAGAACTTCACTGTCCTTTTATACGTGCTGTGTGGATCAAGGAATAGTATTTCCTAGTCGATATATGTCACTGGCTAGACCCGTTTTTTGGACATGTATCGAGTAAACACGTATACATATTACATCCCTTATCGGATACAATTTTTTTTTATTATATACACAAAATTAAAGATCCTTTCGAAAAGCGTAATAACCGTTTTTATTGACAAAGAATTGCCTCATTTCTTCATATTTGTCATCTCGAATACTTCAACGGTCGAAATAAATGTTTCCCTCAATTTAACGTGAGTTCCCTACAAATGAAACTGATCAGACATAAAAAATTACCGATCATCCCCTAACTCTGTTATCTGTCAATATAAAATTGAAATTGAAGATAGAAGTTGAAGAGAAAGTGTACAGTGAATGATTCTATCGATTACCTTACATAACATTCAAAATTGAAGATAGAGTTTGGAGAGAAAGTGTACAATAAATGATTCTACCTATTACCTATAGTCCAAAATTGAAATTGAAGTTAGAGGTTGACGAGAAAGTGTACAATGCTCGACTCTACGTATTACCTTACAATCCAAAATTGAACTTGAAGATAAAGGTTGAAGAGAAAGTGTACAACGAACGATTCTACAAATTTCCTTACAATTCAAAACTGAACTTGAAGACAGGGGTGGAAGATACAGAGTGCACCGATCGTGTCGACGACAGTAATCAGTAGAGACTGATTAGGTAGAGACCTACTACAAAACTCTAATCAGTCGTCATGACGAGCTTTGCACGGTAGTGGCCACATTGTCCCATCGAAATCGGGTTTCCTAAAAGCGTTGCTCGTTGGGCTCGCTACCGGTACGGCCCTGAGGGTCTCCCCGTATGCAAAGTTGCTCGTTATTTATTCGTGGAAGGTGGCATTTTTTTGGACACTGACCCGCGCGTATATAGTTGTCACGGCGCCGGGTATCTTTGCACCGATCTACCATAATTGAATGTCCCCGCGGCGAAAGGGGCACCGTGGTCGCCCTCCATCGGTCTAGAGGAAGAAGACGAAGACGAAGAAGAAGAAGACGAAGAAGAAGACGAAGAAGAAGAAGAAGAAGAAGAGGAAAGAGCTTCTCGCGGGATGGAAACCGAGAAGTTTGTCGTCGGGCACACGTATCGATCCCTCGTGGCCACTCGTCAGAGAATGGCGTCCGAATATCCGCGGCCATGCTGGCCTCTCCGACACCCTTGCGTGTCCCTCGTATCGGATGGATTCATCTAACCGTGGTTCCGATGGTAAACGGTTTGCGAGCAAGTCGAACGCCAATATCGAAGCGTGCCCCTCAACGCGCAGGTACACACAAACAGCGCCGGAGAGCAAAGCAGAACCGGAGCAGAGAGCGCGCGGAGGAGCAGCGTTCTCGAGGGCTCTCGAAGCCCTTATTCAGGGGCAGAGTATTAGGTGCCGCGCCGCGCCCTTATCCCCCATTCAAGGGCCACTGAAAGTCTCGTCAACTTTTGCACGGGCCACAGAGAAAACAGCAAACAGATTTTGCCGGTCCCGGGTCTCCCTCCTCTCTCTCTCTCTCTCTCTCTCTCTCTCTCTCT
>CM052146.1:4745903-4825401 GCA_028454255.1 Halictus ligatus | reverse complement strand
TCTCTCTCTCTCTCTCTCTCTCTCTCTCTCTCTCTCTCTCTCCACTGGGCTTGAAGAGAAACGAAAGAGGGTTGCGGCCGCTTTGTCGCATCTTTGTGCACCGGTGCTAAACGGCAGAAGAGCCAGCGACTAGGACACCAGTCGGAGGAAGATAGGCTTGCTTGTTAGGCCGCCCATTGTCCGGCTCGAGGATTTTTCCGAAAGGAACTTTTCGTTCTCGATTCGTGTCGGCGAAAACGTGGACTTTTCACTGGAGGATAGAGAGAAAGAGAGAAAGACAGCATGGCGAATAAGAGCGAGAGGATAAGGGGGAGTAATCGGTCAAAGAAAACGTCCGCAGATTAGCATTTCAGGTTTCGAGAACCGGAACGAATTGTGTTTCGAGTGCCGAGCGCACACCGCGCGTGAGTACACGGCTACTTAGGCGCTCTTCTGTAGCTCTCGGGCCCTCGACAGCCTTCGTTTATAAGGGCCTTGTGTGTCGCTGCCTTCTTTGTGCTACGTTTCGGGCCCCGTGTCGCCGCTTTCTCGCCTCTCAGCCTCCTGTCGCCGCTGCATTTTCACACGAACCGCGGACACCGATCCGCCCAACTCTGCCCACGACAAGAGTAATCTCGTGCTTCGACCAATTTTCGCCCAATTCGCGCATCCTCCACCATTGCCTACCGATCCGACGCGTACGATTAGGCGTCACACTATCCCCCTACCGGCCTCCCACCGAGTACTGCCCAAACCTAAAACATCATTGATGACAACGTAAACAGTTAACTGGGTGGTTCGGACATTGTAGCACCTCCGCAGATCCAGTTTTACCAGAAAATATCTGCACGCTCCCCCTCCACCATCAGATTCCCCTCTCGCGCCTAGAGTCACATTTGACAGCGGTTGGCTAAGCATACAGTCTCTAAAAGAGAAGCGAGCCACATTCGGAGGGGGAAGCATTTAGCGGAGTATAGGCTAAAACTATACAATACGCCCCACTTTTAAAGAAAAATCAATAAAAAAAATCATTTTTCAGTAATTGTTTATTTTATCTGTCAAATCACATTTATTCATTTCTCTTCGCAACTATTCCTGATCACGAACAAAATGTAATAAAAAGTAACAGAAAATAATTATTTTTGTTAACCTTACGTGGGGCATATTGTAACACAGTAGACACACATAAATAATTCACTACTTTAGGTATATTATGCTTAATAAAGTATTATAAAAGTTTAAACAAAAGCAACAAATACTATGTTTACGAACAAAAATATAGTAATATCTAATGAAATTATATTATTTCTTATTGAGGGCTGCTCTTTTGGCTTTTCGACCACAACGATTGCAAAAAGGATTGTACATTGTACAGAACTCATGTAACCAAGCTAAATATGATGTACATTGTATTTAGTCTTCTGTTGATTTAGTACAATAATAGTATTCAGTACACTGTACGCACTTATTAGTGTCTTCATCGGAAATTTCTTCTTCTGAATTATCCTCACTCACTTTTATCTCATTGCTACTTTCAGAAGAAGATGTTCTATTCTTCTTCTTTTTGTCTTTGGTTTAGTATTTATATACCTTTTTTCGTCTTTGGTTTCTTTTCAGGATGTTTATTCTTGGCTAAATCTTTGATATGTTCTAAAGTAGAGTCCTTGATGGTATATTGAACACTCTAGAAGCTTCGTTAACTCCCATTTGTTTGGTTTTTACCATCTGCATTGCCTCATTAAGATCTTTCTCAGACCTTGATGCCCTTAATATAGTCCTTACATATTTATGCGGCATTTCTATTAACAATTAAGAAAAAAATATGCCATAATACATAAACAATATGATTTTGAAGGTGAGGCGTATTATCCAATAACGATTGGAGCGTTTTGTAAATTCTTGGATACAAAACGTCTCGGCGTAAATTTGACAATAAACCATTGACAAGAGGCATGGGTAACATCGATTTAAAGAGGTTAGTTTTTCTACTTTTTAAACATACACGTTAATTTATCGTGCAAGAAATAGTGACTTAGAAAGCTGAATTTGTTTAGTACTCTTTGCAAATTGTCCAGAAGCCGAAATTCGAAAGTTTTGAATATTTTTCGGTGTATCCTTACGTATATGCGTAATACATTGATGAGCCGTTTTGTCAACCGAGGCGTATTGTATAGTTTTACCCTACAGTGATTTCTCTATATAATGTATAATAAGTATGCAATGACGAATATGATCCTTGGAAGATACGGACGCTGCCATTTTATTACAGGGTTGTAAGAAAAAATGATATCTTTTAGAATATTTTGAATATTTCGCTTGACCGAAAACTGTGAAAGAATACGTGTTTCCTCTTCTAAGATCGGTACAGAACTGAACGCAAAACAAATTGTTTATAAAGTTCGACTGGCCTCGGACTCCGAGAAGTGTAAACATAACAGGGTACTTAAAAAAGTCAACTTTAATTGGTGCTCACCGAACCGTAGCAATGAATGAACCCGCTATATAAATGGAATGCAAAACGACACACTTCAGTATCAGTGTGTCTCCAGACCCCCTGATGAAGTTAGCTGCAATGCTGACGAAACGTTGGGAAATCTATTCCTTCAGGACGCGGCTTACATCCGAAAGCCTCAACAGACACAACTGTATAAAAGGGTACGTTTCCTGGACGATACGCGACACAAAAAAGAGCCGTGTTGATGACATATATCGAGAATTCACTGTTTACGCGTTCACATATCGTCTAGTGACCCTGCTCCGATCCGAAGTGAGGTTACTCCTACGGTGGACAGAGTACAGTGTCCCCTCCTCCGTCGAGGAATTTCGAGGTCGAGGGAGTCGATACTCGCGAAAAAGTTCGCACCCCGAAGAGCCGAGAGCCCACTCGGCGAACTTTCCTCCGATTCCCCGGGAAGGAGTAACCCCGCAGCCGTCAAGAAGGAAGTTCGTGATTTACGCGCGGCCGGGATTAAGCGGCGGGGAAATCTTCTCGCGGGCACTTCACCGTCGAGGGGAGGGGCCTAACCAGAGCAGAAGGGGAGGGGAAGGTACATCGAGACACCGCGCACAGCCCCAGACCCGACGCTTTATCGAACATTCCCCCCGGCTGGCGATGCGGATGTTTCTTTTCTTCGACGCGACGCTTACACGTCCGACAGGATTAAACCTTCTTAAGGGACGGAAGACAGTGACCAGGACCTGCTGCCAGGCACGATGGCAACCGGCCACGATGCCCGGGTGGGCGATAATTCAGAATCGTTTTAAATCATGCTTACCGCCTCGTCCGGGAGGTACAAGACGCCGCGGATCTTTCACGACGCGGCGTCGTCGTCGCTGGAATCTCAGTCGATTTGCGAGTCGTTCGGCGATTTTTTTAATTGCGTTTCTCGTGTTCACTTTTTTTGGATCGTTTACTTTTTGGTGCTTCGCTGTAAGATTCCTACGTGCGTGATTTTATTGGCAATTTATTATTGCTGGTGGAAATGCTGGCTCATTGAGTCAAGTTTAATAAGATGTTTTATTAGCTTCATGATTGATAAGACATTTTGTATTCAGGGATTACAGAACGAGTCATTCGATTTTATGGAAAGGCACATCGGTGTACTTTTGGATTAACCAGAATAAGTTTGCCATGATTAGACTGCATGTTTTGTACTGCATTTATGAGAGCAATTAATCCATATAATACAGAACTACGAAGATATTACAAGGATTCGAGAGTGCTGCTATATTATTATCGGTTTATTAAAATTATTTTTAATACAACCCAATAGTACAGCAATATTATTTACGGATAACCTAATAGTAAATGTGTTAGAGAGACATTTGCACCTGATTTGTACGTCGTTTGATCAGTGTAAGTACTAGTGGCTAGTATCAGTTTAATTCTGTATACAATAGATTAAAATGGTTTCACGATTTCACTGCAAAAGCAAGGCAACGCGACGAACGTTCTGACCCATTGGAAACAATGCAGCCGGCGGAGCCGTAGCACCGAATTAAACGCACTTTAGTCACGGTTAATTTGGTTAGCCGACGTTTAGTCATTAATAGATGCTGGCGAAAGATCGATCGGTATTTATTGACGGCGGATGATTCGACGGTTTCGACGCGGCCCGGGCTGGAGGATCGTCGACTACGGACTTTCGTAGTTCTCTCGGCCCTTCGTTTCTCTCGTGGCTCCGATCGCGAGAAAGTCCCGAGGAGAGCCCTCCAGCCCAATGTTGACGTGGCACTCTCCGGCTCGTTTTCGTGTGTGGGCCAGTTTTCAGCTTATTAATGAACAGGCCCCGGCCAGCTCTAACGATTAGACACAGGGCGTGGCGAAAAGATTGCTAAATCAGATCGCGTTCCAGGACTCTAAGAGCTCCGCTATGCAGCGGGTTATCCTACTAGCTATTAAGCAGACTCGCCTGGACACTCGTCTGTCGATCGATCCTCGTTCTAATCGTCCTCGCGACTCGCAGCCCGGTATCCTTTAGCCTTTTAATTAAGATGTAATCGGCCTCGAACCGGCGTTCCATCGACCGACGAACGATACAAACTCGTCCGAGAGCGAGAGATACCAGCCTACCTAGTCCAATGAATCCGATAATCATCCGGAAGCAATTATCCTTGTGTGTACCGAGTGTTAATTGGAACGGTCATGGATTTTCTCGCTGTATCTCGCTTGTTCAAGCGATCCGTCCTTATTTGCTCAGGTGTACGATCCTTTCTGATTAGGCTTCTTTTTTGATACAGTCTTCCTCTGCATGATCGTTGTAGGATTGTTACTTCCATTCCCTATCGTGTCAATTGATCGCTAGATTGCACTGTATTTTACATTGTGCTCCACTATTTCGCGGCAACCGTAGAATCGCGTGTTTCCGGTGAAACATTATTGCTCATTATTTTACAAAACGATCGCATTATGAACCGATCCGATTGTTAGAGAACAAGTTACATAATATTTGTGGAACATGATGGGGACCAGTAAAATTCCAGAAAATTCCGCTGTGTAAATATAACGATCAATTGTTATACAAGTACGAATTTCTGTGAATGAATTAAAAACAGCCTTTGTCGAACAGATACATAATCTCTTGCACCGCATGCCGTACTATCACGATAAAAATGTAACAGCAATTTCAAAATTTACACAGAATTGCTCATTTTCTTCTGTTCCATATAACTAAACTCAATGCAAAAAGAAAATTGTCTTTTATAGTAGACGCACAAAATCCGCAGTCTGACACACGCGGTCGTTACAAAGAGATTATACTCGGATATTAGGTTAAAAAGTGGTCGAATCTACGCGTACCCCAGAATCGAGGTGCTAACTTTCTGAAGGTCCTGACGCCGACGCAAACAGAAGAAAAAACGCGAACTCGGGGCGAATCGCGAGTCGTTGGGGGTGAGAGGCGCGGGCCCCAAAGAAAGGGGTCCAATCGTCGGCTGAAGCGGACGGGGGAGGGGGCGATGGGGCCCGTAGCGCGTGGTAGGGGAGAACATAATGTTTCCCACAGCGCGAGGAGTTGTATATTTTACGATATGGCGAGCAATTTGACATCTCGCGCGAGGCATAATTCACGGCCGTGTGCGTGGCCTGGCTCTTGCCCACCCCCTCGCATCCGCAATGATAGGGCAGTGTGCGTGCATCGACGCGAGCCCGAACACGCGAGAACGCATGAAGGATAGCTGGCGAACGCGTGCACAACTGCGCAACTGCACCGCGGCCGGACAGGTACCCACAGGTACCCGCTCGCGCGCGTCCGACCGCATCGAAACCATTAGAGGCTGGGACTCTTCGTAAATATAACGCGGACGGCCGCGATTCGTTTCTTTCTCACCCTACACACGCCCCCGCACTGCACCCCCTTTGTTCCTTCGAACCCCTTCCATCAACTTTTCATACTTTCTCGAAGGCAATCCGGGTCCTCCTATAATGGAGGCTTTATTTTCGTTCAATTTAATGTCGCCTCATCAACGATTATTGTCAGTGATACTTAATTCTCGATACATTAGAGGGCTCATAAGTAATCAATTATTTTGAAATCCAAAACAAACTTTGTAGTAAATTCAAGTTTTTATTTCTTAATTTCTTACATAATATCCATCATTATCAAGGTCAGTTTGCCATCTTTCCCGCAAATTTTCAATCCCCTTCTTATAAAAATCTAGGCTTCGGGAAGCAAAATATGACTCAAGGTGCCTCCTTACATCTTCTACAGAAGTGAATGTTTTGTTTCTTAAATAATTCTCCAGAGATCTGAAAAGATGATAGTCAGAGGGAGCAATATCCGGTGAGTACAGGGGGTGCGGTTAGACTTCCCATTTCAATTTTTCGATTTTTTCCTGAGTGTGTTTCGCTGTATGGGGCCGGCCATTGTCAATTTGCAGTATTACACCTTTTCTGTGGACTAAAACTGCCCTCTTTTTCAATAGTTCTGAATACAGCTATTGTAATTGCTGACAGTACAACTGAGCAATAACTGTTTCTTCAGGTTTCTACAACTCAAAGTGAATTATGCCACGACAGTCCCACTAAATGCACGGTAACGCCTTTCTAAGTGATAAGCTAGGTTTAGGGGTTGATATTGCGCTTTGATTTGCAGATAGCCATTGCTTGGAGCGCTTTATGTTATCATAAAGAGTCCATTTTTCATCTCCGGTAACGATTCTGCTAAAAGATGATGCGGTACACATATTCCTTGCCTATATGACTTTCCCATTTCGTATAGGTGCATTTGTATAATTGACCATGTGAATCCAAGGTTTCTCGATAATTCTTGTATACTTAATTTTGGATCAGCTTCCACTAGACATTGTAGGGTGTTATTATCAAATCAACTGGTCGTCCACTTGGAGGCCTGTCAGAGAGACCATAATCACCAGCAGCAAATCTTCTGAACCAACGTTAGCACTTGTTGACCTTCAATACATCTCCATAAACAGCGCAAATTTTCTTTGCTGTAAAAAGTATGCAATGACGAATATGATCCTCGGAAGGTACAGACGCCGCCATTTTATTATAGGGTTGTAAAAAGAAGTATACTTTTTAGAATATTTTGAACACAGGCTGCTTTACTGAAAACTGTAAAAGAATACGCGTTTCCTCTTCAACGATCGGTACAGAACTGAAGCCAAAACAAATTCTTTGCAAATAATTGATTACTTATGGGTACACCCCTAGTATGTCAACAACACGGGTCTTGCCAGCGTCCTGTATCGTGTAGGAGACATAATCTCTTCATGTTTACACTCCTTGGCGTCCGAGGCCTCACGGGGTATATCCCGCGGTAGTGGGGATAATTCCGCGACGTTTATCATGTTGGGCTCGGCGACATATAAAGAGAAATCACTGTACTTTGCTATCGAAACGTCCTTGTTGTAATCAGCCAACTGTTGTTATCGTTAATATGCTATTTTCTAAATGTCTTACAATATGAGGACAAATTTTATTGAGAGAAATTAGAATAGATTTGTTGGATCCTTTCTAGAGAAACAAACTAAATGCCAGAGAGAAGCTACAGATCCTGATGCGAAAGGAGAGTGTTTCGAGCAGGTGAACAAGTCAAGGAGCTGCGGATTAATTGGGAAAGAAACACGGAAGTTTCCCGACACCATCCCCCAACAGGCTTTCCATTTATTCGCGTCCATTCGACACGAGCCCCGCCATCGTTGATACGCGGTTGGCGTGCTCGCACGTCGTTTCATAGTGGAATTTTATTCACCGAGACTTTTCGCTCCCCAACTTCCTGATAATGTCTTTAAGTGTTTTTGCGATCCCGAATGATTGATGCTTCCGTGATCCTCGCCATGGAAAGTTGTTCTTTATTTGCCTGTATGTACTAACCGCTCCGCAATAACAATAACAATTCGGGTTTACCGCTCACGCGAGATCGTTAAAATCACCACAGAAGAATAGTCGAATCGAAGTTCCGTGCTGTTAACACGTTGGCGACTATGAAAATTAGGCAAAATCGGTGCAATTTACTTATTGGAATGAAAACTGAGAAGTTGAGATTTAGGATCATAGTAGTAGCTCGGTTATCCGAACCGAACGAGGAAACACGACTGTTCGAATATTAGGAATAGTCACTGGTAATTAGACTGCGGATTTTACGCATTTATGGCAAAAATGATTCCCTGCAATTTGCAATATTAGAAAAATTAAGAGTACTGAGAATTATCGATACATTATTTTTCAACCTGCTAAAATTATTAAAGGAGAAAAGAAATTTCTACGTTACTCCTCCTTCTTGAAACGGATGCAGAATATTTTTATTTTACATAAAAATCCACAGACTACTTATAATTCAATTTTTATTAATTTCTACAATGAATAGTGGATCTCCTTAGATTGAGCTAATCACAAGCATATTGGGATACCAGAGACTTCAATCATCTGAAGTTCGGATAATCGAGGTCCTACTGTAATTATTCAGTCCTGTTAAATTTCAATAATTGGTTAGAGTGCCCTACCCCACAAAAATGAATTTGTCTCGAGAAATAGTTTTTCTCCCGAAATATGAGTAACAAGGCGGTCAACGGCGTTAAACGCAGGAGTTCTGCACATATTGGAACGATTGCGTGGGACATTAAAAACCTGGCGAAACAGGAACGAGCCTTCCTTTCCCTCAGGACTCGGCCAGGACGGCCGGCATGGCTTCCCGTGTCCGTGTCTTTCACAATTCCCCGCGCGAGTTTCGCACGAACCAGCTGTAACTTGGTCGTCCGGGCGAGGCATCCTAATTAGCGGCGAACAATACGCAATCTGCGGCATCTATACGCGCCCGTCGACTGATTCCTGCGCTTTGCTAACAACCCATTCTACTCATTGTACGCCGGCGTGCCATAAATCCTGGCAACGCAAACGCTGACGCGCTCGCCGGTGTTCAAAACACGTGTACGATCTCGCTCTCGATCGTAATCTCTCGGCTAGAGATCGTGTTTTCCGGATCTTTGACTGCCTAAACGGTCCCGAGGATTTCCCGTGACTTCCATAGCCCCCCATTGGTTCGCCGAGGTTGCGCAACATCTTCGACGATGAGTCCTCCGTCAAGGATACGTGTCGGGATCCGGTATGAGAAAATTATAATGCCCGGTCCCTGATAATTTCTCTGTCCGACGGCACACGGGCGTCGGGTTACGAAATTAAATTAGAATACCGAGGCAGACTTCTGACGTCCCGGTATTCTTATGGTTTGTGACGAGACCCCTCGGGTCAGTCCTCTCTCTCTCTCTTTCTCTTTCTCTCTCTCTCTCTCTCTCTCTCTCTCTCTCTCTCTCTTCCATGGAGATCCCCATGGGACGGGAGGCCGTACACAGAAGGAGCCGCGCTCGAGTTTCTTCTTCGATTCTGCAGATACAGGGGCCCCGGTTCGATCCGGTCGCGAAATTAATTAAACGGCCAGCCCGCCGGACGACAAATTATGCCCGGCGTCGACTACTTACATAATTGATCCGGCCCCCGGCCATAATTCGTACCCGCCGCGATCTAGATAAGCGTGTTCTTTACGAACTAGATTCGTGGCATTCCTCGGATTCCTGCCCTTCTCGATACTCGTGGTATTCCAGCCCCGAACGGTCCCGCGGGAATTATTCCTGTTCTACCCGCCGCCCTCGAAGGTAACGTTCGCTATATTGTTGCACACCGGCCTCGGGAATTTCAGTGGAATTGACCGCCGTCGTCTCAATTGTACTTTGCACTCGGCGCTAAAACTACATTTTTCTTCCGTCTTAGAATATTTTCATATTTTATTCATACTATTCATACCCATAATATTTAAGTGTTTAGTGATCTATTAAGTACAAATTTTGTAATGTGACAAATATGTTGTAATATTTCTTGTAATTTCTTCGAGATAATGACACAACAATTTTTAGTGGCGCTTCAGAGTCACTACTCGAGTGCGAGGGGTTAATACGTACGCGGATCTTTAAGCAAAATAAAAATTATTTGCAGCGATTGCGACAAGCAGATGCCAAATGGAAGTTTTATTCTTCCTTTCATAATGTTCAGAAGCTGAGATCGAATTGTTCTTTTCATAATTTTGATAAGCTGGGACTTGTCTATACGGACTCTTTAATTTTTTGAATCTGTCTACTGCTTTAAATCTCGGCTGCTCATTTTTCAAATGCATAAATTCCGCAATTATATGTCAATTCGCCGAGCAAGATGCATTAGTCTATAGATTTGCTTCCTTTCTTACAAAAATACTGAAAATATTTATTTGCAATATTTTCCTCGATCTCTTGGAAATTTGTTAAGCGCACAATAAATATAAGAAAATTTGAACTGCTTTTCTGTTATTCATTCGAGGGAACGAAAGAAATTCTTCCCTACGACTTTTGTTAAATAGATAATACTGGAAGTGTCTTTATTATACAGTTTTATTTAGTTAGATTTAGATCACAGTAGACTGTTTCATGCTACTTGCAACGTCGCAACCTGTTTCGTATAATTTCTGCAGTGTGCAGTATGGCGAGGATGATATTAAATAGGGAAACTTTGTTTGTAATATAATAAATTGATATTCAATATAATATGTGCCCAAAATATATATGATATTCACGAGATAGTGTTTGCATAATTTATCCTATATTTCACTGATTGCAAACACTGAGAGTAAAGGTGGCTGTAATTTAATTTCAAAAAAAGTCAAGACCTTCAAAGCGAAACTGATTTTACGTGTAAACAAAATGAGTAGATGCGATATAAAACAGTAGAAAGATTATCAGAATTTCAGAGTATATTAAAATCCTAAATTCTGAGTTAAAAAAAATTCAAAATAATATTGCAACATTCTTAGATTCTTCTAACCGGTTCGCTGCATTAAATTCCGCCAATCCATTTCAGTAAAAGCTCTATAAAATCAATAAAGAAAGATAAAAATATTTCTTTCCAGTGCTTTGCAATCAACGCAGAAAAATTTATATTTGTATTTGTATTTGTAATGATATTATAGCCTTATGTCTCGCAAATTTTGCAGAACTGCATAGAAGTGAACGCTATGCACCGAACCTAGTCGACAAATCGCTTCAAATTTTTCTATGCAGACGCAAACACAATCGCAGGAACGGTCAATGGACGATCTCGAATTTCCCTGTTTCCCAGGGAATCCCGAAAAATCGAGTTCCCGATAAATTGGAGGCGTCAATCGGTGGAACGTGTGGCGCGGAAATCCGTGCGAGAGGCACAATGGAGGATCGAGGCAGGGGAAGGTCCCACGATCGTCAGAAACAGTGCCAAAAGTCACGGGAGAGAGGACGAGAGAGGAAGGAGAGGTACCTACACGTGAAATCGTCCCTGCGTGCGCCCGCCACTAACGACCTATGTAAATGTTCTATCTGTTATCCTTGTCCCTTATCATTTTATCCTCCTCCGCCAGCGATTCCAAACGCGGAGGAAAAGAGGGAGGAGGGTCTCAGAGAAAGAGAGAGAGAGAGAGAGAGAGAGAGGTAGAGAGAGATGAAGGCTGGAAAAGGAGAGAGAGGAGGAGAGAAGAGGGTCCAGCATTCCAGAGCCCGGTCTCGACCCGCGACCCTCGCCCCCTAAATCATCCACCGCAGCTAGGCCGCAATTCCGTTTTGTTTTCTCCGCTCTCCTCCTCGTTCCTCCTTCTCCCTCCCTCTCTCTCTCTCTCTCTCTCTCTCTCTCTCTCGCTCGCTCGCTCGTTCTCGGTGCCCACTCCCAGCACACGCTCTCTTCCTCTCCTTTTTTATTTATTTCTCCCCCTATTTCGAGCTTTCCTACGTCTTGTAGGAGACAACCGCCCGAACCCTTCTTGTTCTTCTTGCTCTCTGCTTCTTCTTCTACTTGACCGTCTCCCCGAGATTTGACGAACGGAACACACTGTGGGAAAAAGGCGCGGAGCGGGGCTCAGTGACAAACCTCCGCCGATCCCGACAACAGAGTAGATACGACCTCTTGACACCATCGACACGGTCTCTCTCGGCCGTGTCGGTGGACGCGTCGATGTCTCCTCGAACAGGATCGATAACCGTGTTGTGTGCGACCGTGAAACCGAAGAAAGCGCGACCGGAATAACCTCGATAGGCGGAGCGAGCCGCTTTCGAGAGCGAAACGATCCACCTACTCGGTTCCCACAAGGAACCCCAGCGACATGCTCCTATTTCAAGGTGTCCTGGGGTGCCTAACTCCGCGGCACCTTCGAAGCCTCCCAAATTCAAATGCACTTTGTTTGTTTGTTTGCGTTTTGTTTAAACGCAGTGACGAATATCTAGGGCTTGAAGGTTCCCAAATTTTTTGAACTATTGCATCCTTTTTAGGAAAAAATTCAATTTGTCAGCGCATCTGTTTCACGAAGATCTCCAAGGTGTGATCTCCATGGATCAGAGGGTCCCAAACGTATAACAATAGCAAAATTTAAAACCTGATAGCAAAACTACGTGTTAGCACCACTCAGACCCGCATTCCTTCCAGGTGACGTCTTTCCAGGAGCGCACAGTACTATGACTGAATAGTGATCAGGTTATTGGAGCCACAGTATGAAAAATATATTACATATATTGTAAATTTTATATAATATGTTGTAAATAAAATATGTATTGTAATATATTGTATATATTATGTTTATAATATATTGTAGATATATTATATAAAAATATATAGTGTTGCCAAATCAATTCTTTCAACTGCAAACGTGAATATATCACAAAAGAATCAAGATCATTCGGCGTAGCTATGGTCTTATTCGGAAATTGTTTTAATATAAACAATCTCTAATTCTGAAGACCTACTTGTAACTGATTACTAGACTGCGGATCTTTATGCAAAATATAATTTGTATACATCAATTGCAATCTATAGGAGCCAAGTTACCATTTATTTTCCTCATTAATAATTTTTACATGTTAAAAGTAGTACCTCGACATGGTTGAACTTTTTTAATCTTTCCACTGCTTTGAATTACACCTACTCGTCTTTTGTCATAAATGCACAAATGGATAAGCACAATTTAAAGCAGTGGACAAATTTTAAAATGATTTACCTTAATAAATATCCGGCCACCGGAATATTGGTTTTACCTTAATAAATTAATTAAACGAGAAAGATATTTTTATTTCGCTCCTGTGTCTTGCAATCTTATTTGTGATGCAAATATTTTTTATTTTGCTAGAAGATCCGCAGTCTAGTAATCACTAGATATTTATGCATGTATGAAAAAATTGAGTAGATAAAATTTGGAATGGTAGGAAAATTTTTGAAATTTCAAATGTTAATATTCTATTCCTCATCTATTATAATCAGCAAGCGAAGGAACAACATTCTACTTGATTTATATTTCTTGTAATCGTTGCAGACAATTTTCATTTTGCATAAAGATCCGCAGTCCAGTGATTACACTGCAGGTAGAGAACTGAATTTAATTTTCGCAAATAAATGAGAAGTAGGTACGCGGAGATAACCGAACAATTTTACAAGCAAACAGGACATAGCAACTAACGGGGACGCAACTGGGCGCTGTTATGGAAGGAAATTCAACCAGAGGAGACTCGTGGAGAAATCAAGGCTCAAAAGCGGAGAAAAACCGACAAAAACCACGGAAGCTGGGTGTTAGGGTAAACGATACGCCTATTCGCTCGGGGGGAACAGTAGAGGAAAGTTCTCGCGAACTAGATCATCCGGATCTGATCTCCCGAAGCATTGAGGAGCGCCCGAAAAGAAGCGCGTGGTCCAACCATACTTCCCCGCCCCTAAGGGCAAGTGGAATCTTTCTATCTTTCTTCTCTCTGTCCCCCTCCCCCCTTCGCATGGTCCTCCCAGCCGATGCTGTTGGCATTTAAACCGCTTGAAAGTATAGTGTTACGGACACTCGATATTTTCTCGATGATCGTCATTGTGCCCTGCGCGGACATTTTTAGCGCGCGCGTAGCAAAAACGTATTATTCCACGGGTATGCTACCGTTGCTCGGGTACGTACCACGTCGGGTACCGAGTGATTCACCCTGTCTTCGGTTAGCCTCATTGTTGGCGAGCTCGAATCAAAAGGTCCTAGCAAAAGCTTCTTCGAAAAATCGCGAACCATGATTTCGGTGTTCAATCAGGTTCAATTTGGTAATTCGGTGGGAATCATGAGAAGCATGTCATCGATATCTCGTTACCTGTATTCTTGCTTTTCGAGATCGGTTCGGAGAGGTGCGGTTTTAGGGTGCATTCTCGGAGCGGAGGGATGCTTTGACGTTTTGACATCTGGACGGTGGAGTGAAATTTTATTCTATATTGATATCTAAGAAATTCATAAAAATTTCAGTGTTGCAAGTACGAGTAATACACGTTATACGCATAAAAGGAAATATTCTAGGTTAGAAGAAATTGCCAAGGTTTTAAAACAGCTTTGAGTGCAAAGTATTTAACCCTTATCACTCGAATGACGACCCTAAGGTGCCACTAAAAATTGCTACACTATTATTTGAAACAAATTTTACGCTATATTGATATCTAAGAAATTCATAAAAATTTCAGTGTTGCAAGTACGAGTAATACACGTTATACGCATAAAAGGAAATATTCTAGGTTAGAAGAAATGCCATGGTTTTAAAACAGCTTCGAGTGCAAAGTATTTAAATCTGGTTTTGTCCGTCAGGTTTCTGGTGCGGACTGTAGCGAGGCGAATTCCTGACGGTTTAGACAGCCCGAGGAAAATATCACGTGTTAACGGAAGCGGGCCGGCGATTATCGGCGACCCGCGGCGGGCGGAGATTTTTTCGAGTACGGGAACGCTCCGGCCGCAAACAGAATAACACACGGTCACTTAGCAGCGTTTAATTCTCTCGCTGCTGTTTTCCCCGGGTGCCATAATCCACGAGCGTCGATCGGAACCAACGGCCGATGCTGCGGGAAAAAATCTCGGGGCGGAGAGAAGTCCCGGGGAGTTATTTTCTTGTCGAACGGCCCATCCCGCGGAGGATAACCAGAAATGTTTGATTTCTTTTTCCAACCCCCCACGCCTCGTCTTTGTTCCGCGGACCGTCTCCGTTGCACCTACGCATTTACGTCAGCGAGAGAACCACCGCCAGTGATAACAGATTACAACCCGCTCTGACAGATTTAATCCACTTTTCAGGGAAACTCGAAAGAGAGTGAGTGAGTGAGTGAGTGAGTGAGAGAGAGAGAGAGAGAGAGAGAGAGAGAGAGAGAGAGAGAGAGAGAGAGAGAGAGGGTCGGTGTCTCGACACGGTAAAATAATACTTCCTTCCGCTGTAAAGATCTTTGATCATTCACAGATCCTCGTACGGCCGCTCTGCCGCGTCTATTCGAAGAGTAGTCGCAATTGTTTTCGCCGCGATCGCTGTTTACCCGGGATTTATAGTTCCTTTGTTTGGGAACAGTTTTTAGCGCGGCGTTCGATGGAAACTGTTTCATGTTCATCGAACTGTTTCGTGTTTTCTATTAAGGCCCTGGCAATATTCGAACTTTGTCGACTCGGGTATGTGGTTATTTTAACAAGAATTTAATGCTAATACTTGATTTATTGCACAAGTTTTCCTAGTAAACGCAACTAGGATCTATCGGAGGAAGAAGTTCGCACAGGTGGATAGATGAAGAATCACTGTGACTTCAGGTACCTTCGAACGACAGACCATAAGTCATAAGTTCAAAGCCGCTCGTTCTCAGAACTTAGCGATTTTTATCGTAACATGTTAAGAATGTTGTACATCGCCACTTTCGAACGGAGGAATATTTTTACTTACAAAATATACACGAAGATGAAAATAAAGCTGACGGTGTTGTGGCACTTGATTTCACAATACTATAATTCACACATAAACTGTGTAATCCGTAATAGGATCGAGCGGATCCACAAAATGCAAGGTTGTTGAAGAAGCAGTTAACGTAGACTGCGGATTTTTATGCAAAATAAAAATTGTCTGCAGCGATTGCAGCGAGTAGGGGCTAAGCAGGAATTTCATCGCTCCTTTAATAATTTCAATTTTACACACTGGAGCTCTTAAATTGTTTTACATAATAAATTTACAGGACTGGTCAAAATGACTGATTCTAAAATTTTTAACTTACGAATATTGAGACTGTAAAGATGCATTCGTGAGGAATTATTTAACAGCTTGATTTCTTTGGGTACATATATTATTTAAAAAATGGCTACAAATTTTGATAGATATATTCATGTTATTTTTATGGAGGAATACAGTGATTTCTCTATATATGTCGCCAAGGCCTGGATGATAAATGTCGCGGAATTATCTCCACTACCGCTGGGTCTGCCGAGAGGCTTCGAATGCCGAGGAGTGTAAACATAAAACAGCTCGGATACGTCTCCTGGACGATACAAGACCCTTGTTGCTGACATATATCGAGAATTCACTGTAGTAATTTTTGGTGCTTCGTAAACCTAGTGTTAATCTGCCTGCTGCTTGAAATTTCACCTACTCGTTCTAACCGCGAACGCATAAAATCCTATTGTGATGAAAAACCTCAGTTTTTCTTTCTCATAATTGCTCCGATCGCGTCCAACTTGTTGCTAATTACGCTCCGGAGAAATCATTGATTTCAGCGATCGATCACACTGTGGCGTGGTCCCCCGCTTTCCAGTTGTTTCCGGTGTATCGGAGCCTGGTGGCTGGTAGCCGCGTGTCGCGTTAGTTCACAATTAGCGTCGCGCAGTTTCGAAGGCTTCTCGTCAAACTGCAGCGTTAATGAGAAACCTGTTCGTCACGTCGACCGTTTCGCGAGCCGTTCATTCAGCCCCGGGGACCTGACCGCGTGCGCGCGCGAGTTCTTGCAAGGTCTCCTCTCCCTCTCCCTGTGGCTCTCATAAGCGCCCGCGAATAGTCGAAGTGACTTGCGGGAAACGCCGCGGCACGATGATACTCTCGCCAAGTTGGATCGCTTTCTTGTTAACAAACTGGCTACCGGCGACCGAGCGTTCTCGCTAAATCAATTTCCAGCCCCCTCGAATTTCTGATTACGCCGCCACGGAATGCCGATACACGATATTTCACCGATCATCATCTTTTCCGCATTTTTCCAATACGATCCGTGCTTGAAAGGACGCTAAAAAATCGGCAATCAAGTTCCCGTGTAAACTAAACAATTCATTCGAGAGGCGCGTTCAACTTTCCGTAAATGTCGGCAGTAGTAGATTCTTGATATATGTCGGCAACGGGTAGACCCCGAGGTGGTAGGGATAGTTCCACGATGCTTATCACGCAGACCTTGGCGACATATACAGAGAAATCATTGTACATTGAGCGGTAGAAATCAACCCTTTGCACTCGAAGTAATTTCAACTTCAGAACCAAGACTTCTGAATATTTCTATTGCGCATGATAAACTTTTCTGTCATGCGTGTGTAATTTATTGCTAGACTGTGGATTTCTGTAGAAAATAAAAATCGTTTGCAGGCATTGCTCTTTTAATAATTTTAATAAGGTGGGACTTATACATTGGGACTCTTAAATTGATCTGTCTTCTGCTCGAAATTGCACCTCCTCATTTTCACCATTTGTGTATAACGTATATTTCTTATTTGTACACGCAGCACCTAAAATTTTACCAATGTCTCAGGCACAAATATAGTAATGTAGAAATTGTTTTAAATAATAGTATTTCTTATTGTCACCTTAGATTGATAGTGAAAGATATCAGTGAAACGAATTCGCGTGCGCGAGAATAGTTCGTCGTTAAAAGATCCAGGACCGTTCCTCTTCTTATAAATCCTGGAATATATTTCGTTAAAGACTCTAATTAGATGTTTTTCATAAAGAAAGTTCTTTTTCGTGGCGTATCAATTCCAGCGATTGTTCGTCTCACAAAGCGAACCAAAACCTCCAATTAGGAGTTCTTCATAAGAGCGGCCATTCAGAATTGATCCAGGATCAACGGCGCTCGCTATTAAAATCCAAGAAAGTTCTTCCTCCTGAAAACACCGAGACACATTTCATCGGCGATCCTCCACGTAGCGCATTAATTCCAGCGATTGTTCGTTCCCCGAACCGAATCGAGGATTCCAATTAGGTGTTTTTCGTAACCAGACACGCATACGGTACTCGATCCAGGGCGAAAGTCTCGCCCGTAAACCGTCGAAGAGAGTTCTTCTTCGAGGTACTGAAATATCCCCGCGGATCGCTCTTCAGGGAGCGCATTAATTCCATCGAGAAGCGAAGCGAACGATTTCAGGCTGGTGTTTTCTGTTCAGGAGCCGAAACACCGAGAGGAATCGCTTCTGTCGAGTGATCGATAGCCGGTGGGGAGGGAGCGAAGGAAGCGCGTGGCCTCGTTATTTTTTCAGCTGACTGGCCGACATTGCCGAAGAGGGGGTGCGCGAGGAGAGTCCACAGGAATAATTAACCGGTTCTGTTTTTGTAGAAGCCAATCAAACGGGCATCTATTAACGTTGTTCCGCGGGTTTCGCGTTTGTCGTTCCATCGGCCCCGCGTGTCCACGTTCCCTCGTCGCGCGCCGATCGCCATTGCTTGTCTATCAAACCCGACGCGCGCCATTAACTGTATCAACAGCCGCTTCCGGCTTCGGCCGATGGGAGAACGACGTTCCTTGTGATCCGTGTTCATTAACAAGCTGTCCCCCCCCCCCCTCGCTCCCACCGCTTTCCGTTTATCTGCTCGAAACGATTAACATTGTACGTAACAGCGTGCCTCGTCATCTCCGAGCGCGCACAATTTCCTACCGCGTTTCAGTTCTCGGATGCACACCGCGATCTCTTCATTAGCACTAGGTCCACGGAGCACTAGTTTTACATTAATTTATAGAAATGACAAGAATGACGACCGGGGGTCTTTATGCGAAATGAAAGTTGTCTGTGTCATTCGCAAGGAACGGAAACCGTACAGCAGATTCGTCCTTTCTTTAGCACGTTGACTGCCATGTCACCCAAAATGAATTTTTACGTTAATATATGCATTGTACCAGATTAGGATCTGTAAAATGCAAAGTTGGAGGACTACAGAATATCAATTTTTATTTCATTAAATAACTTAATTTGATTTTACGGAATTTTTGAGGTTCCCAGTTTGCCATGAAGTTTATTAAATAGTTGTACAAGTAATTGTAAATTAAAAACTTGGTGAGCCGTCGTTTTGTCGAGTCCCGTAAACCCAATGTGAAAAACGGGATTGAGCGATCCTCAGATAAAGAAATGCTCTTTGTTACTTCCTGCTTGCCTGCGATCTGGATCCCCGACCATCCGCGAAGACTGAATTAATTCTCCTTTTATTAGAGCGCCGGTTTTTACGCGTTCGTAAGAGTCGTGTAAAGCGCAATTACAAGACCGCTTCGAACGAAATCCGAACAGGTTCTTACGGTAATATCACTGCGCTCGGGATTAATTAGATTTTGTTGAGCAGCCGACCGTGGATTTTGTGCATTTATCGCGCTCGCGGAGACGTAAAGCACGTTCGAACGAATAATTTGACCATGCAGAGAGACGAGACGCGTAATAAGATGTTCCGGTTGCTTCGACTTCGTCGTGAATCTATAAGAATTTTTGTATATTTGTCAAATATTTGTCAAACATTAATTACAACCGTTCGAGCTTCGAAACGACGCGCTAATTTCCCAAATATCTCAAGAAAATTTGTAGTTATAGGTCATCGATAGGAAACCAACCGGACCACCTAATACAGTAGTACGCAATTAAGTGTCCGCAATCGGAACCGAATTCGGACGCTTAAGCGGCGAAGATGGCTTCTGCGAATTCAATTGAACGAAGGATAGGGGACGTGCGTGAGTGAGATACCGATACGTATCGAGTTTCAATCGGCCCGCTCGAAACTCGGTCCGAGGTTCTTTTTTTTTTTTTTTTTTTTGGAATTGAGGGTGATAGAGCGTCGGACACTTAACCCATGAATGGTACTCTAGGGTCTCTGGTAACACCAGCAACGTTTTCTGTATACAGCTCTTCACAGATGTATTGCAAGATAATTGCAAATATGAAGCTTGTTTCGAACGTTTGACAAGGGGGTGATCCAACATGAAAAAGCAAATGGAATATAAGGGATACAATTTTTTCATCTGAGGTTTCGTGCTCGAGAAAATCGAGTTCGAAGATCCGTCGGATTCGCGTGCTTTGATGTATGCAGAAAGTGGAATTGGTTGATTATGATCAGACGCGAAAGATGATTCCTGGCGAACAACATGCGTATTCTATTCTATGTTTTCGAAGCTTCGGATGAAAAACTTTTATTCTACATTTTTACCCCCTCCTCGGTTGCACCACCGATTCTGGGACACTCTATATACTTCGAACTATCTCGGCAAATTTTTACAAAATTTTTAGGAAGATTCTCGTGTGACTGGATCGGAGTCTGACTCCATAGATTCGGGATAAGGTAGAGTGACCACGTTACCGACAAAAATAAGCGAAAAATGGTTTCACGCGCCTCAACTTTTCGTCCTTATTTGAGAATATTTTTCGCTGGGAGAGGGCTCGTTCAAAAGAGGAAGGTTCAATCTAGCGCGCGCTTGTCGTGAACTGACGAGATTATGCAGATATTTGGTAATATAAGTGTTAGAAGTAGGCCAAAAATTGACGATGTGCATGCCGCGGAAACCAAGCATTTTTATGCCGTGGGATGAGTTTTCTGGACGAAATCGAAAGTAGCGCGCGCTAAAAAATATCTCCAGCTACAAATTGAGCTATATTTTGTTTTGAGTATCTGCGAAATAAAGCTACAAACTTGAAGCACGTTTCTGGCATCAGAATTCGTGATATCGATAATACAGAGCAAAAAATGAAACAGTATTAGGTCACAGACTTAAGACCTGTTGGATCAAGACCAAGACGGATCTGAAGTCAGTGGCTGAAGGCTGTGAAAGGAAATTATACAGCAGTTACCGGCCTGCTGGCTCTGCAAAAGTCACGTGAATACCCTTGGCTGTTAACTGTGCGAAAGAGCAGAGTTGAGAGAGTTTCTAATTAATAGGTGAAAATAGTTGGCGAAGTGAAGGGTCGACGGTGCGAGGCAATTGCTATACGGCAGGATAGAGCCGTCGGATTTTAAGCCTCGCTCGCGGACAGGGTCCATCGACAGGTTGAAGGGCGTACACTCCGAAGCGGTTAGGACGGTTACGACGGGTCCGAGAGAGAGTGCCAGCGGCTACGACTGGGCCTGCCCACTCTCGGCAGCTTGCTTTTGCAACAAATCTTCCAGTCTAAATCAGTTTCAAATAATATACCCGGCGCGGGTCGGAGCGGTCCGGCCCGAGGGCGCTCGCGGTGCAGCAAGAACAGAGCCCGCTGATTCGAACGCATGAATCCTCTTTTAATGACCCCGCTACCGTGCCGCAGCATTCGCAAATCCACGCCCTCCAGGAGAAAACAGACCGCGTGTCCGGTCGCGTGGTGTGCTCTCGGCTTATTATTGATTCGGGAATGAGACGCCGTCCAATCTTGAACAGCTCCCAGGAAACGATTCTTACGAACACTGGGATCAGCTCGCTCAAAATTGCTACCGCCATTGCGGATGTTTATGTTTACCGCGAATTGACGTTTTTATGGACATCGAGAACCTGGCGTAAAATAGATTTTTGGGATGGTGTCCTTATAGTTTCGGTTGATCTGATCTTTCTTTTTTTAATAAATTTAATCAGTTGAAAATTATGTAATAGTACCCTTAAATTCTTCTAATACCTTGTCAGATTCGTATTTTATCTGACCTGGATCTTCAATGCATAAAATCTAGAGTCTAGTAATTGGATTATACAAAATATTGTGCATAATGTTCACAAAATCAATCCTTCAGCACGTCTAATATATTCATATAATTTTGCTTAATCAAATTGTAAATTCATTTTCACTTTATACATAATAAAGTTAAAAGTTTTCCTGATAGCATGGTGCTAGGAAAAAGTCCTCATCAACGAAGATTAATATTTCGAGACATTACTATCTCTATCCCGTTCCTTGCGACAACAATAATTTCTGACAACATACAATAAGAGAATTACATACTCGAGACTTACGTACTGCAAGATTCAATAAAGATGCAGATTTTTATGCAGGGTACAAATTTTCTACTTGAATTGCAACGGGCTGGAGGGAAATAGAAAATTATTTTCATTCTGAATATGTTCAACGTGGCGACAACAATGACTTTCTACTTGAATTGCAACAAGCTGTAGTGAAATACAAAATTCTTTTCATTCTGAATATGTTTAATACGACGACAATGATACAACATTATTTTTCAATTCTTCTAATGTCTTCACCGCTTTAAATTACACCTAATTTTTCGTCGTAAATTCGTAAAATCCACATTCTATTAATAAAGGACTTGCACTGCCAGGTGAAGGTGTAGCTACGCAGTTTTCCGAAACAACTTTTTGATCGTGTTAAAAGGAGATGCACATCGAAGATGAGCGCAGAAGCAGGGAGAAGTGAAGGAGTCCCTGAGGGAGCACGGTGTATCTGTACCGCAGAAATATTCCGGGGCGTGTAATTTACAGGACAGCTTTTGGATCGCGGAACGGCCGGTGATAAACTTGCCCGACCAGCTGACCGTTTAATTATTTTCAACGCGGTTACTTGCAGTCGCGGAGCGAGAATAAATTGAACGTATATCCGATCGAGGCTATCGCGATTCTGCATCTACGATTTCGCGAGAGAGAGAGAGAGAGAGAGAGAGAGAGAAAGAGAGGGAAAGAGAGAGTGACAGCGAGAGTGAAGTTCTGTCAGCTGAAGGACCCGTTTTTCCGTCGCGACGGATCCTATAGCACGCATTTCCGGCCGTGTTCCTCGCTGTCGAAGATGAGCGAGCACAAGGTGTCGGGGCCCGATCGATGAAGGCGTGGGCGGCGAAACAACAAAGCCGCCGCATAAACACCAACCCGGGCTGGTTTTTTATTGGCGGCTGGTTTTCGAGGTGCACGCGCGAACGACCGTCTCTCGTCCTTATCGACCCGCAGGCTTATCCTTCGGCTTTTCCCCGCCGTTTCCCGCGGTGACAATTCATACGGACGCCTCGCTGTCGCCTCATCGAAAACACCGCCGTTCGTTCTACTACCCCTCGCGAAAATTATACCGAATTGTACGTCTATCATTCTGATCATTCATATTTTCAACTTGTTCATTCGTATTTACAAAAGTCAATGCCATGATACAACATAGGACAGATTAGAACCACTGGTAATGTTGCAAATATTTGTCTTGTTGTTGATATGTCCAACCAGACTCAAAGCATAATGTCTAATCAATTAATACTGTCATAAATTCTTGAAATATTTTTCCTTCTCAAAATACTTGGGGCGCAATTTTTCTCCCCTATATCAAGAAAATATTAATGTAACAATGAGAGTACAGTGTTTATTCTATATATGTCACAAATTCCTAACCGATAAAAGTCCCTATGCCCACTGCTGAGGGGTATATCCCATGAGGGGCAATTAACCGAGGCCTCTAAAGTTTCGCTGTCCTTTTCTAGGTTCGGCGTGGATCAAAATAGTATCTCCTGTCCGATACATCTCCCTGAGTAGACCCTTGTTTTGGACATATATCGAGTAAACCCTGTATTTATTTTTTCGCAGCGTGAGCAAATTAGACACTGGTTTATGGGACCGGTAGAAATGTTAAGAAGTGTTGTATTACTTTGTGACACTACTGAGATTTCTTTATAATTTTCTCAGACAGATAAACAGCTTTAATATTTGGCAGAAAACGAAACAATTCCTATTTTCATTACCATTTCCTAAAAATATCATTACCTTTTACACGATATGTGTCTAACTTATTCAATATACTATTATTCATTTTTTATATACGCTCATATAATTTGTCTAACAGTCACGTTCACAATTTTGATAAAAAATTACACAAAAATTACAAATATTTTCTGCCAATGGTGGTACAAATAATTACATTTGCGAAAAACACCGAAAAGATTGACAAGTTTCTTGTACCATATTGAAAATAATAATCTCAAAAGAAATTGTTGTATTATATTACTCCTGATTCATGAATCCACTTGCTGTTAAAAAATGTACGGAGCTGACCAAAGAATTGCAGAAAAACGTCAGATCGAGCTACGCAAATTCCGGATTTCGGACAGGCATAAAACCAAAAAATTATGCGGAATCTCAGCGTAAAGAATTTTATTGTCTTTCTCAACAACGCGTTCTTCTTGAGCCTCGTAAAAATCTTATAAAACTTTATAGCGTTTGCAGGCCGGCGGACGTAGAAGCATGAATATTCGAATAATTACCGCTTCTATTGGATTTCGAAAACAAAATAGAGGGAGTTCTTGTCCGCTGGCCGAGAGACGTTATGAATATTTAAAATCCGTCCACGCTAAATTAGGCGAACGACTTTCGTTCGAGAAAGTTACCTCTCGTCCTCTCGAGAATTTCGATCGTCGATAGAAGCGAAACGGCTCTCGATCGAGAGCCGTGACTTCGCCGCGTCGATTTGCAGCCGAGATAATTGAAAGTATTGAACAATTCTATAATAGCCGGGTGTGTCGAAACTTAACGCGCGACGACGTTAAACGCGCACGACGATCGATCATGCTCGAAAGCGCGAAGAATATTGCGCGCGCGTTGTTGCCCGTCGGGATGCTTCTTCCACGGAGTTTTATCTCCGTGATCGGGAGGCCCTCGATCGGATCGAGAGTTGCGCGGCCTCTGTCGCTCGATCGATCTTCCCGGCCGAGAGATTTCGAGAAGTCGTCGGTACGACTATCTCCAGATACAGATTTTGTGTCACGTGACGATCATTGTAACCCTTTCTCGAAAACGGACCCCGGCTGTCGGAGGAACTCTCGTTTCATACGTTCGAACTCCCATACTTACAAGATTTCGGTTATTCGAATTTTAATATTCAACGTTGCAAATATCTTCGAGCGCGATTCGACAAAATTTAAGCTTCTTACACTGGATTCAATTGTCTCCACTAATTATAGATAACTAGGAAATTCGTAAAAATGTCGACGGGAATTCTAAGCCTTGTTTTACCTAAAGAAGCACATGAAATTAAAAAAATATATTTACTGTTAAATATATTGTTCAAAATATTAGGTTATCCCAAATATTTCAATATTTCAATATTTGAACAGTATACCCAAATATACCCTTTTCAATGTTTCAATATTTCATGTTGCTACTTCATTTATTTCTTTTAGGTTTCCCCAATAATTTCGCAATGTGTTTAAAATTGTCAAAAACCGCGAGCAGTTTTTAATATCTCATTTTCCAAGCTTCCTGACGCGTCTTCTGAATTTGCGCTGTCACACTGATTAAAAACTACACAAACTTTTAGAACAACTTAATATTTTTAACAAATGTGATTCAGAGCGTAACCGGATCATTCGACAGCCGGATGATTCAAACGTTTCTGGATTTCTGAAAAGGCTGGTTGTCCGGAACGTTAAATTGATTGTACAATTGTCGAATGCTAATCGCAGTGGCACGATTTCCTAAGCGTCCAAACCTGAAAGTTAGGGGGTTCGAATTTAACTTATAGGATTTTTCGGCGTGGTTGTGTTTGAAGGATTTAGCGGTTGTTGGGTCGATGACTATCGCGATTATATATTGGCCGTGTTACGCTAGGACGGTGCAGTATCGTGGAAAGTTTATCGACGAAATAATTTGTAAGCGCTTTACGCGGAGACCCGATTTCGAGCTGTGGCTCCAGCGTGTTTCTGTCGACGTCACGGGCTTATCGCAATAATGCCACGGGCCCTCCATATTGGCCTCGCATAAATCCGATCATGCATCTCGATTCCGATTGCACGGCCCGCCGCCATTAGTTACCCGGAGACTTACAATGTTCCCCGGAACGGACTCCGGAGCTTTACGGCATTGTCGATCGTCGTCGATTTCCTGCCGGTGGCTGCCCGAGCAAATATCGTCTCGCACTTCCTGGCACCGTTTCCTCGTTTTTCTCCGCCCCGACCCATTCTTTCTTTCGCTTCCTCTGTCACTCCAGATTCCGCTTTTTCGCCCATCCCGAATACGCCGCGCTGCCCGACCTACAAACTGATCCTGCTACTGCGATCGCTTGCACTGCCCCTGACATACGTGAACAATTAAAAAATTTGTTATTCTCTTTTGCCTTCACGTAACGTCTTGGTTTCTTACAAGAGAGTACAGTGCAGTTAGAACTTAATTCTCTTGTAAGCTGTTCTACATTAGTTTAAAAAAAGGAACAATAGTATAGTCGTAAAGGACACATTTTAAAGCTTGAACATTCTGCTTTCGCACACCGTTGTTCATTTTCCTCGAAGATATTTTTACACAATGTAACAATTTTTAGCAGTTGAGTGCCAGAAGATCCACTTTTCTTGCAAAATCCTACAAACTGAAACCTCCGTAAGAATATTGAAAAAGTTTGTTTCGTGGGTGAATCTGCCACAGATTTGGAGATTGAAACCTCCCCCTTACTGCAACCCCTTCAGAATTGATCTACGAATTTTTTTCACTGCTTCATGGAACAAAAATGATGGGTGTACCCGATGTCACTGTAAAGATGGCTGTACACCTTCGGTAAACAATAAAACCGACTAAAATATATCATGTATTACGTTTTTTGTGTGTCATCGTGAAGAGAAGAGTTCAATCTTCTAGTCTACATAAGATTCATTCACGGAAAAAATTGTTTAATGTTTTTAGAGACGTTCCAGTTGATTTTCGAGAAGAAACTTCTATTCGCATTTTCCACCTGTCACGTCATGGAAGATTGTCTTCGGCAAAAACGAATGACGGCTGATAAAAGTAGAAGCTCGAAGCTTTGAAACGAGACTGGGTTTATCCTTGGAGACTTCACAGTCAAATTCCGCTTTAACCTGAATTTTGAAATTACACTTCGTCCCTTGTCAGTGCACTTCAGACCTATATAGAGATTTTGTAATCACGAGAATCACATGGACTCGGTTAAATTTTTAACAAACTATTTTCCACGTTGTGTTTCGCAGAGAAATTTTACTGGACATTGAACCAAGCATTTCATGTATTTTTTCTGAGATAAGGTTCGCATTCGGATGAAAAGGTTCAAGCTCCGGAACAATTCAGGGTCACAGATCTGTTTTAATTCGGGAAGATCGGTGTCTCGGGGGCGGAACAATTGAGCGCGCGTTTCCAACAGGACCGGGAGACGTGTCCTGTTAATCCGCAGATGCGACCCGATTCGTAACAGCGTTAGCCATTAGGCATAAATTGATATGCATTATAAAGAGTCCCCCACCTTGGCCTGCGTGCCGAACGAGGATGAGACAAGAGATAGACAGAGAGGGAGAGAGAGAGAGAGAGAGAGGGTGAGAAAAAAGGGAATGAATCCGAAAGAATAGCGTTGTAACACGTTCAGGGCGATCCTCTCTCGCATGTGCGTCGTTCGCGAGAACGTTGACGATTGGTCGGTTTGACAATGGTCTCCCCCAACGGCTCCCGCGCCATTGGCCAGGATTTTCGGAGGGTTAGAGACGCGTAGAATAAGGGGATGATACCGGATGAGTCGGAAAGGGGGTTGTTGTGGAATAAGCGTTAAGTAGGGGCGAGCGTGTCGACGAAGATACAGGAAGGGGACCGTGCGGGTAAATGGCTTCTACGGTGGCGAAACCGGCCGATTGAAAATTTTCCGTGAGAAATGCTCCTTGCCATCTAACAAACCATTCGAACACCTTCCTAGAATGATTCGAATCTGCCCGAAAACAAAGATACAACAATTTAACACTAGATTTACCGAGCAATAATTGCGACTGACATATATTGCTTTGTAACAGTGACAAGACTATGCCCATTCACACAACTTTTAATATGTGCTTCAATGAAGAAGTTCGTTAAAAAATTTCTGACGAAACCTTTTTAACACCTTAGGTAATTGTAAAGGAAAAAACTGGGAACCATTAATTTTGATTCTGTCGGTAGTCTTAATGTAAAGATGGTTGCAAGTCAAAACAGTTAATCATTTCTTAACACTAGACCTGCCAAGCATTGACAGTATCTGGTAAATATTGTCTTATAAAAATAGCAACCCTAAATTTATCGAGATTGTCTGTAATTTTCTATATAATAAATCCTCGGATAAGGAAATTTATTCCACTATATTCCATAAATGTATTTTTATGGTTTCAATAATTCTAAAATATAAAACCGATAATTTTGACCGTGGTAGGTTTATCGTTAATGAGAAATTAAGTAAATTTTCTATAGAACCCAATAAAATTCCACGCTAAAATTACATTGCAATTATATTACTCAATGATGACTAAACCCTTACAAATGGCTCAAATAAAGTATGATATGTTGCTTTATAATGACGGTAAGCCTAGATTTATTTAAGTCGCGAATGAAGAATCTTATTGGAAAATTTGCCTATGAAAAGATGTTTCTGACATCGCTAACCGTGGGAGAAAAGAGAAAGTTAAATTGATAACAATTATTTTTATTCCTGTAGAGCTGAAACCCACGTGAAGTACGGGAATGAAAAGTTGGAGCAGAAAATGGATAAATCATGTGGGTTTTCGAATACCTCGGTTGAAATTCGATTAGGTAAATTAACCTGCTATCGGGAACCGGCTAAGGACAATGGCGTGTTCGAACGAGCACGGAAATTTGAATTCATTCGATATACAAAATTCGAGTTTTTCAACACAAAGGATCTCAAGCGATTGATGGGATATATTTGCCTCGGCGTCGGGCTGTTACGGAACACCGGTTAATTCGCGCGAGCCAAAATATTTGTCCTCGCGTTTCTGATAAAACAAAGAATTCCTGTCGGATCGCTATTGTGCGATCGCACGAACGCTGAAATGCAGGGTGGATAAGAGGGAGAAAGGAAGAGGGAGAGGGAGAGAGAGAGAGAGAGAGAGAGAGAGAGAGAGAGACGCTAGGGAAACCGAGAAACAGAGAGAAGAAAGGCAATAAAGGGGCATCGTGAGCGTACGAGCGCGTGAACGGGGAACGCCCGGAAACAAAGCGTCAACCCGTGCGTGGAGCGCTTTTTTTGAAAATGCCAATTTATCCAGAAAGGGGTTGCTGGAGGGTTTCTCTCGTTCGCCGACACGCTGCTAAATGGATTTTAATTGATTCCTCTGCCCGCTCTGCCACCCTCTACGACACTCGATCAGAAATTAATATACCGGCAAACATTGTCAAACATTGTCAAACATTGCAAACATTGCAAACATTGCCCAACGTTTCACTGAGATCCTGATCCATTCGATTCGGAAAGCTTCTCGAGGGAGGAGACATTTTCCGAAGACCGAACGAGGTGGCGTCACCCCCAAGATGGCGGCAGATCACATGTCGGAATGGCGTGGATTGACAATGTACAAACGTTTGTCAACAATTACGGTCACTTGCGTGTTTTTTTCTTGCATTTCGGAAGGAACAATTAATATTTGCGACGGCAAACTGTTACGAATACAATACGTACATACAAGGCGTACATTCAAGGTATTTTCTTTAATATATGTTCTTCATGTGAGTATCTGTAAGTATCACAAAATTATTGTCAATGTTCATTTGTTGGACTCTATTGCATCGATTTATATTTTCAAGGAGATTTTGGGGGCAAACACTCTGAACTTATTTATGCGTTTTATTTCACTATTAAAATTTAATCTTATTCGTTGTTATTCTTATTTCCGTGACTATAACCTGCAGTGTTATATTGTTTCCGGTAATGAATCTTTAGGATTCTTTTGAACTTTTGCGGATGACACCCGATCATCGGTTTCCTTCAGTACGAAGAGCGTTGTATGATGTCACAGACGCAACCATAATCTGTTAATAATTTAGACTTTTTGGTATTTTTCTATCGTCAAATTCTAGGAAGAAAACAATGACCTATGGAACCCCTAATGTGTGTATCACCCCTAATAATAGGCCTAGGTGTAATAAATTTTGACATACTCATTAGAGTTATAAAAATGCTACAATTATATGACACGTAGGAACAATTGTAACTGTTCTACCTACGGCAGCGCTACCTATGGAAAAATAACTGAACCGTCTACTGCAAAAATACCACAAGTCAAGAAATCACTGGACAATGATGAATAGACTGCGGATGTTTATGCAAAATAAAAATTTCCTGAACTACAACAAGCTGAAGTGAAATAGAAATTTATTTCCTATCTTAACACATTCGCGACCGCCGACGTGAATTCACGTCATTTTAATTCAACGTTCACGTTCTGCAATTTTGGTTTCTGAATGCGGCAAAATTAGGCGCATTAATGGGATTCGATTTAAATTTAAATTATTGATTAATTTAATAAATTAATTAATCCTTGCTTTAGCGATACAAGTTTGCGGTAACCAGCTTCAGAATTTCATTACTGTCACCGGTACTCACAATCAGTATTAGAAACGGGAAAAATTTGCCTGTCGCGAATGTGTAATATGTTTATTAGGGTGGATATAATATAACAGAATTTTAAAATTCTTCTAATGTTCTTACTGTTTCAAATTACACCTACTCAGTTTTGTCGTAAATGCATAAAATTCGCACTCTATTGATGAACCAAGTAAAAATTCTATAAAATACAGCACCATAGAAATTACTCAAACACGTTACGTTTGTTTTACGCAGCCTAAAATGATATTACTTGAAAAATACTGACACCACTTTCGCACGGGCTCAATCGAATGTGTATCATTCCGCAGGAAGTTCCGAAGGAGAGGGAACAAGTTGGCCCGCAAGGGTTAAATAAAGCAAAGGTGTACCAAATTCCCTGGGGAGCAAAATCTCCAACTTTTCCAGAGTCCTCCTTCAAAAGCAGTTGCCGCTAACTTTCCTCGGGAGGTGGGTACGCGAAGGCGGGTTCTTTCCTTGGAATCATAGCTTAATCGCGGCCGGCACACAGCCCCGGGTACAAAGGGTGGCTGGTTGACGGTCGCAGGTCCGTGTGCGATTTCATCGTTCGAAATGACTAACCGCCTCGCTACGAAATTGCGTTCTCGTTTTTTCCGCAGTGCCGATGAAACAGCCGAGGGAAACGTCTGTCTCGGCGCGGGGTTGATTTATATCGATTATGGGCTTATTAAAACCAGAGGCGGCGCAGATCGGCGTAGATCACCGCGGGACGCGGCGCGTCGCCTCGATTTTCCGCGAGGCTCTCCGTGTAACTAGCTTGTAAAGCAGAAACGTAATCTGTCTCTCTCTCCCCCTCTTTCACCCTCTCCCGTGCCGGCATAGAAATGCAAATCGAACGGTCGAGAGCGGAATCGCGCCGCTAAACACTGTCGTTTAACGTCCGAGGACGCGCGAGAGAGCGACAGATGTACAAGCTAATGGATTTACGGGTCCCCCGGTTTTTACTGTCGCCGTTAAAACGGAATCGCGCGAGCACGCGGTGTGGGTCTCGGGATTCTCGTTGGGCAGGGACGGAAAATCGAAAAAAGGAGAAAGGGCCCCGATGAATCTCGCGCGCGCCACCGAGAAGACCGGCTCTGACAATAAAACTACACGGTGAAATTAGTAGCGGACTGTCCCGAATGGAATCTCCTCGGAGCATGGGGCCTGGTTATCTTCGGACGCCTGGCGTCTGTCCGTCGCGTCGGGCAACGGGAACGGCGGGCCCCTCTCTGGACCCGGGGCCCTGTGCAACCACGTGAATACATTGTCCGCGCGCGAGGACGCGGGCATAAAACGGCACGATATATGGCCCGGTAATTTCTTAATTGCGTCCCGAAAAATTCTTGTCATCGTAAACAGCCGGTTGATTATATTGAAACGGCCCGAGGCGCCGGGGGCGTTTCGTCGACCGAAAACGGTCCCGTGCAGCGGATATTCCCGGGGGACGGGGAGGGGGGCAAGCGAATGAAGAACGCGGGACTTGTTTACGCATCCCTTCCTCGAAGCCGACGAATTTCGCGAAGACTCGAACTGGCCCGGAATCGGTCCCCGAAATTGCTCGGGAGCTTCCTCGGGGACCGTTCGCGGCACGGGGAGCGTGAGATCTTTCGGTCACGCGCTGCGAAATTTCTAGGATCTAGCCCCGTTCGAGGATCCTAGGAACGCTTCGGTTATGGTGTTGAACATGTCAGCGGGCCCCCGTTCGCTCGTTCCTTCGTGGAAACCAGCCTCCGGGCTGATTCAGATCAGTGAGTGACAGGGTTTAAACGGGCCTCGGACGCGAGTTCGAGGGAATTCGTGGCATTCCTCGGGCCTGCTGCCCGCTTGAAAGAAGATATCGCAAGGCGCAGGGGGGGCCTAGGGCCCACCGGCTTGATGAGATGGGAAGATTAACCTCCGTGGACCCGATATTGCGAGCCTTAACTCGCTCCGGAATGGTTTGTAATTTTCGAGCGTGACACTGAAATCCTCTGGACGGTATCGTGAATCAGCGGGCAATTAAACGGCTCTTTTTTCGTGATTTTACCCGGGAACGCTCGAACTCGAAGCGACGCCCAAGTGTCCGTCTTACAGGCCATCCCTTTAAGACTTAATCTCGAAGTGCAATTAAAATGTTCTTCGTTGTTTTCGCTTAGGTCCGAGGAGTGAACTTGTTCGAACTCAACTTTAAGTCAATGTTTATACCTTTATCGAAACATACCTTGAAGCTTCGGTCTAGCCTCGATGCAATTTTGGTGCGTGATTTTAGGATTCTCCGGCGACATTATGGTTGGGAGTACAATTAAAAAGTTTGTTTGCAGAAATTCGAATTTAAATGGACACCTACGCGCTAAAATACTCTATAAAGTTCTGTCTTAATACTCATCTCGAAACGCGGCCTTCAAGAAATATTCTACACCATAGAATAATTAACTTCTTGCACTACTATTTAGTTTGTGATTATAAAGATTAGAAATTCTGTATCGTTCACAATTTCATAGAAAAAGAAGATAGTTTATATTTATTGAAGCAAATTAATAACATACATATTTATTAGACTCTGTTCAGAATCTTCATCACAAGCCTGACTCGATAATGTGAGCCAAGGGGTTAACCCTCGCACGGTGAACCATTCTCATAACTATATAATTGATGATTAGAATTCTTATTCTTACAACCATATAATTGATGGTGTTTACAATTTCTCAAAACATATCTTTGGAGCCGTTACTTGCAAACGCGTTAATAATTTAATTCCTAGTGCAGCAGTTGTTCATTTAATTAGTACGCCAGATACGGAATAATGATGTTGATATTCTGGGTCCAAATAGACCCGGACTTTGCTTGTAGAAGTAATATATAGGTCTACAAGTCCTAAACGACAGCCTTAGGTTCCCCGAGCCTGAATCTAGCATAGATCTAATTTCGGAGTTCAACTTTTGATCCACAAAGGACATGTTCAAATATCAACGGAGGACGTCTCATCACTCTATCCACCGGAACTAAATTACATTACTGAAGGTGAGTTGTAGGTTCACTAGTGAAGTCGCTATTAATCAATCCTCGTCCATAAACCATTAAAAAATTGCGAAGTAACCAGTTATACGCACGCGGGTCCCTAAACATCACTAAAGCTCTCATTTTAGATATGAAATGTGAAGGACATAGTCCAACCGGCATCGGAGAACTTCTTCGGGGTCATAGCCTCGGATTTGCATCAACGTCCACGTGTTTCCGGGAGCACCTCTATCGCTTAACCTAGCTTCTAGAAGAGGTTTACTCACCGGTATGCGTCCTCTTGTGGATCTTGAGGTTCTCGGACCTGGCGAACACCTTGCCGCATCCGGGGAATGGGCAGGGGAACGGTTTCTCGCCGGTGTGCACCCTGATGTGATTGACGAGCTTGTATTTGGCCTTGAAGGCTCTGCCGTTCCGCGAGCATCCCTGCCAGAAGCACGCGTGCGTGGTGCACTCGGGTCCGCCCACGTGTTCGACGGTTAGGTGCGTCACGATGTCGTGGAGGGAGTTGAAGAGTTTGCCGCACAGCTTCCTTCCGGGTCCGGGCGCGTCCTGGTCCACCCACATGCAGGACATCTCCTGGCGTTGGCCGCCGGCGACGGCGCCGGTCGCGCCGCCGCCGGTCCCGTTGCTCCTCATGTACCTGAGGAACGCGCCATGGGGATGGTGGCTCGGATGGCTCACGGCCGGATGCTGTTGGTGGTGTATGGAGGCGGGCGTTAGATGAGGAGCGCCGAGGTACTGATGATGGGGCGGCAGCCTCGAGTCCTGGGGATAGTGTCCGGGATAGTGGCTGGCGGCCAGGGGATGCTGGCTCGGATGATGAGGGAATTGCTGCATGGTGGCGGCGGTGCCGTCGTGGTGCAACGGGGTGAACAGTCCGAGACCACTCTCGGGAGTTGTGGGGTTCGCGGTTGCGTTGAACTCGTGTTCCCTCCTGAGGAGAAAGTCGCGGGCCGCGTATCCGGGATGATGGCTCATGTGGTGTCCCATGTGCGGCGCCATGTGCGACGCCGGATGGGGATGATGGGGCGGGTAGCCCTGGGGGTGGAAGTGGTGGTGCTGCTGCGATGGAGCCTCGCCGGGGGCCGGCTGGACACCTGCGCCAGCATCCGAGGACCCACCGGAGGTACTGGCCCCGCCGGGCGACAGCTTGATGCCGAGATTGGCCAGGTGGTGCGGGTGCGAGGACACGCCGTCCAGGAAAGCGTTCATCATCGTGCGATCGACTGGGTACAAGCTGCTGTTCAACCTTCTACTACCGGAGACGCAATGACCATGTCTTGCGCGGAACGCTTCGGGATTCAATCGAACGCGCTCGCTCTGCTAATCCCAATGAAATGTTTTGCGGATAGTTTGAAGGAATGTCACGCACTCTATCACTGAACGGCTACACTGTCTATATGCGAATACACTGCCCGTGTTCACTGGACGCCACGGAATACGTACACCGAGTCCATGTGTTCTGAAACGTGACACCGATAAGATAAGCCACTGCTCGCTGCGATCGATGTGTACCGCTCCAAAATCCCAATCTGGACGGATGCACTAGAGATAACTGTCTCTGTACGGCGCAACTTTGAACTTTCGATTCGACCCGACGGCCTAGGACACGACCCGGCGTATGTACCCGCGAATTAACGTCCGCCGCGAACCCGCTCGGAAACGACCGACTGCGTGGCGTGTGGTTCCTGTGTGGGTCCGGTCGTGGCAAACGGAAGACGACGACGATGACGGGCACGACTCACGTCAACGTCTCCAACGCACCGTACAAGGAGGGTGAAACATCCGTAGCGTTCCTTGCTGCGTTCACAGCGGGACTGAGAGCAAGGACTGGGCTCCCGCCGAGGAGCAACTCGGCCGATTTCGGCGTTTACGAGCCGCCTGCCCTCTCTCTTTGACCTGCCCAGCCCGACCCCGTCTCACTCGCGCCAATATTCTCCGCCACGCTTCACTCCGCTCTGCTCGGCATTGCCCCGCTCAGCCCCGCTGACCTTCCGTCATCTGTCTCGCTCGCGCCAACACTCCTGGAACAGCCGCTCGGGCATCCTCGTGCGTCCCCGCCGTTCCCCCTCGTCGACACGCCCACTTCTCCCGCTCCGATCCAAAAGAAACACCGTGGATGGCACCGCAGACTCCACCACTGGCCAACGTTCCCTCGTGGATACCAGCGCTCCATTGGCGACTATGGCATCACCGTCACACCTAAACCAGACACAACAATTGGGAGATCGCCGGCCGATCCTGCAACCCACCAATCCGAACTGGTTCCCATGTGCGGCCTGCCGTACACCGCGCATGTCGCGACTCCGCCCATCCGGACACGCCCAGCCCCGGAGGATGGCCACAGGGGCGTCGCGACGTCGACGCCTGGACGACGTTACTCGACGCGAGTCGATCGGCCTGAACTACAATTTTATGCTTTTTCAAATTGAATTCGAAAGAGCCTGTACGCTCGTTTAATAGTTGGCCGAAAGATACTCGGACAATCGAAAAATTTTTACAGTTTCTTTATTAGATGAACTAGTCTTCCGAGAAAAATATTGGTGTTTCTGAAAATCCTTTGCCTCGAAGGATTATGCTCTTCAAGGACAAATGTCGGCGCATCGTCCACGCCAGGTTCGTGAACCAAGTAATTTCAATGTTCAAAGAAAGTGGAAGCGGAAATTTCTCTGAGAAGAATATTTTCGGTTAAAATTATCGCTTTTTTAACAATTGGTAACTTTTAATTATTGGTCTTTTCTATTAATGCAGTCGACATTACGGGTCTTTCATTCCCAGATCTAGGTGTTTATTATACCAGATGGTGAGAAAAATCTGTGCCAGCTAAACGAACTGTTTAATCAGTGTTACAATAAAATAAATATAAGCAAATGTTTGCTTGAAGGCCTGTGAACGCAAAGGGTTAGCATTGTCAAGCACGGTCTTCAACGTCATAATATTCATGGAAATAAACTTCCGTTCAACTTAGCCTTCACAAACGTCACCCAAACGATTCGGTTCGCAAACTAGAAAATTCTCTTTGAATATTAAAACTGCACGATCTGCTCCATGTCCTGCGACGAAAATCGGACCTAATCTCTGGATTACGCGATTGTCGAGCACCGGGACGACTGCCGTGGTTGCGGCGACAAGTAGAAAGGATCAGATCGAGCCGCTCGTCCTTAAGCATCGGCGCGGGATCATAATATTTTGCAAGGAGTGTCGCAACGCTCGTTGCTTGTGATTTATCATGGTTTTTCCGGGATGCAACTCAAAGAGGTGTGCAAGTTTCGTGCGTTGCGAGGCCGAGAGTGGCGCGCGATTAGCGGAAAAATATGAAGCCCGGAGCAGAAAGTCCGCGGAGTCACGCGAACCACTCGTTTATAAATTACCGGCCGAGGAAACGAGGTGGAAATTTTCTCGGTTGACGTCTCGGCCCCCACCACCCCACCACCCCCCGATCGATAACTAGATACGGGCGTAATCACGCGAACATTTATTCGGAGTTTGCTTATCCAATTAACCGAATTTACTCACTTCCAGCCTCGATTAATAATCGACGACGCGACCGGCAATCCGCGAGAAGCTTTTTCCCGTGTTCTCAGCGAGCTTCCGGGTTCGGGGGAACTTCGGGAACCTCTAGAGAACACGGAAGAGTTCGCCGACCGGGTAGCCGATGAATTAAATACTTCCATATTTCACCGTCGAAATCCGCCCGCGCTGGCGTTCATTTGCTCCGACGCTCGCGAAAATGATGAAACCCGCGAGATATCCTCTTCTTCAGGCGTTTCTCGAATCTTTTTGGTGTCGTAAAACGCGAGCGAACGCTTCCGCTAACAAGCCTTAAAACCCCGTTTCCACTCCGTTTTTATTACACGGAAAGTTCTTTAGCGGCGAAAATAAATTTCCCCCTTATCCTGATCTTTCTTAAATTATTTACGATTGGACATTCGTATAAAGGAAAGCAACGTAATAGTAAGATATTTTTAGATCGTGCGTGTTTATGCGAACGTTCGGTTTTGTACGTGCTCTTGCGAAAACCGAAACGGAAAAGAAATGAAATGAAAGTAAAAATTAATTAACTAATCGTTGGACACTTTGTGGTTTCGGCACCGTACTTTCTGGAGGAAAATATTAAACAAAATAACAATTTATATTTCATATTTTGAGTATTTATTTGGTTGGTTGTCACACTTCCAATACTATACTACTTCAAAATATAAGAAAACATGAATATATTAGGAGGGCCCATAAGTGATCAATTATTTTGAAATGTAAAACAAACTTTGTACATTGAAGTTTTTGTTTCTTAATGTATTATATAATGTCCATCATTTTCAAGGACAGTTTGCCATCTTCTCTGCAAATTTTCAATCTCCTTCTTATGGAAATCCAGGGATCGTGAAGCAAAATATGACTCGAGGTGCCTCCTTACATCTTCTACAGATGTGAATGTTTTGTTTCTTAAATAATGTTCCAGAGATCTCAAAAGATGATAGTCAGAGGGAGCAATATCCAGTGAATACGGGGGTGCGGTAAAACTTCCTTTTCGATCGACGAATATTCTTGTTGGTCTCAGATAATTGATGCAGTAACCTTCTGAACCAACGTTGACACTTGTTGACCTTCAATACATCCCCATAAACATCGCAAATTTTCTTTGTCGTTACCGTTGCATTAAATCCCGCATGAAAATGAAAAATTATGCAATGACGAATATGATCCTCGGAAGGTACGGACGCCGCCATTTTATTACAGGGTTGTAAAAAGAAGTATACTTTTTAGAATATTTTGAACACAGGCTGCTTTACCGAAAACTGTAAAAGAATACATACGTGTTTCCTCTTCAACGATCGGTACAGAACTAAAGCCAAAACAAACTCTTTGCAAATAAGTGATTACTTATGGTCCAACCCCTATATTTGCTATAAAAACGTGAAGACCAGTTTAACGGGTGTTTCGCAAACACGGTAATCCGAAAACCGGTCCCACGAAATGTCGATTGTTATGTAAACCGTGGTGCAGGAAAGATTCTACTTTTCCCCGGATAAAATGCTAAATGGAATTCCTAGGTCCGAGTCGTGCAGAATCCTCGTGAAACTTCATCGCGCCTGTTTATTAATTACAGCGGCCGGTTTGATACCTCGGATCGTTAGCCCATCTCCCACGGGTTCCCTCTCAATCAATATCGAACCGTGCCGGACGTTTCGAAATCCTTGACGCGAGAAAGAAAGTCGGCGAGGTAACGTTCCCATCGCGTTGAATCTAATCGTCGGCGGAGAATTAATCGTGCGATCGGGAATATCGATGGGAAAGGGTTAGGGCATTACACCTGTTCCACGCCGTCGAGCGTGCCGGGATCGGGTTGGTTATCGGCAAACGTCCCGACAGGTAAAACTCAGGCTCGTGGAGGGACATCCGGGGCCGATTAGTGGTTCTCGCGAATTACCGAAATAAATGGTCCTAATCCGGACAGAACACCAGAGCGGTCGTTGCGGGCCCGTGCCACGCCAATAAACAAATCACCTGAAAACCTGCAAGCCTATTTCCCCGGGCTGTAACTCTTTTAGGGAAAGCTGGGGTTTCCCTCGCGTATTCGGATTCATCAACTCAAGCCCACAATAAATTTCGGTTCGCTCAACGGGACACCTTGACCCCGGGACAACAGGTAAATGAGAATAAGTCGCTCGAAATTAGGAGAACTTGGTTTACGTTCGCAAGCCGTATATCACTCATCGTGTGTCTCGCCCTTCCCTCGGGACTTCGGTTTTTGCATTAACGCTAGGTTTACATTCCTTTATACAAAATTCGAAGAATGTGTATATGCAAGTATCCGTGACAGCGGATACTTATGCATTTATGACAAAAATGAGTGGGCTTAATTTAAAATAGTCAGAACATTAAATAAAATTTGAAAGTACAGTTACATTATTTTCAACCTATTAAACATATTAGGAAAGAAAATCTAACAAACCAAACCAAACCAAACCAAATCTAACTTCTATTTCAAAAATTTTTATTTTGCACGAAGATCCGTTGGCTACTAATGAAATAGATGGATCGTCACAATCTCAATAATCGTAAATTAAAAATATTAGAATCCGTCATTTTGACAGGTGCAGTGAACCTAGTAGAACCTAGGTATTCCCGCGGTAGTGGGGATAATTTCGCGGCATTTATCGGCCATGCCTCGGCGACATATATAGAGAATTCACTGTACATGCAGCCTTACCGCCAGGGGCGTGCAGGAAAATCCCTGCCCGTTGGGGCACAGCTTTGTGCTAGAGGAATCGTCAGCAAGGCTAATAATTAGCAGGCCCTGCCTGAGACACTCGGTTACCGGAAGGTAATTGTGGACGATTGTATAGGAACGGTGACGGATTATTAGCGGGAAAGTTTCGCCAATTAGCCATCTGCTGGCCAGAGTGGTAGGTAACCGGCACACTTTCATAATACTTTCAATAAAGGATTTCCGAAGAAGAGTCAAGGGCAAGGATTTATTGATTCTTCGAACAGCGTTTTATGGAGAGCATACTAATAGCGCATTGTTTTGCGACGATTGTCCGGCCGGCAATAAAGATCGGATTACTTAGCCATTGGTCCGCGAGCTACCTGCTTCTTGCTTACCTGTGTCGACAGGTTATTTACGGATCCACTTCACCGGAGGCCTAATAATCTCGAGCGACAAACGAACTTACCAATACTGGTCTAATGAAAATAAATGTGGTCGGCCTGAAAACCGGTTGCGGAAATCGACTACTGAAACGTACCCGGCTAGTGCAGCGTTTTTCCTGGAAAGGGCCCTCTAAAGGCCGTTGCCCGTGCTCGTTTTCGCAGCGACAATCGGTTGCCAAATACAGAGACGCATAAGCGTGCGCGTGTACGGGAATGTTGCCAAATAACTATCGTAACAGACGGTTTAAGTTTCCTCTAATTACCGACATTGCAGGTCCCGTCTTCGACGCGGTTAAAAATTCCGATTTTCCGTACATTTACCGCTTTCGAGGGCTTAGAAGAACAGAAAAAGGGAAGGTTTTGAATTAGTGCTGCAGGTCAAAGTAAATACAGTTTTAAGAAAATTGGTCAAGTCAATTCCAAAGTATCATTGGAATTTTAGAAAGATTGATCTGAGAGAAATTTGTGTTCAGTTCGACGTACCGAGAATAATTATTTAGATATGTACGTAATAAAAATCTAGTCCAGACCTATGAAAGGAGCTTCCTTGCTCAAAGGCGCGTCGCTTTGTTGAATCTGTCTGCATTACAGCTGATCGTTACACGCTTTAAACGACCATAACTTCTTTAACCCTTCACTGTGTAGACAGTACAGTGAATTCTCGATATATGTCAACAACACGGGTTTTGTCAGCGTCGTGTATCGTCCAGTTACACTCTTCGGCGTCCGAGGCCCCTCGAGGGATATAACCCTCGGTAGTGGGGATAATTCCACGACGTTTATCATCCAGGTCTTGGCGACATATATAGAGAAATTACTGTATAGCTATAGGTCGTTGTTTTTCTTCAAGATTTTAATTTTATTGCAGAAAGTTGTACAGTACAGTATAGTACAGACCATAACGAGTACCTGAGAATTTTTTACCAGATTTTTCAAAAACCCAAGACTGCAAGAAATCGAGCCAAGGAACGAGAGACTCGTAAGCACGATAATTAAGAAGTATATTGCCGGGAAATTCTTGCATACATTTTCTGTGTTTAAAAAGTAACACAAAAATGTTGATTCGTTGGAAGAGTAACGGGACGATACCACCCTTAAGTGGCACGATATTGGCAAGTTTCCTGTACTGTTGGCCGGCCTGACAGGCGATTTACAATATCGTTCGTGATAGCCAGACATTCGAACGGTGCCACGGCTTTGTTTCACGTGTTCCACGTGTTCCACGTGTGTCTCCCGCTTGTACCACGTCCTGCCATCGGATATATTAACAAAGCTTAATCATCCGCGTGAATAATGCCGGCGCATCGAGTGTTTAACGGTGTGCCTCATTGTCGCGGGAAAAAATCGCGTCCCATTATGTCCGTAATGGGCACGGTGGCTGACTATTTGATATTAATAACGATCATAAAGCCGGACTCGTGGCTCCTTCGTGCACTTAGGAGGTACATTCTGAATGATGCTTTCCATCCACCTTCTGTCGCTTACTAACAGCACGACAAGACGCTCGTCGCACACAGTCTAGGGCCCGAGCGTGTGCACACCCATTAAATCCTGCACGAACGAGCTTTCTCTCTCTCTCTCTCTCCCTCTCTCTTTCTTCATTTTTAGCCGGAGGGCCGGACATCACGCCACGAAGCACCAGGTTTTGTCTACGTGCCTTGTTTGAGACATCAGGTTTCCGTAACCGTTTAGATATGCTGTTACACATTGTTTTATCACGCAGACTTCTTTTTAATTTTTTCGATTTTGCACCGAATCTTCGTTCTTTTCGTATGCTCTATCAGAAATATTGAACCGAGGTCGGCCACCATCTTGTGTGTGACGCCATAGCTTCCCAAGATCAGTGCCTTAGACAATTCATTGCTGACAGAGCGTGCGTTTTTATTATGGACCGTTTTTGGCTTACTTTTTGTTTATAAATCCTGTTTCACCACATCTGTTTACTTTCCTCTATTTTTCTTCTCTTGACAATGAGTGAAATTGAGTATTATGAGTATTATGAGTATTATTTTAGTTAGATTTATTTTAAACCAGCGAGTAGAACAGTTTATTGGATAACATGAGATTTTGTTGGTCATCTAATATATTTTAATAATGTTTTATATTATTCTTCAGATGAGTGATAAAAAGACAATTGTATTTGAAGGTGCTTCTTGCGAAATGGTTCCTCTTCTGCAAATACATTTACAACAAATTACAACAGATGCAATTGAACAACGGAACAATGGCAGCAAATTATTTGTAATAGGAAGTCACATGTAGACTAGGTATACATTATGTATGTATGTACATCCACAAATTAGAGGACGGATCGAGTGCAAAATTTCACTGAATACGCAAAGTACTTTCTTCGTGCGGCAACGATTAATTTGAATTTTTTTTTCTCGAAGTTTATCAAGGAGAACGTGAATATGTATTAGCATATCCGCAGGCCAGTAATAATAAATCGAGGTTTGTATCTTGTTTAACAGCCGAAAGGCTTGCGTGTTGGGGTCCGGGCGAAAGATCCAGGATCTACATTGCATCCGCAATAGATATTCCATCGCGGGGGGAGAGAAATTGCGGCGTTGCGAAATACGGTTACACACACACGCGCGCACGCGCACTCACACGCATCGTATGTGCACCTACGCGTGCATTCCCCCCGGGAGGGTCATCAACAAGCCCGGACATTGTTTCGGTCGTTCATCAGTCACGCTCGGCGCAGTCATTGCGTTTAATTAATCGTTAATTTGTAGGATCGTGACGATACGTTCTGATGTCGTGGCCAATGGCACGGTCGTTTTAACTTCCAACTTCTGATCGTGGAGATCCGCTCCTTTGTTAACTTAATAATCACCATGCAGCCCCATGCCGATTATTATAATTGCGTTACAGTAATTAACGACGTCTATTCTTGAAGAAACGTTTCCTTTTCTAGGAAAATAGCAAATAATAATAACAATGCTATTTAATTCTTTCACGCATCTGTCTATTTACTTCTCTTAGAGTATAAACAATTTCGATTGCTTTATTCGGTTTCAGAAAGTTCAAATGTCGACATTTATTTCTATTACTTGCACGCTTTTTTTTTAAACAGTTTTTAAATGTCTAGAGTAAAGGTAATAATTGAGAATAAGAAGAGGAATGACATGTTGTCGGAGGCACAGACTGTGAACATACAACGGGGAACTGCAAAAATTTTGAAAATTGTACCTGGATATACAAAATATTCTCTCTACTAGTTTTTCAATATAAAACTGCATGTAAATGTAGGGAATAAAATTATGGTCGATCATCTTCTTTAAAAATGGTAGTTACTACATATATAAGTTTAAAATTCTGTCTGTATTAACCCGACTCGAGTGACGACTCTGAAGCGACACAAAAAATTACTATAGCAAAATATTTTTTTCATCAGTTTCGTATGCATAAAATGAAAGAATATTATCTAGGTAGGTAGAAATATTTTCGAGTTAAAGTAGCTTCGAGTGCAAACAATTAAGTGATTGCAAACCAAAAGGAGATATTAATATAAGAACCATAAGAATCATTAAGTAAGAACCAACGGTTAAGAACCAAGGGTAGTCACGTGACTTTTGCAGTCTTGATCTTGATCCGACGGGTCCTAAGTCTGTGACTAAACTTGTCACATTTTTTGCTCTCTATTATCGATACCATGAATTCTGACGCCAGAAACGTGCTTCACGTTTTTTGGCTTTGTTTCGCAGAGAATCAAGACAGAATACAGTTCACTTTGTAGCCGGAGATATTTTCTAGCGCGCGCTATTCTCGATTTCATCCAGAAAACTCATCCAATGGCATGAAAATGCTTGGATTCCACGGCACGAGCATCGTCAATTTTTGGCCTACTTCTAACGCTTATATTACCAAATATCTGCATAATCTCGTCAGCTCGTGACCAGCGCGCGCTAGATTAAACCTTCCTCTTTCGAACGAGTCCTTTCCCAGCAAAAAATACTCTCCTATAAGGACGATAAGTTGAGGCACGTAAAACCATTTTTCGCCTATTTTTGTCGGTAACGTGGTTACTCTACCTTATCGCGAATCTACGGAGTCTTGGTTCTTAACACTAGAACTACGAGCCCTAAACGTGACATAGACTTATCCCTTTATGATAACGGCAAGATTGAATTGTGCTAGGTTTCATACGATTTTTATGGTAACATGTCCTCCAAAGAAGAGATATATTAAAAAATTTCTCGTGAAAACGTTTTCATAGTTTCAGTAATCGAGAAAAAAGAAATCATCCACCAGTCATGTTGACTGGTTCGGTAGTTCTAGTGTTAACAATTGTTTGAAGTTGTTGAAATTTGTTCTTCATCAATGTACCACCGTATTCTCAGTCTGATAAATTTTTATTCATAACTTTGTAATACGTCTTCCGGCAGCTTCGGTAGAAATAGCGTTAAATGGTTTTTCGATCGCGTTATACTTTAAACAAGATTGCGTCGTGCTGGTTCGAAAGCGGGCAGATCGTAGTTGTCGGCCGCAAGAAAGGCAGTTCGAGCTCGTAAAACAAGGGTGGGAGTTAGGCGGTTGTCTGTTCCGGTGCGTGAACACACGAAAACACGAGTAACCGGTGGCCCGCCGCCGCCGCCGCCGCTGCGCCGGTGTCCCTGCGCGAAAACCCACATAATTGGAAATGTCGACGGAATTTACGGGCCACTAAAGCCTTGTTACGATCCCTTTCCACGGTGAAGCGGCCTCCGGAACCAAAGGGGGGCCGACACGCAAAAGTTTGTAGATCCCGCGGTTAGATGGAAAGACACTGGAACCGATTCGAATCCTAGATCTTGTCTCGGAGTCATTAGGGACATGACGATCTCTGTCGGCCGGTCTCAATAGCCACGGCTAGGTTCCACTCGTGGCGACTTCTTCAGCATTCTGCCATCGTGTCGTCCTGTACCTGGTTTACCGCAGGTGCAAAACACTCCCAAGCGAAATGATACGCAAAATAAACAGTAAAATCGGTAAACGTTCGTCTTTTTTCGCGAATTTGCAATCTGTGGGACAGTAATGCTCCAACTGGAGTCGTTTGACCAAAAAGAGCATAATCTGTAACTGTCATAAAGATATTTTATGAACTCCTTCCCTTACAATTTAATTGAGGTTTCAGAAACTATTTAATTAAAGCTATTTAGTTTTGACTGACGTTGTACATATATGCGTAGTAGAAAATAGAACAATTTGAAGTGGTTTAAAATGAACGTAAAAATTGTAAGCTTCTGTTCAATATTTCCAAGCTATTCGGGAAGAGTCCTAGCGCACCGTGATAAATACGTAACTCGAAAAGTCAAGTTGCAGGCAAGATGGCAGCGAGGATCAAAGGGTAGCGAAGCGCTCAGATGACAAAGTTAGTGGGCGGCTCGAGGTGACTAAAAGATAAGATTTCGACGAGCGATGCAAGCCGAGATAATGGCCGATGGATATCTGTAAGGACGATCGCCGACGGAAATATCGGAGTCTGTCCGTGTCCGGGGCCCTTTAAACACGATGAGCGGTCCCCCGTGGAAAATGAAAAATCTACGGAATATGATAATAAAATTTATTTATTTTCCTCTTCGTCTCTGGCTGTCGGCCGTCGCGCCCCATAGTCGTCCCATGAGTCAGGACAGGATAGAATAAGCATGGCGGCCTGCACTACGTGTCAGGAACAATGAAATATCTCCTCTCATTTTCCAGGAACGCAGAAGAGAAATTGGGCCCTTGCTCGAACATTTGTCGACATTCGGCGGTGAACGCCTCGATAAATGTCCGATGATTCGTTCCTACGCGATTTTTCTGTATTTTGCCGCTTCACCCTCCTATCTCACCCCTAGACAGCCAATCATCATTCCGAGGTTGATAGAAAACACATTTTGTGGGGAACATCGATTTTTAATACGCGTATACGGCGCACTTTTTATTGGGGCCATTTTTAATATTTTTATTTCGCAAACCTAATATTTATCAGAGCTACTTTCATTACTGTGGCGATACCCATTACTGTGCCGACATTAATTACACTTATTTTTAAAACATAATTAATATTGAAAAAGAGGTATATAACATCTACATTAAATAATTTTAATTAAAAATATTTAATATCCCTTTTGTAATATTCATTATCCTTTAAAAGAAAGCATAATTAATATACACACAGTAATTGGTACTCCCGCAGTAATTGGTTTCCTTACCCTAGTCTTCAATTATTCGGTGATTTCAAAGCTCTCCCTTGAAATTATTTATTAATTTATATTACATTTGTACGTTCTCAATTTTACTTTCAATTATTGATATCTGTAAATTGTAATCCAGTTGAGGCTAGATTCAATGTGGTCGTTCAACAGTAAGGTGTGCTTGCTTCCTGTTGCAATAATAATATTATTTACAATTATAATATATTAGTTACAATTATAATTATAATAATATTAGTTACAATTATAATATATTAATAATATTATTAATAATTTCGGAATTCTGGGGGGAATCGGGGGGAAGAGGGGGGGGGGGGGAGGCGGGGGGGGGGGGGGGGGGGGGGTCAGGCCATCGATCCTCGAGCGTTCGAAGGAAGTCGCCGCAGCCGAGAGCAATGTTTCTCGGGACGCGAAAGGGGTTCTGGCATCTAAAACAAACTCTTACCCCCAGCCGCCTTTATCCGCCGTATTTTTCGCTGACAACCTCCTTCTAGCGGCTTGATTTACGACTCGCGTTCTCCGTGGAGGAGGGTGGTGGACCGGGGAGAGGGAGAGACAGAGAGAGAGAGAGAGAGAGAGAGAGAAGAATGAAGGGGCAGAGAGGAAAACCGTTTTTGGGAAGCATTAATATTTATAGTTCAGCACGTCGCGCGGCATAATTTTACGAGAGGAATTTACAACTGCAGCTCGACGGCGCGTGTTGTCACTCGCCCGGACGTTTTACGACGCATTAGCCGACCCAGGGTATCAAAACGCCCTCGACAACTTGTCGCTGCGAAATCAATTCGTGGCCTCTCAACTCGGCCCATTGGAATTAACCCCGACATTAACCCCTCCGGTTCGTTATTTCCTATGCGAGTCCGCCGGTCGGGTCTATCTCGTCGTAAATATTTTATTACCGTTCTATTACGTAGGAACGTTCTACGTAATATTACGTTCTATTACGTTTAAATTCTGTAGGAAAAATCCCGAAAATTTTTCAAGTCACCCTTCCGGTGAGCAAAATTTACTTGCAAATTTGTACTCTCGATTGCGGGTTGTTTGTAACCGCTAATAAAATAAGGAACCAAGCAAGACTGGTTCCTTATTTTAAGCATTTTAACTGGTTTTAGAAAGGAATTTTTATTGTGGCAAGTTTGACTAAATTTATTTTCTTAGAATTTATAGAATTTAGGAGGGTTACATTAGTGTAGGACATTTTGGTGTTCTGGTACAGTAGTTGTCGCATGAAGCTTTCTTAACCCTTACTCAATAACTGGGTGCCTAGGTACTCTCTTTCAATTTTATTTTTTACTTTCATAGCAAAATTATTCTAGATTTTCATATTCTCGGATCATCACAGATTAATTTAAAAAGGCATAAAAATATGCACTGAAACTGTGAAGTGTAACATCGTTGAATAACAATTGAACATTTTGGTTATCGACATAAGGGTTAATATTCACCCTTCATTATATTTCAATGTCTGCAATGCTATCGAGCCAATTGTTGCCGTTATCAGAAACGATCTGTATTATTGGAACCCTCATCCCCTAAAATTAGTAATTTCTCAATTCTTTTACTACTCGGTTGACATCCACCCTCACAGAAAAACAAACGCAAGACGAACGGCCGAGTAATTGGAAGATGCAGCTGCGCCAATAAATTCTAATCAAGCGCCCGCCGGATCGATTAACAACTGCATTAATAATTCTCGCAGGCACAATGCAGGTAAATGCGAGGAACGGGGGTGGTTCGATGACGGGCTCCGCTTTATCTTTATCCGATGTTTGTCCGGCTCGCGAACAAAACCGATTCGTTAGGCGACTTACCCCTAAAAAATGATGGTGCACCCCCTAGTGAGCAGCAGATGCAACTTCCCCCGTGCATCCCTTGGACGGCGTAGGTGTAGCCATACGTTTTCCCTCCTCGTATTTCGTGTTTTTCCTCTTCGGCTGGTAGATTCTCCGATTAGCTCACCCCCATGGAAATGAAATAATAACGTTTCTGGGAAATCGTGAAGGATGGAGGACTCGGGTGAAAATAAACAGAAAAAATATTCGGAGAGGTTGTCGAGAGCCGGGTCCGAGGATTTCCATATGCAACGTGGTTTATTAATTATTGATAAAATGCGAGCGCGTGGAGGGGGTGGGGCACGGGTCAGCGCCCCGTCGAGGGGCCCGGATTCTGACACGAGCCCCCGGACCACGGGGTTGGAAACGAAATGGAAACTATCGTAATTACCGGGATCGGTGGTCCGGGTCGAGCTAAGACAAAAGGGTGCACCGTAACTCATCGTCGGCCGCCACGCCCCACGCTCGTCTTCGACGTCTTGGTCACGTCGGGCCACCTCGTGCACGCCCCTGTCGTCCTCGTCGGCAGGCTTGTTTCCTCTTGTTGAGATCTCTCGCAGAGACAACAGGGCTGATCTTGTAACCGAACGCTCATTATGACCGAAGATGCCAGATAGCTCGTTCCCCGATCATCTGCCGCGGTGACAGTCGCCCCGAAAACTCCTCCTCCCCGTAATTAACTTAATTATGCAAATCACGTTCGCCTCCTCTGTCCGCGGACCGTAAAACCCATAATCGCTGTCGAACGACCTCAAATCTGCCCCGACCCTTTTCCTCTCCCTCGATCGGGAGTGGCCCCATTTTCTGCAATTTATTTGGGAACCGCTGGAAATGGTTTTCGTTACGACTTTGGCCCCTTCGGGTGTCACGTTGCTGTGCATTTAATTTCTATAGAGAATCTTACGGTATTTGCTTATAAACATTTTATTTAGCACTGGGATAGTGCGACGATAAAATTCTGGAAGTCTGCTGACCTTCTGGAATTTATTCAGCGTCCCCTGGAGAGCTGGAATTTTTTTGGAACCTAGATCCAGTTAAAAATTCCAGGGCTCTGTTCATTTAATTTTTGCTAAATGCTAATTTTTCTTCTAGACGTTGTTCACCAGTACTAAGACTCCCGATCCTGTAATTATATTCTAAGGCTTGGTATTGTTTCTAAAACTGATTTAGAAACCTTTGGAGACCTCTTGAGTTTCTTTCGCTGCGTTCTACTTATTTTATTTATATAATAATTCCATCATAATCTCCGAATGGCGGGATATGGGTCCACTTTAACACAGAGTTCAAAACGTTGTATCTAAATTCTAATTTTCTAGTAATTTTCTAAGTCCGATAAAAAATATGTAAAATAAAATTGGTAAGTAAAGATTTGAAAGTACATATCTAGCCAAGCCGCCACGAAATTCTCAAGAAGCGTCCATCTTCCGAGGGTTGAAGGACTCTCATTGTTTCGCTTTGAGAATAATTATCGCGCGGTTCGTTGAAGGAAAATTTCCTCGGCGATTCGAGGCGGTGTTCCGTGGAATTTAATTGTTTGCAAGGCCAAGTGGAATTTAATCGTCTTGAGATTGGCATTGTTACACGATACCGCGACAGGCCCGGTGAACGATGCACAATGACTCGATGATTTTTAATAAAACGTCCGGCCGTGTCCGTCTGTGATCCCGTATCGTTGGCGATCCTTTGTGTCTGGCGAATCAAGAACGAGAGATATTGGGTCGATTGGTACAACAAAGAAGAGTGCACTCAATCAGCTCAGAAGCATTAAGGCTGCGTACACGTCCTACTGGCAAAGAGGACACGTCGCCGCAGGAACAATCTGAATTGTCTGCGGCCTTTCCTAACTTGCATAATAACGAACCTGGTCGGGCGCATCTTCGACGGGCCGCAATTACCAATCAAGAGGATTAGGACCGGCCAATTTAGGAAACCGACCGTCGCTTTTCGTCGGCACGTTTCGCAAATTGCCGCAGAAACGTTGAAATCCTCCATAGAGAAGATGTACGAGCAGAACAGGAAAAATCACTGCAAGTTTAACATAAATTTTAACACTAAACTCACCACTTCCGGCCAACATGACCGGTTCCAAATTTTTTATTTTACGATTACTAGAATTCTAACGATGATTTCGTGGGATAATAGATACGTTAAAAAGATTTAGGGTTTATATATATTACAAGAATTTAGAATCTATTTATAATAAAAAGATTTATTTATTTCTCTACTAAATAGGTATATGTATTATAATGAGTCATCAATCTCGTAATTTTTACGAGACAATAAGTATTAGTTACTGTTAAGGGTTGGTGGCTTTAGTGTTAAAAGTGACTTACGAAGGTAAGTAAAAAGTAGACTGCGGATCTCTATGCAAAATAAAAAGTATTTACATTGATTAGAAGAAACAGGAGCGGAATAAAAATTTATTTCTTCTTTTGCTTATTTTATTCAGCTAAAACCAATACGTTTAAATCTTCTGAATACTCCCACTGCTTTAAATTGTGCTCGCCCATTTTTCTCATAAATGCATAAAATCCGCTGTCTAGTAAAAAGAGAGAAGCAATGTATGAACGTGTAACAATTCTCAAATGGAAACAAAAGTGTCGGAGAAACATCGTATATGAATAGAATGGGCAAAATCGATTCGGTGTCCAAATAAAGAAGAGAATGTTTGGAGAGGCTTCTTTTAACACTAGAACTACCGAGCCCTAAACGTGACTTAGACTTATTCCTTTCATACGATTTTTATGGTAACATGTACTCCAAAGAAGAGATGCAATAATATTAAAAAATTTTTCGTGACAACGTTTTCACAGTTTCACTAATTGTGAAAGAAAAAATCATCCACTAGTCATTTTCTATGGTTCGGTAGTTCTAGTGTTAATCGAGCTTCCCTCGGCATTGCTCGGACCACGAAGAACGTCTCGTCTCCGCGGCGTCCATTAAGGGAGGATCGAATGGATCGCCGTTCCGGGCAAAGGACGGAAACGAGGGCTAATTTTCTTAGGAAGAATCTCGTCGCGTTCGTAGCCTCGGGGCCACCGGAAAGACTGCTAATGAGAGAACAGAGGAGGCAGGGCGGACGGCGAATCGGAGATGAAAATGAATTGAGTGAATGGCACTTGAAGTGCTCCCGAGTGGCGGGAAGTGAGCAACTCCCGACGAGAGTGAGGAGCAGAGAAGCGAAACCCCCTCGTTGCTCTCTCGCCGGTTCGAAGCTCGTTCCCGGAACATCCGACGCAATCTAGCCGGCTAACTGGCTCATTTCGAGTCGTTTCTTTCGCTACGTGCAATCTCTGCTCGCCGACACGTTCAATGACGCTACGCATCCATCTCAGGAAGCCGGGGGTGCGCGGATAATCCCTTCGCACCGACCACGAGCTCTGATGGCCGCGTCCCGAGCCGCGTGGAAACCTTGCTTCGTTATCCTCTGCGTTCGCAATTTATCCTGGCCTTGTTTATAGTCAGCGCGGGTTTCTGCTGTACCGAGAACTACACCCGATGCCAATTTTTTTAATGCGGTCTATGCGTTCGACGCGGAGACTCATTATTGGATTTTGCAATTTCTCCCCTGCTACTACGAGGAAGACGGTAGTTGAAAATTTGTTTGCGAGATCTTCTCTGTCGGTCCCATTTTTAATACCTGTCCAATTTCGCCGGAAACGCATTAGCGGGGACCATTTATTTCACAGCTCTCGCGCATCGTCTATTAATGTGTTATCCCCTTGCACTTGAAACTATTTTAGAGTTAAAATTAAAGAAAACGAAACATTTTTTCCGACCTATAATATTTCCCTTCTATGTATATATTTTTTCGTGTTGTACGTACGAAAATGGTGCAATTTACTCATACAATACTAGCGGAGGAGTGAGTGAGAGAAATGATAAGATTTTATTTGTATTTTAGGTTAGGTTAAGTTAAGTTAGGATAGGATACGGACGACTTTATCTCTCTCTCTCTCTCTCTCTCTGTCTCTCTCTCTCTCTCTCTCTCTCTCTCTTTCTCTCTCTCTCTCTCTCTTGCGAGGCGAGTTTTTGCGGTTTTTTGTGTTTGTTGTGCGTTTAGGATAAGGTAGGATAAGAGCGGAGCGAGGATAGAAGGAGGAGGCGAATTGGTGTAAAAATTGTAACCCTGAGGGGATCAATAATAAACTACTACTACTACTACTAATACTACTCGTACAATACTGAAATGTTTAGTAATTTATTGAATACAAACAAATTTAACAGAAGACCTACCAAGCCCAAAACACAAAAGTGAAACGTCTTGTAGAAGAGAGAAAATTGAATTTACCTAAACTTTGTACGATTTTCATTATAGTATGTGTTTAAATAAAGAAATCAATTCAGTAATTGCCTATAAAAACGTTTTTATAATTTCAATAATTGTGAATACAAAACCGGTCATTTTGACCGTGGTAGGTTTAGTGTTAATAATGTAAAGAATATTTTCAATAATGATTCAGCAGGTTGTAGTGACGCCTTACGGTCGTCATTCGAGTGCTAAGGGTTAACAATCTGTCTAGTAGACGTCAGGTTGCTAAAACCTGTGATCATCGACACCAAGAAGATGGCGCAGATCCTATGTGGATCCTCCAGTTTTTGAGTGAAGCGAAGCGCAGTGAATGCAGTGTGTTGAATCCTCAGAAGTGGCCTACGTCCCGTAAATAAAACTAGCAAAATATCGCCATATATGAATTAAATTCATTTCTAAAAAAAAACTAGAAATCTATAAATTCGTATTACATTTCACATCAAATTGAATATTTCTAATTCTTATGGCATAAAGAAAGTTCTAATAATTTTTATATTTCAGTTTTAATAGTCCCTGATACGAAAGGTACGAATTCTAATTCTACAATTTTATAAATATCTTTCACAATACCTTTTATATTAGAAATGTTTATTTTCAGTATTTATTTGAGAAATAAATTAATTCAGCAAAATATCGCGCATTTGAATGCGTGAAATGTTGCATCCATCGGTGGAATTTTTACCACTAGTCCAATTTCGCGAGTCGACGCACCGTCGCACAGTGACGGATCGGAAAAATAAGTGACATTTAGCCAAAAAACGAACTTTCTCGTATCGATATCTATGTAATCAACGAACATTATTTCTGAAATGTCCATGGACCTCGAAAATGAAAAATTAGTACATGTTAATCAATATTACGGTTGTAATAAACATGGAAACTTGGACGTTTTAGGAATAGCATTTTTCGCCACAAAATTTGTTTCCCTTTAATGAGCTATCCTGACGCCCCTATTTAATATTTTCTCTCGATTTTTTATTTAAATTGAAGAGCAGACTTTTGCGATGAAAAGTCTTGGTTTTTTAATAGCGATTCATGCACGTATTCTATTAAAGAAATAATGTTGAATATAGTAGGAAAAATTTGCGAAATTTTCTACATTAATAGAGCATATTTTTTTAATTCCACAGAATTCCCCTTTAAAACCAATTACAATATTTACAGTACATCTTCTTTTATATAATCACACAAGAATTAGTTCCCCTCTCGTCCCACTTCTCAAATTATTGATATCTAACGTTGTCAATGTTCAGACCGTCCATATAGTTTTATGTATACTCCTGTGTAGCTGCGGTTCGAATTCACCGCCCTACACTGCAATACTTTGTATGCAATATTTATGTTAGGCTACACATTCGACTATCGCAATATATTCGACGTGTTTTTACCATTCAGTTGAAAGAGAATCGTCTAAGCGTGCATAGTGAGATATTAGGAGTAATTTTTTTGTATTACAGTTATTTCTATGTTATAATACAAAGGGCACTATTACCAATTGGGCAGCATTCTCAGGAAGCTCAAGAAGCCCGATTTTAAAGCAATTAGATATAAAAATACCAGAAAATGTTCCCAAACTTTAGCAAATAAAGATACACTGCTTTGACTACTCCTAACGTCCGATCCTTATATATATAGTGACTCCCACTAATGTTCGTACACTCTTAGAAATCGCATAACTTTGTCAATATTGGACTATACTACTTGAATTTTTTTGAGAAGTTAAAGCAATTGGATCACTACATAACGCGAGAAAAATGTTTGATTAAATTTGCAATTGGACGAAATTGCAGAGAAAGTACTAAAAGTTGTATTTTGCAACTTTTTTATGCGGACTTACATTGAAAATTTAGAAAGTTTGATTTGTAGACCTGTATGAATTATATATATTCTGAGAATTTCATCAAAATCGGTGAACGTTGCAATGAGCTGCAGATGTTCCAAAATGATCACATAATGGCGAAATTCCCTGAGACGGTTAAAATTCTGCGACTTTCGCCCTTATGTTTTCATCGTTAAATGTTTGTAGCTCAGTGCAATGTTGACCGATTTAGATGAAATATTTAGAATATGTATAATTGATACAGATCTACAAAACTTACTTTTTCAATTTCTAATATAAGTCCGCACAAAAAAGTTACAAAATACAACTTTCAATACTTTCTCTGTAATTTTGACCAATTGCAATTTTAATCAAACATTTTTCTCACGTTATTTAGTGATACAATCGTTCTAACTTCTCAAAAAAATTCAAGTAGTATAGTCCAATATTGACACAGTTATGCGATTTTTAAGAGCGTACGAATATTAGTGGGAGTCACTGTATATAATATACGGATAAAATCACGTACAAAGAAAATTAGAATTTAGATCAAGAAGCTAAAGAATTAATAATTACGTAACATAAAGTATGTAATAACAAATACAAAGTAAATATTACTAAAATAATTTTTTGATTTTTTTTTTCACCCATTTGTAACATAATGATGATATATTATCGAGCCCAAATTTCGTGTCGATATCTCTTACGGTTCAGAAGTTATATTCAAATGTTACTAAATTTTCTGATCCGGACCACTGCGCGCCGTTGCACGGAAACGCAACTGCGGGTACCATTTGTTTCAGGATGCGGCCCACGCGCCTCGTCTATGAACGCATTAACATTCCACGGTGCATAGAGACGCGCGTCGCGATTGGCCGGCCGCAACGACGCCGCGATCGGACGTACCTGTCTGCACCATCGGCGAGAGAAGGGAAGCACGCGGAGGACGAAGAGAGAAGTCCGAGGGGGAAGGTCGGGACGAAGAGAAGGAGAAAACGATACACACCGTGTGGGTGATGACTAATAGATTTCGTGCACCGGCCCATCCATCTCGCGTTCTCGAACTGTCTCGACACAAATCGATCTTGCTGAGGCGGTCGCGTCTACGAAACCACAGCCGGGATATATCGGCTATCGATAGATCCTTCGACTTCGACTTCGACCGGTCTCTCCCTGCATCGTTCCCTCCCTTCGCCCCTCTTCCACGATCGACTTTCCGATGCATTTATAACATTGGCCACGGCCCTGAACCGATCGTGCGCGAGGGACGGTGTGTCATTATGGATATTCCACGGCCGATCTTTTGTCAGACAACCACCGAAGACTATAACCCCGCCGATGAAACTAGAGAGACTGTCTTCGGACGGATCGCTTACCGACGCGCGAGATATTTACTACATCCGCGACCAGAGCCTGATAAATGCTCTTTCATGCAACTGTATATCGTTTTTTTTTCTCTTCTTTTCGAGACTATGCAATCTTTGATGAAGTTCGTTCAATTTTCGATGATTTAGTTCGCATTATGTAGGTTCGGATGCTTGGGGCTTTTTGAACAATTGATCGAATAGACTTGATTACGGATTTTATGCTTTTATGACAAAATTGGGTATGTGACATTTGAAGTGTTCATGAAGTTACTTCGACTGAACCCCTTGCCCTAAAATATCAGACTCGTGACAAAGATTCTGGACAGAGTCTCATAAATATGTACAGTCGCGCCGGAAAGTATGTTGACATCTTTTCAAGCAGAATGATTTTTTAAAATTGGACCAAATGATTTGAATCTTTTTTAAATGTTAAATCAACTAGTTTGCTAGAGAATGACTCTCAAGATGAGAGTTTAAGGGTGAAAGTCGCTGACTTTCGACTTTGCCAGGGAATTTGCCCTTATGTGATCACCTTGAAACGTTTGTAGCTCATTGCAACATTGACCGATTTTTATGAAATTTTCATTATGCATATCAGTTATCGAAATCGCAAAACGCATTTTTTAAATAATCGTCATAAGATCAGACGAAAAAGTTGGAAAAACATAATTTTTTAATTTATTTATCATTCCAACCAATTGCAATCTAAAAAACATTTGTTTCGTCATTCTCTACCAACTAGTCGGTCTAACATCTAAAAAAGAGTCAAATCATTTGGACCAATTTTAAAAAAGTTATTCCGCTTGAAAAGATGTCAACATATTTTCCGGCGCGAGTGTATGTTATTAATTTTCTTTAAACCGAAATAAAATTCTATTTTGTTGTAGTCGATATATATCCCTTGGAGAAAACATAGCTATACAATAAATATAAACTATATTTCTTTTTTCTATGAAATTCTGGATGATGAAGAATTTCTAATCATTATGATCACAAAATAAGTAGTAGTGCAAGGGGTTAATCGAGATTATTTTGTTGGAAACAAGTGTCTGTGGTTTTTCGAAAAACTTGATCGAACATTACTCACTGTAGCTTTCCGAGTCTTAGTATATACTATTAATCATGCATTCTTTTCGAGTCAGTTTTCGTATATTCATGTTAGAATGTATTTATAAAAGAGAAGGATTCAATATGTTCTCACTAGCTTTTTAATTAATCAGGATCATAATCTCCTACTGGCACCATAATCTAATATATCATTATCATTAGTTAAGTTCGTTAGAGAATCACAAGCAGACTTTTAAGATTTCCCGACCCTCAAACAGTGACATTAGGAGAGTCTTTCATCTACAATTGAGCCGTTCACAGGCCAAGTCGATGAACTCCACTTTTTGAAATATTTTAAATTTAAGTGTCAAAGCGCTTGGTTCAGTCATATGTAAGTACATTATTCTATCACATTTATATCAAATTCTTTGCAAATAATTGATTACTTATGGGTACCCCTAAGATATTTATCCATTTATCTCGATTTCCTCGAGATTCACGCAAAACAGGAAACGGAGTTCGTTTAGAACCGTGCTTTTTCCTGCGGCTATGATTTAATAACAACAAACCCGTTCTAGATAAACAGGTCGAACCCATTGCGTCACTCCGTCGAGTTGTACGCGCGATCATTAACATGATTATTATTCGCATGATCAGGGGCCAGAATAGAGTAGGAATAAGGTTCTCTCGGCATGCCGTCGCAGAAAAAGCCGGCGATGTTCGGAGCCCGAGTCCGGGCCGAGTCGGTCTCGCGCGGTTCTCCAGGCACCGGGGCCCGCTTTAATTTCAATTAGTAAATTCGTCCCGTCTCCGAAGAACAATAAATTACACGCGGTTAGAGCGGTTCTCTCCAGCCGCGACCGGTCTCTCGTCAGACACGCTCCGGAGACGCAAGAAACACGGGCCGACAGCGAACCGGGGAAACGGCCGGTTAAAGGAACGATAAAAATGCCGTGGCAATTTACGGCCGGTCCCCCTATCGCGGAATAATTGTCATCGGCGATGTCCCGTGGCACCGTGGCGCCACTCAGAGCCAATTAGCCGGTGCAATTAAAGAATTACGCGCGGCGGCCCGCGTTCCCTCTTCTAATCCCGAGGCCCGCGGGCCCGAGAAGAGGTTCAAGGCAGGACGTCTTGAAAACCACGGCGACCGATACCTTCTCCGTCCTCTCCGTCCTCTTCCTTCCATCTCGTTGCACCGTTGGACCGTTGCATTCCGGAACGGAGGGAACGTCGCGCCACTAAAATCAACCCTTTACGATTCCGTCCGGCGCGTAATGTCCTAGACGTCTCCATGCGACCATTCTCCGAGCGCCGCCATGTTGGAATTTTGGTATTCTCTTGCCCGAGAACCGGGTAACAAGTTTTTAACCCTCCCTGGCAATCCTACAATTAGTTTCCCTGACGCGATCTCCATTAGGTCCTTTGAGTCCATCCAGTTCGCTTTCATGCTTTCGTGTTTTCAAAACTGCCCAGAAATCCTCGAATGGTCTTCAACATATTATTATATTATTATTATTATTTTATTGCCACATGCTACCTTGAGTCTTGAAGGCAATTTCTTATATGAATTTTTACTAATTATTGACCGAATATTTGATCCATATTTTTGGATTTGCACACTACTAGGCATGAGGTAAAGAGACGTAAAAAGGAGTGAAATAACGAATCATGACGGGTTGTAACGAACTTCAGAGATCCTAAAAAGTGAACGGAACCCAAGCGTTTGCTATGGCAATTTTTAACACTAAACCTATTTAATCTATCTGTCTTAAAAGTAACTGATAGATGTCTTGAAAATCTGAGATCGGTCATTTTGACGGGCTTTGCGTAGGTTTTGCGTTAAAAGATCAAAAACGCTACTGTTCGCGTAATGCAAGTGCAGTGGACAGCAAGAACGAGCGTTTCAGCCGGAGGAGCAATTAAAATCCTTGGAAAGGAAGCTGACCCTGTTCCCAAGGTTACGATCCGCGATCGCTTAGATCCTCGACATTGTAGAAGAAATTACGAGGATCGAAGCCGCCCCCGTCTCTCTCCAAGATTTACGTACTTCAGCTTCACGGATACCAATAAATAGTCGATTCGGCGAGCGGGAACAATGCAGCTTTCCTCGCAGAAACTCTTGGCAGAGAGACAGCTCCACGACGAGAGAGAGATAAAAAGAGAGAGGGAGAGAGATAAAGAGAGAGAGAAGCTGGCTTGAAATATAGCCTCGTCGTAAATATTTTCCGATGGAAATATTTTGTCACCTTTATTGCCGCGAGCTTTTTGTTTGATCGTAAATTCGGTGGCGCGTTGTTGTGCCGGCGAGAGCACAGGTACACCACTCTCCTCTTCAGGACGATGATCCTGGACCGATAATTGGACGTTCGCGATTCGAGACGCGGCCTCGCGCTTGGCCCACCATTCCCTGTGTCCTTTTTTTTTTGTCCCCCAGGAATGGTACATTGTCGACCAGTCGCTCTGAAATTTATAATCAGGAGAATCATCGAGCGGAGCACTAAAACATTTTCTCCTCTCGGAAATTTTTAGCTTTTTCTTTTTTATCAGAATCTAGGCACCGGCCAATTTGCCGATTTAATAGCATCGATGATTCGGAAAAATTCTTCTATCGATTTCCCATCGTCTGTTCGTTAACCCCTTCGAGTGTTCTTTCCTTCCCAGTTGCAATAAACTCGAACTTCTCTGCCCTTAATAATTGGTTAGCAGACAGAGCGAGTTTATACCCGTTGTACGTCCATATTGGTGCTGCAATATTGGCAATAAAAGATGGTAATTGGTAATAAAAGATTCGGCATCCTATGGCGTGCGTTCATGATTCTACGGAGTATTGTTCCTGTGCGTGAGCACCGAGATCTTCTCCGGCTCCGGGATCTTATTTTAATCTTATAGCAATATGTGCTTTACCTTCCGGCACCGGCAACCGCAACAATTAAAACCAACGCTGCAAATCCTGCACTGGAATTTCGGTTCCAGGCATTTATATTTTGATTTTGGCACAATTTATACCAAACGTCTCAGAAGACACTTTTTACAATTTTAAATAAATTGAGACAGTAAGGTGCATTATAGGGAAATTATTCAATAAATCTATTTCTTTGCACGTACAGAGTGATCAATAATTTGTGGTACAACCGAAAGTGATTCTACAATGACTTCCACTAATATTCCGACGCTTTTAAAAATCGTATAACTTTGTTAATATGGGACCGTACGACTTGGATTTATTCTTTAAGAACGTAGCGCAATTGGTTTGCTACATAAAGTGAAAACAATTTTTTACAAAAATTGCAGTTACTCGAAATTACAGAGAAAATATTAAAAGATGTATTTTTCAACTTTTTTATGTGGACTTATATTGAAAATTTAGAAAGTCTGTAGAAAGATTTGTAGATCTGTATGAATTATACATATTCTGAGAATTTCATAAAAATCGGTCAAGGTTGCAATGACCTACAGATGTTCCAAAAAGAGCGAATTTCCCTGACAAGGCTAAAATTCTGCGACTTTCACCCTTAAACTTTCATCGTTAAACGTTTGTAGCAACGTTGACCGATTTGGAGGAAATATTCAGAATATGCATAATTGATACAGATGTACAAAACTTACTTTTTAAATTTTTAATATAAGTCTAAAAATGTTGAAAAACCCAACTTTTAGTACTTTCACTGGAATTTCGATCAATTGCAATTTTTGTAAAAAATTGTTTTCACGTTACGTAGCGAATCAATTGTTCTAACTTCTAAAAAAAAATCAGATATAACAGTCCGGTATCGACAAAGTTATGCGATTCTTAAGTGCGTCCGAATATTAGTGCGAGTCATTGTACATATAAAAATAAGTCGGAATAGATGTAGAAATGGTCTTAAAGAATTGAATAGCATTCGTATTGAATAAATGGACTGCGAAATTTTATGCACAAATGTTTGCATTGAGTGCAGGACATAGGAGCCGAATAAAAATGAATTTTCTCTTTTCATTCTCTTATTACGCTGTAGCTAAATATTAATACCCCTAAATCTTTTCAATACGTCCGATGCTTTAACCCTTTGCGGTCCGAAGTGATTTCAGAAGTTGTTTTAACGTCATCCAATTCAATTACATTCGCGTGTGTAGCTTTGCTAGGCGGTGTAAAATTGCATATAAATAATTGTTCCTGCACTTGTAATTGTTCCTATTGGTTAAAAAATTAATGTCGAGTCTGTCTCGAAGGGGAAAAGGGTAAAATTGTATGTACCTATTCTTCACACAAATGCATAAAATCCGAAGTCTATTAACTCTCGGACTCCTGCGCGTTCTAGGCCGATGCCGGAGTCATCTCTGCCCCACGCCAATATTTCACTAATTATATTGACAGTCGCTCAAGCTTATCCCCACCGCTGGCTCCGGAGGGTTAATAGATGACAGTTATTTATTCAAGTCAGGGACTTCTTCCCTGACAACCAAAATACAATTCTTTTGTTTTCTCTCTTTCTCTCTGTCTCCGGAGATTCGTTCGAAACAAAAGCGAAGCTAATATTCAAATTAACGCCGTGGTCTGCATCCCCTTTGTACACTGTTCTCCCCCATTACTCCGCTTCGGGGTTGAGCGGTTTAAAGCGCATATAAAATATTGATCACGACCAATTAACTTCCAGGCAGAAGTCAAGACGGCCGGGGGACAGGGAAGACACTCGAGGCGCGTCTGACTTTCCTTTGTCCGAGCCATAAACTTTTGGAAAGTATACACCTGGAATTCACTTTCGACCATTTAGCTTACCGATTCCCCGTCGTAAACGCTGTCGAAACTGATGTTCTCCCCGAGCCCTGTCCCGATCCCCTCGTGCCCCGGAACACGCGTTTTATTTACGACCAACCATCCCCGTCCGGTATTTTTATTATTTGCTCGAACATTATCATCGGCCATAAATTGCCGGTGAGATAATAATGCGACACGGACCGAACAGATGTAATCCTTTCTCTTAATCGACGCCCTGGTAACGAAGCAACGATCCACGGTAAGAATCCACGATCGCCAGAACTTGCAGGATCATCCTGTCCCGAATGTTTCTTTTCCAAAGTATCCTGGACAAAAAGAAGTACTTCGAGCTTTCAAACGAGTCCAAATTTATTGTCGTGCTACATTTTTCTTTTTAACGAAGCATCGACAATTTCTCGGTAGTCGGAAAAGTGGTCAAACAATTTTTGAATCCCCCGTGCACACAAAAACAGCCATAAATAGTGTCCCTCGGTTACCACTGACCAGAACAATGTTGAAATCGAGCAGGAAATTACGTTCATCATCCGGCCATTCAATTTTCGAGTCCCGCCTTCGGGGGACTCGTTCATCGGACAAACATTGTTACAGTCTCTGTGTTCAGTGATGCTCTTCATTTTCGAGGCCCATGCGTCATTCTCGTGTTTACACCGTGCCGTAAATATTCATTCAAACGCTGTCCCGTTCGCTCGATCGTACACAAACTTGTAACCCGAACGCGTTCGGCCGGAGCTGAAATTTCCTATCGAGATATTGTCAGAGTTAATTGTGATGCACGGGTGGCGCGTTCACATAAATTCTTTCGCTTCCTGCACCGAGGAAATTATTCGTAAAATTCGTCTCCTCGACGATTTATAATACACATTGGGCCCATTCGTTCTCGAAAAGCGCTTTTCCATTGAATGTAATGCTGTCTCGTTGCTGGAATAAATTAATCTACTGAAACGTATTGGACGAAACAAGATTGGAGTCCGTAATATTGAAAAATAAATTATGTTCTTAAGATAGCATTGTTTGGGAATGTTCCAGCACCATCTTTGACTGACGATAAGCGACGATAAATAATCATTTTTTTTTAGATTCGTCCTTCTGTACCAATAAATAAAAACTGATGGATTTAAGTCCATAGTGCAAAAGTATGATACACAACGTTACTGTATCGCCATGTAACTTATTGACTTTTCCTATAGGTAATGTACATACAACCCATTTTTCGATATTCACAACTTTCTTTATTGTTTACTTTCCGAAAAAATTTTATAGCATGTCTTTCTATATTAACATACACTATTTTTTCTGAAGCGGTCATTTCGCCGCTCATGGTAGGATTAGGTATACATGAATGGTCGGTAGGTTTAGTGTTAAGTAGGCCAGAGCGAGGGAACGACACTGATACTAACAAATAAATTACGATACGGTATTTATTACACAGCTTCCAGCATCCACAAAATCCCATTTCTTAACCATAAGATGGTCGCGCGAATTTTCGTAACGCCATTGGTCTTGATATCACAAACCTTATTTCTCACTAAAAATGTTACTGGGTTCAAATAACAAGTCACATATAATGCATTGTTTTTAATTCAGAAGGAATAGAAGTACAATAATGGAAACTATTACATATTCATGAATAAACAATCTCTCCTTCAGTTATGAGTACATAAAGTCGGTCTGTGAGACCGGGCGCGACCACTCCAGGGTTAAGAATTCTTAAAAGTTGTTTTCCTGTACTAATAAATAGCAAACAATGAGTGTATCTTCTATGAAACGAGCTAGATTATTACCCAGCTTCCAGCATCCAGATGATCCAATTTCATAAAAATTGTTTTCCTGTACGAGTGAATAATAAATAATGAGTGTATCTTTTATAAAACTTGCTGGACAAGACCAGACTAAGAATCGCCCCTAATATTAAAACATAAATAAGATAATCGTGATGTCGTTGATTGGCAAGGTTCCAGGACGACGGGGAACATAATTTCCCAGCGATTGATGAACCGATGTGCTTGGCGCGCTGACAGGAACAGTAATAAAGAACGAGGTTATCATATAAAACGGAAAACTCGCGGCTGCTGTTGTTTCACCCCCTCGGCAAGCCCCGATAACTGTTTTCGAGGCTCGCGCAGGATCGGCATGACACGGAAGGGTTGCGAACGGAGCCAGCGGAAGGAAGGCCCGGGCTCACGCCGAGTGGGAGTGGCGTGGGTGTGTCCAACACACTAGCTCACATGGGGCTCCTATAAACTTTCCAAACACGATGTAACGAGTGCCGTGTTCCGTTCGCACCGTTTTATAGGGACAGGAGGGGGTGATCTCGGTGGCGAAGTTTGGCAGACCGCGAATAACGTTCTTGTTTCCCCCCAAGGCGAGGGGAGAAACCCCTTGAAATCGACTCGACCGGAGAGGATACGCCGCGCATCGCCACGGAATAACAGTCGTTTCAATTTTTACTGTTCCGCACGTTTTCGGAAAAGTTTCTATGTCCCCGTCGACGCATCGAGGTACCGAAATTTTTATTGCCTGAAGGGGATGACGTCTCCTTCGCGAGAGATTATTCTGAATCAATTTAAAACGCGATATATTTTTTCTGACCGTGTCGAAGCCGCTCATAATTTGTAGCGGTCAATATGTACAATTTTATTACGATAAGAGACGACGCTTTCTATTTCGAAATAAGAAAATCGCTGTCCCCTCCTCTTCTTCTTCATCCGTAATACGGCGACAGCCGGCCCCGAGACGTCGCCTTATATCGAAAGAAAACGAAGTATAAGCGTGGGTCAGAAATTACTCCGGCACAGGACTAGAACTTTCAGCAGTCCGAGGGTCAATCGACTACGGATTTTATCTACACTAACTAGCAAAAGTGAGTCTACACTACTTGAAGCAACATAACTTTTTAAAAATTAGATCAAATGACTTGAATGTTATTGAGAAGTTAGAAGGATTAGTTTGTTAGACGAGGTGTAAACAATTTTTGATAAAAGTTTGAATTGGTTGAAATTGCAAAAGAAATAGTAAAAGTTGGTTTTTTTAGCTTTTTTATCTGAGCCTGTATTGAAAATTTAAAAAATATGTTTGATTCGCTTGAATAGATTATGTCCATGCTGAAAATTGCATCGATATTGGTTAATTCGTTTACGAGTTATAAACGATTAAAAGTGCCATTTTAAGGCGAAAATCGTGAAAAATGGCAATTTTTCCACTTTTAAGCGTTTATAACTCGTAAACGAATTAACCAATATCGGTGAAATTTTCAGCATGGATATAATTTATTCAGGCGGATCAACCTCAGTTTTAAAATTTTTAATACAGGCTCAGATAAAAAAAGCTGAAAAAACCAATTTTTACTATTTCTTTCGCGATTCCGACCACTTCAAACTTTTTTCAAAAATTTTGTACACCTCGTCTAACAAACTAATCCTTCTAACTTCTCAATAACATTCAAGTCATTTGATCTAATTTTTAAAAAGTTATGTTGCTTCAAATAGTGTAGACTCAGTTTTGCTCGTTAGTGTATTTATGTATTATAAAAAAATGCTAGGTGAAATTTGAAACAGTAAAAATATTAACTAAAGAGATAAATTCAGCTACTATAGTCAAACCTGTATTTATGCAGGCCTTTTCTATGCGATTTCTTTATTGTGCGATTTGTTTTATGCGATTGTTTGTATTGATGTTGTAAAAAATGATTTTCATAGCTATTTATGGAGTTTCTGAATATCTTTCTTTGTGCGGTTTCTTTTATGCGGTTCCTGTCAACCTCACAAAAAAAAAGGTTTTACTGTACTTTTATTTCGCATGAAGGACTGCACTCTATCAATAATAATAATAATTTTTAGTAATTGTCAGGGAAAAGTAGTCCCTTATAGAGACACAAAAATCGTTTTCTAAGGAACTAAGGTCGATTTGTTCGGAACAATTTAAAATTATTATTTTAACCAGTTAACGGTTTCGACATCTTTGAAAAATATATATCTAAATGGAGTCGTAAAAATGAACCGTATAGCTGTTTCCACGAGTATACTCGTCATAACACAAAATATTGCCATTTCTTCGCGACGAGTATATTCGTCAAAAACAGCTAATTGGTTAAAAAGCGATTCGTCGAACACTTGCGAAAAGTTGAGTACAGTGAGGCGTGCTCTTTCGATTGACTTGTCCGGTAAGAATCGGAGAAACGATTTCGCAGAAGATTGCAAAAGCCCGGAGCTTGCGAACCTGAATTTTTTTGGCAATTGACCTGACTCTCTGGAAAATGGAAAGCTGTCCTCCTCGTAGCAGCTCGTCCTCGAGATGTCGCGCATAAATCTTCTCGGTGACCACGCTCGACGGGCACGAAATAGCTTCCTGAAAGTGCCGTTTGCGGAATCCCGTGCGACTGCCGCCCGATTTCACGACGTCTGTTTACGTTTCCCGTGAAAAATCGCTTTCCTATTTCCCCGGGAGCGTGTGTTGAGCACATGGGCGGAAACGGGGCGCACAATGGACGTGTGCGCGCGCGCGCGGTGGTCTCTCCAGCTAAGAAATCGTATTTCCCTTCTTTTTTTTCACGCTTCGAACACGGCTCTGAAAAAATACCGGCTACGACACCGGGAAAGATTTTCAGTAACGTAACGCCACGACGACACATTTGTGCGTCGGGAGGACTGTGAAGAGACACGCACAGGACACACGTGTCCTCCTCTGGGACGCTGGAAAAAAAGCGGAGTAGCTTTATCTATAGGTCCTTCCACTGAAAAATAATATCTTGAATGACGAAAGAGGCAATCTCTTTCTAAATTCTACAAAAGAGGTTTTTATGAATTGCGTGCACAGTTATCTGAGCGTCTTAAGAGCCGAGGGTAGTCACGTGACTTTTGCGGAGTCAGCAGGTCGGCCATTGCTGTATAATTTCCGTTCACAGCCTTCAGGCACTGAAGAAATTGGAGAAATCACTGTAATTTTTAGATTGTCCTCAGAAAATGGCTCCCTTGACGCATTACTTTCCTGTCAGCATGATTTTCAATGACAGCTCTAATATTAAAAAAGAACTCGAAGATAGTTTGTCGGTTCAGGATCAAAATTGCCAATTGTTTGAAAAATATTTGGCAGTGATTCCCAAACGCTTTAAGAGCGTAGTCACGTGACATTTACAGAGTCAACAGGTCGGTAACTGTATAATTTCCGTTCACAGCCTTCAGCCACCGACTTAAGATCCGCCTTGATCTTGATCCGACGGGTCTCGGAGTCTGTGACTAAACTTGTCACATTTTTTTCTCTATATTATCGATATCATGAATTCTGACGCCAGAAACGTGCTTCACGTTTTTTGGCTTTGTTTCGCAGAGAATTAAGACAAAATATAGTTCAATTTCTAGCTGGAGATATTTTCTAGCCCGCGCTACTTTCGATTTCATCCAGAAAACTCATCCAATGGCATGAAAATGCTTGGATTCCACGACACGCGCATCGTCAATTTTTGGCCTACTTCTAACGTTTATATTACCAAATATCTCGTCAGCTCGTGACCAGCGCGTGCTAGATTGAACCTTCTTCTTTCGAACGAGTCCTTTCCCAGCGAAAAATACTCTCCTATAAGGACGATAAGTTGAGGCACGTGAAACCATTTTTCGCATATTTTTTACGGTAACGTGGTTACTCTACCTCATCGCGAATTTGCGGCTAGAAATTCGATTTTCTCTTAAATGCTAATCGAACGAATAAAATAACGAGTTCCCATAGAAGAGAATCTCCATACCGTTGCCCCATTGATCCGCCGCAAGCAAAGGCGCTCCCAATAAACGACGAACTGTCAGCCAGAGAGAAAGGGGGCGAAGGAATATCTGGCGTCCCGTTGAAAAGCTGGTGTCTCGGGGGATGAAAATATTTGGCTGGCTCGGAAACCGAGACGTTTTCTTCGCCGGACAATGGCGTTCCTCTAATTTATAACTCTTCCATCAAAGTTATCCTTCGACTGGCAGCATCTGCTGGCCCACGGACACAGCAAATCGGCAGATTTTCGTGGGTCCTGGACAAGGACTGGAAAAAGAGGTTGTTCTCGAGACTTAGCACAGCTCCGAGCAAGCCGTAGCCCCGGAATAAGAGGCCGTGTCGAAAAACCGTGGCGAATTCCTGTCGACCTAAACGAATCCGTCAAAAGCTACGGGGGGGTCCCGTTTCTCAAAGTCGCAACGAATCAATGCTCCCCCCTCCCCTCCCCTCGCACCCTTCTTTCCCTTGTGTCCATGGTCGAGAAACTGATGGAAATTCGGAAAACCGGCTGCTATGGAACGCACAGTTCGACGGGTACAGAAACGCGAGCTGCATAAAGGGACGTTTCTTCGTCGTTATCGAGGTCGGGTACCAGGGGGGCCCCTAGGCGCGCGCCCCGGGTTCCGCTCTAAATGCCCGTAAATGGCAAACAAATACCGCCGTGGGTTCCGCTTCGACGAAAGTGGAGACGTCACGCGCGACCAGGAGGACCTACAGGGACCTTATGGTTTCTTACTTTAACCTCATCGAACACCCCGAACCACCCTGCCCCGTCGACTTTCGACGTTTCTTCCCGTCTGCGGCGATCATTCTCTGCAGCTTCCTGTCGGCGAACGTCGAGCATGCTGGCTCAATCCTTTTAACCAGAGACTCGCTCAGGGGATGAAGCTGGGTTAGCTGCTTAGGAAAAATTAGTTCAAAATAATTAGACTGTGGATCAAAATATGCTGTAATATAAAATTCGATAGAATTTAGTACGATTTTTATTTGTTTTCGATCTACAGAGGTTGTTCCCATGGAACATAGGATTTTATTTCGTTCTATTTTCTCAAAATTTGTCTACAAAAATTGGAAATTGCATAAACATCCGCAGTATAATGTTGCTTCAGGAAATCTTTCGTCGTTGTAGAACATTGCTTTCTAGAGATTCGTTATGTCTATTGATATTTGCAGATTTATTTCGGTTTCAAAAGGAAAAAAAGTCGAAACTTAAAAAGCAGTCAAAACCAGTCGGTCAAGACTAAAAAAGCGAAAAGTAATTATTTACCATGAATGCATAAAATCCGTGCTGTAATAATAACGCGATAAATATTGCCATGATCTGCTACATGATGAGCTACCTACAAAACTTGAGTTCCAACGTTCAGGTTACTGAAGGGTTAATTAGCCGCAGGAATGCGCGGAAAGTTTAAGCAATGCGTTTCTTCGTCCGCCGCAGGAAATCGGACCACCGGGAGTCAGGATCGAATAAAGTGAACATCGAGGACATAATAAGCCTCGGGCCGATAAACAATCCGTGACAGCGACTGGGGTGTCCACGTTTTGCGGGTCCCGGTAAACAATTAGGGGGGGCCGTCGGGCACAATGGCCACTTTGCATTTTCGATGTCCAGGCCGCGCGGCTCTCCCGAAAAACGCAATCGTCCGGATAAATGAAGAGATACCGGCGCATAAGTTTCCACGGGCAAAAAGACGACGAGCCGGCTTTGATTTACGGACGTAATCGTCCTCGGTCGATTAATAAATCCTGGCCTCTCTCTCTCTCTCTCTCTCTCTCTCTCTCTCTCTCTCTCTTTCTTTCTTTCTTTCTTTCTTTCTTTCTCCTTTCCTCGCTTCTCGTCTCGGACCCCGTTGCTCGCTATTAATCGTGATTAATTATCGAACGCCGGGGGTGGGGGGTCGGCGGGGAACGGGTAATTGTGTACGTTATGGTACGCACCTGCTAGTCGTTGCTCTACGTGCTGTCATCACTCACGTCGCAAATGTGAGGCACGTAGAACGGGGACAGCGGAGCGGACGAAGAAAACGGCGGAAGAAAAGCGGAGGACGAGAGCGGGAGACGTCTCCTCGAGCCCGTAAGAAGCCGATCATCGACTCGCTCGAGGATCTCGTTTGCGATCCCGTCGATCCTCGAACCGGGGAATCCGCCGCAGCGATCGCGGAAGTGTCGACGACCTTCTGGAAAATTGTTTCGTTCTGCCACACACACACACACACACACACACACACACAACCGAGGCTTTTAACGCTCCCTGTCGTCCTTATACGCCTGACGGAACATTTGTCCACGATTCAACAGGAATTTTTACACCGATACACTCACTGTAACAAATTTTATTGGGAACTTCGAAATCGCCAGAATGCCCAGTTCGTTTCGACACAGTCGGTTCTGATAATGGAGGTCCCATTATATCGTGCATTAATCGGGCAAATCGGATCCGAAATGTGTCGTGTTTGGTGTCGTTTCAATCGGGACAATGGCGTAAACGTGTTGGTCAAAGTTTCACGGTAAGATAGTTTGAAACAAAATATTAGGGGGGCCCATAAGTAATCAATTATTTTGAAATCTAAAACAATCTTTGTAGTAAATTCAGGTTTTTATTTCTTGATTTATTATATAATCTCCATCATTATCAAGGACAGTTTCTGCCATCTTTCTTATAGAAATCCAGGGTTCGCGAAGAAAAATATGACTCAAGGTGTCCCCTTACATCTTCTACAGAAGTGAATGTTTCATTTTTTAAATAATGCTTCAGAGATCTGAAAAGATGATAGTCACAGGGAGCAATATCCGGCGAGTACGGGGGATGCGGTTAAACTTCCCATTGCAATTCTTTGATTTTTTCCTGAGTGAGTTTCGTTGTATGGGGTCGGGCATTGTCAATTTGCAGTATTACACCTTTTCCGTGGACTAAAGATGCCCTCTTTTTCAATAATTCTGAATACAGCCGTTGTAATTGCTGACAATACAACTCGGCAGTAACGGTTTCTCCAGGTTTCAACGACTCAAAGTGAATTATGCCAAAACAGTCCCATCAAATGCACAGTAACACTTTTCTAAGAGATAAGCTAGGTTTGGGGGTTGATATAGCGGTTTGATTTGCAGAAAGCCATTGCTTAGACGGCTTTATGTAGTCATAAAGAATCCACTTTTCATCTCCGGTAACGATTCTGCTAAGAAATGGATCTGTACGAATCGTCGATCTCTGCAAATTGATCGACGAATATTTTTGTTGGTTTCAGATAATTGTGGTACTCATATTCCTTGCGTATATGCCTTCCCATTTCGTGTGCATTTGTATAGTTGACCATGTGAACCCAAGGCTTCTAGATAATTCTTGTATACTTAATTTTGGATCAGCTTCCGTTAGAGATTTTAGGGTGTCATTATCAAATTCAACTGGTTGTTCACTTCGAGGCCTGTCAGAGAGATCATAATCAAAAGCAGCAAACATCCTCAACCAACGTTGACACTTGTTGACCTTCAATACATCGCCATAAACATCTCAAATTTTCTTTGTTGTTACCGTTGCATTAAAGTATGCAATGACGAATATGATCCTCGGAAGGTACGGACGCCGCCATTTCATTACAGGGTTGTAAAAAAAAAGTATACTTTCTAGAATATTTTGAACACAGGCTGCTTCACCGAAAACTGTAAAAGAATGCGTCTTTCCTCATCAACGATCGGTACAGAATTAAAGGAAAAACTAATTATTTGCAAATAATTGATTACTTATGGGTAATAGTTAGTTCTCGATTTGATGATCGTTCTGACCTAATAGTTCTCGAATTTTTCATGTTCGGTGCTAGGTGCGAATAATGTGGCCTGTGTTGCTATTGACCTCCTCATACTTTATCCCGTAATGCGATCAGTGGGCGAACGCTTCAGATGCTGTCTTCCTGTGGCTGGTCACCATTTTGAGCATATTTTGTAGCAGATTATTTTGTAGTGAAGCAATTTGTTTATATTTTGCATTGACTCAGTTCGATTTCATGAATAAAGCTGAGAATATCTCATTACGTAAGCAATCACAGTGAATTTGTATTTTTCATTCATTTTTATGTTTATGGCTTTAAATGACGTTGAACGACGTTGAACGAATATATAGTTGAAATTGTCTCGAGAAGGGCTACAATCGCAGGAGTTCAAAAATATGTGGTTTCAGTTATAAAGAAAGTAAGTTGACCTTCAAATCTCCTAAGTATCCCCACCTGGAAAAGAAAGTTATGTATACAAAAAGTTAGGAAACGTTTCTTCCTATATCAATAAGTGTAGAAGTTATTTAGTTGGCTTGTTTTAGGTGCCTCACCCTGTATACACAAAATGAGGAAGGCCTGGACGAGTGACATGGAAGGTACCGGAAGAGCCCAAGAGTTGGTTCCACTTCGGTACCAACTTATCCTGCACTCCTTACTTTACTTCGTTAATTAATTGCAACGCGTCGGAGTTTGCTAGGCTCCCTTGGACCAGGCAGGCCGCGCCAAGCTCTCCGCGCGCGATTTTCCAAAAATGTCGGGGGAAAAAGCTCCCACGTCGTCGGAGCTGCAGGAGATCGCAAGAAGCGCGACAGCCTCCGAAAAGTCACTGTCAGGCCAATCGGCACCCAGCGTCGCGTCATTAATTTCGCGATCGTCGACGTAGGTAAACGCTCGTCCTGCGTCGAAGGAGATATTTACACGGGAGCGAGGCAGAGGAGACAGGCTTCTTGCCGGGCCCAGGCATCTTTTTCCGCCGGTGAATCCCGTCCTTGTCCCGCGATGACGTAGAGGAGACGAGCCTCAGGCGAGGAGGACATAAGTCAGCCGGTATTCAATGAGTTCGGGGAAGTTCATCCCCGGTTCTTCGCACGCGAACCATCGAGCGCCGCGACAACGGGCCACAGATCCTGCGGGTTCGCCACCCGAAAAACTGGACCCTGAGGGGGACCAGCGATCCCGGCGAACGCTGGATCCTCCGGTTTCCTGGTAAAAACTGACACCGGCACCAAAATCGCCGAAGTCGACCGTCCTCCAGCTTTTTTAGCCCCATTCGTTGGATTCCAGTTTGCACTCGGGGGAATTCGATTACCGCCCGCTAGATCCCTGATCCTCGACCCGAGGAAGACATGCTCAGACCTACACCTATTAGAATTCTATCGATCCCTTATATCAACCCCCTAACCCTCCAGTTTCTTGAGATATTCCTTCTAACAGCTCAGAGCTTTAAAACTACTTCCAATAAAATAGGAGTTCATTGAGGAATTCCAATTTCCAATTTTTGTAAACAAATTTTAAGAAAGTCGAATCAAATGAAATCCTATTTTCAGTAGGAACAGCTTCTGCAGATCCAGAACAAATAAAAATCGTACTGGATTCTCTCGAATTTTATATTATTGCATTTTTTGAAAATTTCCATGAGCCATAAATGCATAAAAACCCGCAGTCTAATAATTACAATTAAAAGCAATTTATTAAACACAAGGTATTCGGTAATGCAAGGTATTCGGAACTACTTTAAAATATAGTATAGTAAGTGGTGTTTTCAAGGATCAATAATTTTGAGGTTTCCAGTGGAAATCGTGGTAGCTCATGTAATAAAAACATTATTATTTTCCAGTCTAAAGAAAGAAAGGAAAGTGTGTTATTAAAACCGTATTAACTGTGCTTAACTTCTATTACCACATACTCGTATTTTCTACTACTTTCTACAATAAACTTCAATTTCATTGTTCGCAAGAGATAAAGGACCTTTTCTACGTTTTTCAGGACCGTTTCCGTGTCATTTTTCATCGGCCAACTTCCACGAAACCGACTAGAAGTTCGGGGCGTTCGTGTTTTCAATTTTATTGTTACCGGCGGAGGCAATAAAACATTTTTTAGTGGCGGGAGTAAATACAGGTTTAGCTTGTATTTTTATTACACAGGAAAATAAACGTTCCCCGGGCGCAATAATTTACGAAACTAATGAGCCCGTTTTGTCCCCGCTACTCGCGGTGTTCTTCCGATTTGTTTCCCGAGTTCGTTTCTATATTAAAATTAAAATGGAGATTCTGTTCTTCTTCGCGTCGACTAACACGGTTCTTCGTTTAGGAGTCGGACGCTTCGACACAGTTGTCCAACTGTGTGAGGTTCGATTAAACCCTTCGGGCCCCTCGATCGAAAAACTTCGAGATGGAATCTCGAGGAATCGAATGGTTTCTCCGGCGAACGTGTACGGGCTTCTAAAATATTTTCTGTGTCGCCGCGATGGGGGATCGGGATCCGACGCCCCCGTCAAAGTGATTTTCTATGGCTTACGGTCCCGATAACATGGAACTAATGCCGTTCACTTGTTCGCTCCCCGACGCGATACCGATCTTTATAGAGGCGATTATTATCGAAAAGCGATGCATTTACTCGATCCTGTTAACGGTCGCTATGATTGTCCTCGCGAAAATGCGAGGACCCTTGATTGGAGGACCCTTCGCGGATAATATGCGACCCATAGGGAGCGAAACGATCGATAATCGACTGCGATAATAGTCTGCGGAATTTTATGCAAAATAAAAATTGTCTGAATTAATTGGAAGGCCAATTCCAATTGAAAATATAAAATTGCTATCATTCTATAATACAATGATAAATCAAATGATAATTATTATAGCACTAAAATTCGTCGAGAAATATTAAAAGTCTGTTTCAGAAAAGTGTGTCAGAGTGGAAACGTATCGAATCCAAATCTTTATAAGCTCGGTAAAAATTCTAGATTGCTATAAAAATTATTGATCAATCCTTTGCAATGGTGATTCTGAAGCTCCGCTAAAAATTTTAAGAAATTCTGAAAAATTTTTATAGTTACGTTCCTCAAAGTTACAGTAGAACCTCGCTGCTTGGAACCTCGTTTAGTGCACGGAATTATGGTTTGTTGCCTACTAGCGTCTCCCACCACCGGGTGTTCAAAGGTTGTTCGAACTTGTGGTGGGGATTGCACGTAGAAACAAACGAAGGTCAACACTGCAAATGGCTGTGATTACCTCTTTCTATGCACAACGTATCGTGCAACGAGCGACGTCCTACAGTATATAAATTAGAATACGGATTTTATGAGTTCGTGATAATACTGAAAAGTTGAAATTTAAGGCGGTAGGAAGATAAATAAATCAATTAAAATTAGTAAACACGGAGAGAATTTGCCATTTGGTTTCTATCTCTTGCAATTAACACAGAACATTTTCACATTAAAATCCGCAGTCTAATAATTCCGTAATAATTCAAAAAAATCTGTAGATTCTAATTTACAGCGTACATGACCGCCTCATCTTTTCCACAAGCATGGCGATCGAGTTCGTAGAAAAAGTTCCTCGGACAAAGATCATAGGAAAAAGTCAAAGGTTCGTGGTTTATCGAGGGATTCCTCAGGGTGTTCCCCTTTCGAAAAACCGGGAGGATCTACAAAAGACGATCGGCTGCTTCTCTCCGCTAATCTGAAGCCTGAAAAGTCGCCGGTACAATTAATCCGAGAATTTACGAGCTCGCCGCGGAGGATGCTCTCGGGGCAGGTCCTGGAAATTATTCCGGGGGCCGGGGATGATCTACGGTCTGTTTATATTCCTCATGATTGCGCTAGGAAGTCAAGGGGAAAGTCCGGTGGCGATCGAGTTGGGGGCAGGTTTCGAATACCGGGGCCCTATTTTCCATCGAGGTTAACAGATTATGAAGATGTCCGCGAGGCTAAATGCACACGTATACGCAGTCCCACCTGTACGGGGGTCGTTTTCCCATACACCCTCGCCACGGCTGTTTCCAGGGCGTGACTCTGAAAACCACCGGGACCCCAAACAGGCCTTTCGACGTGTAAGAGGAGAACGAAGAAGATGCCAGTACCGTGGCTCGAGGGAGGGAAGGGTCGAGAGGGGGGATAGAAGACGAGAACTCCCCTCTCTCTATATATATAGACTCGTATAGTCTTCGTGCGGGGACCGAGTCTACCTGACTTATGGGGGCCCAACATTCGGCATTATTTATGGCCGAGAGAGGGACCGAATGCTCCCAAAAGAACTCCTCACGGGCTGTTCCTCGTTCCCCCTCCTCCCCCGCCTCGTTGCATCTCGTTTTATCTTGCTCCCGTCGTTTCTCAGCCTCGCTGGAGCCTCGATCGCTATGGCGTTTTGTCGAAATGCGGAGTCGAGGACGTTCGCCGTGACGAATTCGTCAATGGCGACGCTTCCGTCATTTCCAGCTTGCGAAACTGTTTCGTTTTACGGTCGCCGAGAGGCTGCCTCCTCGGATCCCGCTAGCGGGTACTTCAAGGTCCCAAAAATATTCTTGTTTTCACCGAATGAAGTTTCGCAGTTTCTTCTATTGTACCTTAGTCTGTTTCATCCGTTCTGATCGCATCTATTCTGACACTTCCGATGATTCACAATTGGATTTAATCGAAATTACTTGTTCATCAGATTTGGCATCCAAGTTGGAGCCAAACCCGAAATGTTCATTGTAATTTGTTAGAAACGTGTAGTGACAAGAGACAAGAAACAGTTTCGCGTTGTTGCTTCAATGTGGAGTAAAATGTGTTTACGAGTGAATGTTGAAGCTGTTCGGGAACATACAGCAATAAAGGATAACAAAGAGGCTCCCGTCGCTTCGGTGTAGACGCAATGTTTCTGTATAAGTCGCGATTTATTGGAACCGTTTAGGGACGCGTGACAACAACACGCAACAAAAAGTTTCTCGCTCCGGCGTGACCAAAACATTTCTACATTAAGCTAGCGTTTGTCAGAACAGTTTCGAAACACGTGACAAAAACCAGACACAGACACTAAAAGTACAGCGAATTCTCGATATATGTTAACAATACGGATCTTGCCTGTGTCTCGTACCGTCTAGGATACGTAGAGCCGTGTTATGTTTCCTCGACGTGGCCTCTCACGCATCATACTCCGCGGTAGTGGGGATAATTCCGGGACGTTTACGGTCCCGGCCTAGGCGACATATATAGAGGAATCAGCGTACCTCGTGGTTGCTTCAACGCGAACAAAGCGTTTCCGTGAGTTAGCGTTCGTTGCAACAGTTTAGGAACGCGTAGCAACAACCGCAACAAAAGGTTCCTCGTGGTTGCGTCAGCGTGAACACATATATCTCCGCCGTCCGAATCGGCTTTTGTTTCACCGATCGAAACATCGCAGGTTTGTTTCATTGTTGGCACGGGGGGCTGTCGCTGGATTATCATCGGGCTTAACCGATCGGTTTCCATTTATCATACCGGTACAATGACGATCGCGTGTCCCAATCAGTGTTCGGACGAGAACACAACGCACGATAATTCCCGACGCGGCCTGTCGTTTAACGCTGATTCAATATCTGCGGGATGAAGCAGCGTCGAATGTAAATTGCGGGGCCGAGGCGAGGAATCTGCAGACGCATCCAGCGACACACACCGGCGTCCGATACCCGTTTTCTACCCTCTCTCGGACCCGGGCACTCTCTCTCTCTCTCTCTCTCTCTCTCTCTTTCGTCTCTCTTTCGTCATCGCGATCGGAATTCATCATCGGGCCTGGCTATCGATCCAGCCAATTGCCGGCACAATTATTGCCCCGCGTCTCGTCACCGTTCATCTTCGCGATAAAGGCGGCACTCGTTTTATCGGCACGATCTGGACAACAGAGAACGCTCTGCGGCGCGGAGCGGAGCGGAGTCGGGCCGAGCGGGTTGACACGGTGACGCGCCACCTGGGGCGCGTTTTCTCGCGCGTAGGCGCGAACAATGTTAGCGAGAGGGGACTAGCGGTGAAAAAATTTACGCGAGCCCCGCGGCGATCCTTCACCGGACCTGGCAAATTAATTTCGCCACGCTTCTCGTTTCCGCGAGCCGATCCCGCCTTTCGCGGAGGCGGCACTCTTCCCGGCTACGAGCTTCGCGGAAACTGATGCTGCTAGGAACAGCGGTCCCTTGCAAAATTTTCCCTCAATAACTGTGGGGCTGTACGCGGAGAAGGTTTCCATATTTCAAACGCCGGACTTTGGAGAGCATCTCAGAATTTTAAAAATGTTTACCAGCTACCGAGTTGTTCGTGATTTTCTGGAGGTCTTGACGAAAAGTGCGGTGTGACTATTCTCCCTGCTGCTTCGAATGTTTTTTTTTTACAAGTAAAATTGCAAATGTTCTATACGTATAGAGTAAGGGAGTCCCCTAATTACCGTGGGGGTACCAATTACTGTGGCTGTATTAATTTCACTTATTTTTAAAGCATAATGAATATTTAAAAGGAGATATTAAAATTTTTTTCTGTAAAACGTTTTAAAAATAAGAATTATTAATATAGGCATAGTAGTTGGTACCGCCACAGTACTTGGACATTTGAATAAAGCAGCACGATTATTGAAACAATAACAATCGCATCTACCAATTGAAATAAAACACAGTGACTCACCTGTATTGCCCACGTAATTAATGACGTACATGACCACCGAATGGCTATGATTATCGAATCGTAAAGGGCTCGACCACCGAGCAAAAAATCGCGCGAACAGTTTCTCGAGGCATTTACGTAAAGAGTTACGAAGTGCTCGGTCATTTATCGATCCCAATATAAAAACCGAACGGCGGCCACGGTTTACGTTCGATAAGTTACGAGCTGGCAAAGGATCATTTCAGTTTTTCATTTGACCGGGCCCGCTGGGCCGAACACAGTAACGCGTTAGGAAAAATAAAGGTGAGCCTGTCGTTCGTAGAATAATAACCCGCGAAGCGTCCCGTCGAATCGTGGAACGCAATAAATTCCAGGAGGCCGGGCGGAGTTGTTCGCATCGAGGAAGGTGTAAGTTCTCGAAATTGATCGGGAAGGCATCCGGGGAGGAGGAGGAGGAGGAGGAGGAAGGGCCAAGGCGTCCCTGACCGAGTGGCTTCCACGCAGAATCCGAAAAATGAGCGCTTCCGAACGAGCGACCAGGATCTTTTGGGTCAGGTAGGCATATAACGATCTCCGAAGTCTCATCCTCCGGCCGGAATATAAACTGTTTCTGGGAACGGAGAGTCGTATATCTTGCCGAACGACAATGCCAGAGTCAGTCACCCACTCACCCAGTTGGACCTACCTCGATATAGACGCGTCCGTCGAAGTCCCGAACCGAAACAGACTCCGGAGCGACTGTACCATCTCTTCTTATTTGTCAATTCGCGTTCCCCGATGTTAACAACAAGCCCCGCGCATCAGGATTCTGTTTTCAGGAAAAAGATACCTGAAGATATCTATTACCGCAGGCCTTACTTCAAGTATCTTAAAATCCAGACAAAACTAAAGGACACCTTCGTATAATAGAATAGTAATGTAATTATATTGCTAGCTTCAATCTGTATCAGTTTGTACAGTAAAATTGAGCTGTTTACAGTGATTTCTTTATATATGTCGCCAAGGCCTGGACAATAAACGTCGCGGAATTACCCCTACTACCGTCGAGTATACCCCGCGAGGGGCCGCGAAACTCGAGAGGCCTCGCACGCCGAGAAGTGTAAACATAACTTGGGTATGTCTCCTGGACGGTACACGATGCTTGACCCGTGTAGTTGCCACATAAGAGTATTCATTGTAGTTCGTTTGGATAACAGAGAATTCGGATATCACCGATTCAGATAATAAAGCTTCTACTGTACTTGAAGGTGCACTACTTACAAAATAAAAATCACAATTCCAAATCGCTCCGATGCGTATATACCGAATTATTAGCAAATAATGGCCAGGTGTATTGCTCCGTCGGCTTTTGGACGAATATTTTTCCAAATTCCAGCGTGATGATGGAATTTTTTCCATAATATAGAGTAATATAGAGAGTTTCTAACAAGAAATGTCCCAATTCCAAACCTCTCCGACGCGTATACACCGAGTCATTAGGAAATAATGGCCAGGTGTATTACTCCGTGACACAACTCCAGTATTACTCTAATTGATATACACGGTTGCGTGTTGTTCTCCAGATCTCTGTCAATTCTTTCGAAAATCGGGCTCGCAACAAGTAGCCGCGGCGTTCAACGGCGGCAAAAGGATAAATTCGCAAGATGTGGGCGCAGGTGTCGTAGCAGCACGCCGCAGGATCATCGTTGTCCCAGCATCAGGAATGACTGGTCGAACTTCCCGGCATTTTATCTGGTGGTAAGTATCTTGTCGTTTGGCATTAGCGTACCAGCTAGTCAGCCGGTGACAGATTCTTATCTGGATCCGAGAGGAGACACGCCGTCTCACCGGTGCTCGTTCCCGGTCACACCTATAACCCGAGGATCCATGGATCGCCGTACTCTCGTCACGGCTTCCTCCTCCCGATTCTGCTCTTTTTCTCCCCCCCCCCCCCTTTACGCCGGTGGCCCCGGGCTCACCGGAATCCGTGTGACAGGTAGTCGGGAACGGTGGATCCGGAATTCGTGTTCCTAAATCACGGTTGTTCCCGTTCGACGCCAATTAGCATCCCTTTAAATCGAAGATAAGCGTCCGGGGACGCGTGAATAAATTCCTGTCGGCGATAATCTGCCTCGACGTCGAATCACCGGACACCCTTCGAGGCCTCCCGCCTTGTTCTACAA